>JAEMON010000008.1:23293944-23321705 GCA_030264115.1 Lygus lineolaris | reverse complement strand
CTATGTGCCACACCCAACTTGGCAGATGTTTTTTTCTAGTTGTCAAAAATTGAGCTCTTGGGTCAGCTGCGTCAAAAATTTAACTGCCAGGTCAGTGAGGTGGTCATTATGGTAGGTAAACTAGGCTAAATCCCTACATACAGATGGATCCAATACCCCCAGATGGATGGTCCAATACCCTCTAACCAAGATACCTTACTGATCCCCGGTCATCTCTCCTAAACAACCTGAACGGGCCTATGATAATATAATACAATAAACTATACTACAACTCATGAAACTTTTATCAATTTTTTCTCTTTTCCGCGGTGAAGTTACTTCAAAGGCTCCACATTATTTTCTCTAGTTGTCCTTGTTTTGCAACAAGATGGACAACAATGGAACTTATTGTTACCTCCAACAATAGCGCCTGAGGAATGTGCTTACATCGAGGTTGCTTTTTCGTGAATGATGGAATTGAAGCTAACGGCCAGTTGTCTTTCTTAAAAACATATTCTTCACCTTTTGAATTTATTATGAGCAAGACCTATCATGGACAAGGTTTACTGTCGAACAAATTGTTTTTGATGTAGAGGAAAATACTGTTATCTCATAATACTGTTATCTGATGTTTAGGTAAGTGTTGGTAGATGCAGTATACGAAACAAATAGTGTGATAGAAGAAGCTTAAAATCATGTTCCTGAATGGGAAAATGTTTTAGATTATTCATCAAAAATCAAGATTATACCTAATTTACACAACAACAACGTTCGTAACTGCGCTTACGACCCATCATATTATTACACAAAGACGATTTCTTTATGCATTAACTAATACATAAATGATTATAACTAAAAGCTGAATTTTCTCAATAGCGTACTAACAATTTTTGAAATCTACAATAAAATTCCACGCCAATGTCATTTCCAATGGAGGTGCGTCCAATAAAAAGATACCGGAGATAATGAAAAAACGTTGTCTATTTCCACGAAAATAATGAGTTACAAAGTTAAATCGATTTCGACGGTTAGGCCATCATCAGTAACAAACAAGAACTTGTTCTTGAATCCAACTTCATTGATCCCGCATGATAGTAAATCAGGATCAGCTCATGATAGTAAATTAAGAAAAGCAAGGATTTTGTAAATTCCGATTTATTTTGTTTTATTTCATTATACGTATTTAATTATAGCATTTCCCCATCAAATTTAGTTCTTCCCCAACCAAATTTAGTTTTTTCCAGTCCAATTTGATTTTTTCTCAACCAATTTTTTTTTCAATCAAGTTTAGTTTTTTCCCTAATAAAATTAAAGGTATGTCCTAGCATAAGAGAGTGCACCTTGAATTTGATTGAGATAAAACTAAACTTGTTCGGGGAAAAACTAAATTTGATTGGGGGAAAGTCAAATTTGACTGAAACAACTCAATTTGGTTGGGAAAAACTAAATTTGACTGAGAAATGAGTTAATTTTAATCTAAGTGGGGTTTCTGAATCTTAACAAGATTAAATGATCTGGAAAAAATGCTGTTGCTCGTTAAAATGCACTCATTTTATTGTTGATTCGAATTCTTTTTAAAATGACGTATAATCACCGCGTACTACAACGATTCCCCCCAAACTAAAAATACATAGCTTTTTACCTTCGGTAGTGAGGAAGCAAAGGGACGTATACATGTTGTGATAAACTCCAAGTACCTATGTAACAACAGGATTTTAGGGGTATTTGTATTGCAATTACAGAGAAATTCCAGAATAAATAAAGAAATCACCTTAGTTATTGTAACATGGATAGCAAATTTTTAATCCTTGGCCGCAGTCCCACAGGGTGTTTTTGAAAATGTGTCGGGGGGGCTGATATCCTCTGCAGAATAATGTTCAATTTGTTCTTGTAGGCTCTTCTAGGGCCAAGACAAACAAGAATGGGTGGGTACGGACTCGTGCCGTAGTCGTACCTTCTTAGAACGTTGCCATTCCTATTTTATACCATCCCTACTGAGCCCAATTTTACGATTTTCTACAAATCCTTGGTGAATTTTGCAAAATTCTATGTTATCTCCGTGGTTTTCTGTTGTTCTCTTCTTCATCGTCAACCTAAAGTCGTATTAAGCTGGCGAAAATCATTAATTTGTTATGTATTAGTTGGAACATACTCTTACCAAGCCTTTCTAATTCAACTCTAGCGCGAAGCTTCGCCGCTCGTTGTCGCTCGTATCCGCGCCGCCCGTCAACGCCTGAAAACTCTTCCAGGGGACGACCAGCCTAAAAGTTACGGTAAACAAACAAGGCAACTGAAATTCCAGTGAAACTGACATATACCCAAATCTGAAGACACCTATCTGAAGCATTTGAAAGCCAAGAATTTCAAGAATAATTACGAGAAAAAGATGTTCTAGATGTAGTCCCTGCTACACTTAAAATTTGAAAAAAAAAAAAAAAAAAAAAATCGGATCATTTTCCAGGTCTTGCGGCAATCCCGGTGAGAACCATAACCGCCTCCAAACATTTGATCAAAATCCAATGGAAATTGTGGGTGTGTTGATAGGATTTCATATCTGCGCATGCCGTGTGGCTACTTGTACCTCTGAACATCTTATTTGGATGACTGCATCGGGGACTGTCTTCTAACCCACACAAACACGAAGAACTGATTGAAATCGGACGCAAATTGTGGGACCCAAAACCCAAACTGCTCGCCAGACTAATCACAAGGCTTCCGCTACCTAGGGAGACTCGGAAGCAAATCGCTGAATTTTTCTTCGAAAATTCGCAAAAAGGATCAAATTTGTGGGTGCAAGTTGGTAGGTAATAGGTCCAAGAACGAAATAAGCACATCGTTTGAGTTCATGAACTTGAAATTCTGAAGATTATTTCACACTCACAGTGGTTCCTGCTCGTATTTAGTGTGCCTTCGTTCGTGTTTATGAACAGTATCATAAGGTAGGTACCTATACCCTTATCAGGTTATTCTGGATTTCACCACCAATTGTATATATATATATATATACAAATTTTGCTACTTCAGTTCTTGACCGTCCCTGATCCAACCTTATAAGAACTGAAAAAGCTGTTAATCGATTGATCCGACTTGTGCTGTCAACTGTTTCGAATCAAATGATTAAAGGAGAAACTAAATCAATTCATCATCTATTTTAGGAGCAGAGCAACGTAATTGTACATAACATAATGGACTGACTGAGGTCGAGAAAGGAGGTCTCCAGGTGAGGTTTTCTAAGAAAGTGTCCTGGATTTCTGTTGCGTTAGATCTCGTTACGTGCCTCCAGGGGCATCTCGGCTCTTCATTAGAAAATTCTTCATCGTAATTTCGTTTAGATCCTTCATTTCTTCATTCTTCTTGTTCGGGCGCTTGTCCGTCTGTCGGACATAATAGGGACTTTCTCGATGAAGGGCTCCGTGTGAAAGTCGCCGATTGCTGCAACAAGCAACCGCTGTCCTCCTCCACCCAGACGACTGTTGTTGTTATTGTATCAATTGAGTGGAAGACCCCTGACAGCCTAGCGACCTACCTTCGTGGGCTCCCATTGTGTTCGGCGGTTGGAGCGGTAAAAAGGATGAGCTGGAATGTTGATCGTGTTGGAGCAGAAAAGTGAACGAAAGACCGCTTCCTACAGCTTTGAAAATCTACTGTGACTTTCAGTCCTATGAAAACGTTTAACACTAGATTATGAAGATGTTTTCGGAAATGCGATGCAATAATAGAGTACCTAAGTAATCTGAAAGAACTATTCAGTTTCAATACTTTCACAAAATACCTAATTTCATTGATTTTGGTTTACGGAGCTCTCGGAAGAGGTTTTTCGAAATTTGATTTTTGGATTCCTTGAAACGTGAAAGAAGCAACTTGACGTCCTATAGCAGCACAAGGCAAAACCGACGCCTGCGCATTGAAAACTGTGTGAGAGTACGCATAATGGTTGTACCTAGCTGAAGGCTTTTTAAGCTCGTGTTTCTAACTAAAGATTGTTCGATCGCTAGAAACACGAATAAAAAACCATCTCGATCTATGACAAACAACTACAGACACTAGAATCCTCCAGTAGGTATCTAAAGATGTGTAGTGTCTGAAGGCACAGTGTATTTACTAAGGAGACTAAGAAGCAAGTTCGTGTTTCTGACTAATGATTGGTAGATTAAAAAAACCAATCAAAGGCAAAAACATCTCGATCTATAACTTCTAAATCGGTTTGTGATAGGTATAGGTTTTGGTATAATAAGACAATTTATTATTGCACCTATCTCCCACAATTATTTTTTTGTTTATTATTTATTAACTATAATATTATCTAGCTTTCCAAGTTCGGATTTCTGACTAATGATGGATCGATGGCTAGAAGCAAAATCTATTATTGAAATTGAAGCAGTGTTGTCGAGATAATAGTACCTATGTAGTCAGTATTAATTACCGATAATAATATTAATCCGACTAATTAATTCGTAGATAATCCGTCTGCGAATCCCCAAACCACGAGTATATAGTCTTTTAAAGTTGGTGTTTCTGACTAATTATTGATGGGTCCTGTTTGGATGTTACTGTTATCGCTTGGTTCAACGCATTCAGGAGAGTCAAAGAAAATCATCAAGCATTTTTCTCATTAGATAATATTTATTAATCACTCTGGGAAACTCGTGTTATTTGGAATTAATCAAATGAAATGATCACAAAGTCGAGCTATTATCTCGTGTTTATTATTTTGGGTTATGAATTTACGAAAAGAACATTTCTTCAGTGGCAAAAGCATTTTTCTTGAAAAAATGGAAGGAGTTACGGGAGAGGCACGATAATTTAGTAGGTAGTTTTTAAAACATTGAGAAATAGCCCCCTGGTCCGAGTTTCATCCTCTAACTTATTTGGTAAGCTCATTTCCCCGGCTAACAATGAATGTTAATCAATGATTTCACTAACACAAACTTTTAAAGCCCACCCCTTCACGATTGTACGAGTACAGAATAATTATTTGTTTTGAAATCCATCATTTTTATTGACAAAAAGCCCATATATCCGTAAATCCAATTAAGAAACCACATTAAAATATTTCCCAAGATTTCATTTCGATGCAAGGTAAACCACGGAATATACAAATTTACATAATTTCATCGTAAGAAAATACCTCGCCGTCACGCTGGCGTTTTTTTCATCACATGCGAGATGAATGGTTACGCGATGAATTCGCTGATTCAAGGACGACTAGCAAAGTTCGCTAAGTATGCAAATTCACTCTGTGCCCGGTGCTATCTGTCCTCCCTCATCCGATGTACGATCGGGAATTTTCGTTTATTTATAGGTGATCAATCATTCCGGGCCCCCCTTCCTTGTTTAGCCAAATGGCTCGGGCAATTCATCCATCAAGTGGACAACGAGAAAAACAAGAAACACGTTAAAGGAATTCACCAGAGTCCTTGAGGGAGAATTTAGCCAATTCTCATGTGGCTAATTAATTTTTCTCGAAGGTCTTGTATATTCAATATCCTAAACGTGTGAGCGATGTTAAAATTTGGTAGTTAGATTATTGTAATACATTGTGCTATTTACTAGGTATTTAAAAGTTCCAACATCGGTTTAGGTATTTCGAATTTCGTGATTTTTTCAGAATGGACCTTTTATTTTGTGTATTCCAGCTCTAGCCTACCTCTCAAGCCTTTCTTCTCCTTCTGGTCAAGCGTAGACCTAAAACGTTGTACTTTACCTTCATCAATTTAAGTCAATATTGTTTAGTAATGCATGCATTTCAGGGGGCGTCCCTTTAAGAGGGGTATACAGAACTTACTTCCTGCAAGTATCAAACCTTATTCAGTAGGATAATAGTTGTAAAGTAGGTAGAGGTAGTAGTAGGTCAGTAGTGTAGTAGGTATTCCCAAAATAGGTACCTACCTAGGCATAAAATCAATACTCAGAAGAAGTGCTTTTAGAACAGTGACGCATATATGCTATTATATATATTTAACAGCGTACCTACGGGACAGTCCCGAAACTGAATAGATTTCCAAAAATCCTTGATTAACTACTATTAATAAATTGTACCCAACACATTAATCTCACTAATGTGGGCCGCGGCCGTCCGAAAAGCCATATCAAGTTTTTTCTGCATTCCCTGGCTGAATCCCGGCAAAATGTTAACAATAATCCAGTTAAAATTTGAAAAGTAATTGAATAATGTGTTAGAAGTTGCGTACCTAGTTCTTCGAAAAGATCAGGTTTTCAATAAAAATATGAAACGAAACAGTATTTCATTGTTCGTGCACGTTGAGTATTTTAATTCTTGTTCTTTCATGCTAAAATATTGTATTGTTTATAGGGGTTTGTAGGGTAAAATATTGTATTTCTTCATCGTTTCGCAATACAGTTCTTAGGCCAATTCATTAATCAAGTCGTCACGAACAAGAGAGAGACGTCGAAAAAAAAAGAAATTCCAGAAGTCCTTGGAAGTGTGTTTAGCTAATTTAACACGTTTCGCTAATTCATTCATTTCCAGCTCGTAACAGGAACTGTCGAGCACCCTGAGGGTTCTTTGCTGGTTGACCGTCCCCGATAATGGAGTGGAGGGGAATGGAAGTAGAAAGAAGAGTGTAGGAGAGGGGGGGGGGGTCGCTTGCCTGCCAAATGCGACCGAGGTATCTCCAACAGTCAAGGTCGGTCAACAAAGAAACCTCGTCGCTCAAATATCCACTGGTTATCACGTTCTTCCACAAACCATGTGCTCTGCATTTTTGTAGGCTCGGCTTCTCAAAAAGTTTGTTTTTACTTCCCCGTAGGGAGGAGGGAAAGTAGTGGCTAAAAAATTCCAGGTACTTAGAATCTTCCTTAGAAGCTTCCTCATTCATTGGTAACCTTAATTTACGATTGGGTAGATGATTTTAATGCAGGCAAACTACAATGCTAACCAATTTCAGCGAGATCGGGCCACTTAAATTGCGAAAAATCGGGTTTTGTACATTGTTCCAACAATGATGGAATTCGTAACTGTATATTTTAACAGGCTTGATGGGATAATCCTCACAATCAAAATAGAAATATCTCAACAAATTAGAATGGAAATCGTCAGAGATCATGAGCGTGTTGCAAGGATTTCATGTTTGCGCTTGTGCAACTTATTTATTACCTACTTACTTCTGATCTCATCACAATGCCTTTCAGAGGAACCATCTAGAAGCCAAAAAACCCTATCAATGAACTTTTTCGTTAAAAATGTCGTAGTCAATGAAATTCTGAACGTTACTCAACCACTGGTCTGATCTCGATGAAGTTCGTTGGGAGATCATTTAGAGGTTATTCGCATGGGAATTTGAATGGGATTGCACAATGAGATAGTGGGAAATTGATGTTTGGAGGAATCTGCATTTTTGACGTTTCTATCCCTACTTTTCATCCATTAGAGATTAATTAATTTAATTGTGCTTATTTCAACCAGCACATTTTGGTAGAGAATCTAACAATGAATGAAGAAAATTTACTTAGGAGAGGTGAAAAGTCATTTATTAGGTATATCCCTTTACGGACCTGAAATGGCTGACAATAGATACTCTACTCTAGGGGGAAAAACACCCCGACCAGATGTCATGTGTGTCCGTATATTATGTCGAATGTGCCCCAAATTTCCCTACATTACAGACACTCAACCTTTTAGACTTGTTAGGTCCCTACTGTACGAAGTTATGTTAGCTATTCGGTCTATGAGACTTATTCAGAGGGAAATTTCCTAGGAAAATCTGTAATGAATCCCCCTAGTTGATTTTTTTCGTTTCGTCTCCTAGGTATTCATACGTTACGGCGTTCAGAAACTGTTACTTGGGTAGTTGAATGATGGTAATTACGTATGCTAATGATTTTGAAGCTCCGAAGCTCTTCTCTTTTCTTTGACAAACCATCACCCGTAAACCCCTCACCACCACTCATCATTCTTAGCCCAAAATGCTTGAGGGGACCAAATGAATTACCTCATTTGTTATTTAGAAATGTTTCTTTGTCCTTCTACCGGAGCGACTCGCTCAGTCCAGGATGACGCAAACCAAAGATCTCTTGGAGGGGGAGTCAGCCGAAGTGAAGGACATGGACTCTGTTGTACCTGTACCGTATAGTTCCATCCATAGAGGAGCGTTTCTTTCAAAACAATCTCAATGGATCATTTGATACCCCGTTCTTACTACCGTGTTTTACATATCTTTGCCTCCCCAGGCAGGAGTATCGCTGGATCGTGATAGATAACTCAATAAACTTCGCACTATTCTTTATATTCAATACAAAATTATTCCTAAGTAGACCACCATTAAGTTCACGTTTTCGGGCTCGGCCTGCGGAGAGTATAGACCAAGGGTCTCGAATTTATTAGACAATTTTCGCAAACATAATCTAAAATCGATCGATTTCCCCGTTTTTGAAAATCCTGAACACGTATCCGTCGAAAAACGTCTGCCAAGTTTGGGGGGCAGCATAGCTTCCTCATTTTCGTAATATGATCGTAATACGTATAATCAGTTAGTGGAAATTTCACTGGAATTGCAGAATTGTGATGAAATCCATAGGTAATAGCCTTGAAGTCATCCCCCTGAGTTTGGAGCAAAATTGGTCCATCAGGAACTGATAAACCTACGTTTCAGGATATTCACGTTGGTTTGTGCACGTGCACACGCTACCATTGGGCGATGAAATTCAAAGGCCAACCCGCATAATCCCTGGACAAACAACAACCAACAAAATCCGACCGTAATTGAGTACTCAAGAAAACGTTGAAACGCAATATGGATATTTTGATTTTGAGGGACTCAATTTTTGTTTTTTAGGTACTTCTTGCACGAATAAATAGCTTCCTACCTTGGGTGGTGAAGAATCAAAAATTGTATGTTCACAGCGAGGTTCACAATTCGACGAGTAGGTACAATGCAGGAATTGGGTATAGTACGAGTCCCATTCAAGATCTAGTGGTGGCCACAACCATGGTATTCCTGTTCATTCGTTTCCCTCCAGGGACTTGAAGAAATGAAAATAGATGAAAACTCGATCGTGAATTGCAAATCAATACTGACTGAAGAAAGATGGCCAAATCCATGCAGAAAATAAGAACCCTTGTATATAGTATTTTGCAGCGATTTCATTTGGAGGAGTTGTAAAACTCTTTTCTTATAACACCCAACTTGGGGTTTTAACCCGTAAACCTGAAGGCGTCGGAGGATTATTGTTTAGGAAACAAGGCGGGAGGGCGCCGGGAGATAATAATAGAAAACCCGATGCACACAACATCCACAAGTGAATTTCTGAAGAGATCCGGAAGCTGGGAGGTGAGGGGCTCATCTCACGCGCTCGCTTTCGTTTCGGCTGGAGAAAAAAAACCAAAGAAAAAAAAAAAAGATTGGACGCAGATGTTTCCTGGTCCGAATTCGGTGTGGGGTTTGGATTCCAACTGAAGTTTTGGTTTTGTTATTTACAGAATGTCCGTTTGACCGAATCCTCGGGAAAAGGGCGTAAGTAGTTCACAAAAGACGACCGCGCGGTTGATAAACACAAAATGAACGAGCGTATTACGAAGCGAGAAGTAATGTTGATTTCGGTCCAGAAATAGTAGTACTTATATTCATGTACTTGTTCTAGTTCTATCTTAATGTATTCCAGGAGTTGAAGAGACGCTGGCATTGAAAAGAAATTTCAATAAATTTCCAATTTATTCAATAATTCGAATAAATTAATAAATGTACCTAGTCATATTCAAGGCGTTGATGACTTGCACCAAGTAAGTACGTAGCTATGATGAGGTGACCAAAGATTTCTGAACGAAATTTGTGACCACTGGTACAGTCGCACGCACTAGGCAGAAATTGGGCTTGAATGGTGGATATCATAAGCGTTGTTACAACCAAGAGGAAGGAGGTGACATTCAAACTGATGCTAACTGGAAATAGTAGATTACTAAGAAGCAGGTAAGATGCAAGAAGTACGGCATTGCAGAGATTTGAAATGCTTTTTCAGTAGAGGAAGAGGCTGAAGTCACACTGGAGTTTGTATAGAAGTTGACCACATCAGGTGGGCCATTCATGCTCCTATAAATGTCAGTGAGTGAGTATGTGGCAGTTGATGCCAGAATGATTAGGAACTATGTGAGGTTGATATCACAACGTCCATTAATGCTTCTTAGTGACGACTGGTAGAACGCTCGAGTTTCAGGTTTCTCTCGTTGCTGTTAGGGACTCAGCTTCCTCGTTTTCATAGTCCAATGTTCTATTCACTGATATTCAATAAGGATGATGAAGTTTTGCATCCTTCATTACACATTCATGTTTCATCTCGTATTTCTCATGAATGGATTTAATCAATTATTTCCTGTATGTGATGACAATCATACCTAAATCCCAACCCTTTCCAATCAACTCCGTTTGGTTTGAGATTGACTGCCTGCAGGAAAAAATTTTCACGTCAATCATCGAATAATAAATTATGTCCTTGTATTTATTTGATTATGGAATGAACGAATAATGCAGTGTTGTTGACGTAAAACATCGGAACGTTATAATTAGATGCTACGTTGGTAGTAAGAATCAATTTCAGGGTTGCAAGAGGCCCCGTGGCGTTGGAGGACGGGAAGTTCAAGTTTGATCAAAACAAACAAAGATATTCGAAGACCTCATAATCGTTGGCATCTGGAAAGTAGCCTAAATTTAAACATTCCTATTGCCGCGTTAACTCCCTAGTTTTCTTAGAAGGGAAAAAGCTGGGAAACAAGAAGTCTAAAAAAGAGGAGTGAAGCATCGTGAGCGAAGTAGCCCACACAGAAGGAAAACGTTCGGAGAAAAGGTGCTAAGTAGTAGGTATATTAGTTCGGAGTAGTTCCTACCTAATTTGAGTAGCATAGTCTTAAAATTATATATAGCACGTTATGAATTTTTAATTTACTTAACTGAAAAACAAATCCCCTCCCCTTTTACTTTTATAATTTTACATTAAGGTTTTGATTAGAATTGTTGTTGTCATGGTTACTCACAAAAACAAAGTTTTTCTTGCTTTTGATACAAAATTTAAGTAGGTATGCCTGACACGAACGAAATTTTGCCAACATTCAAGATTCAGAGTTAATCAGTCATAATTAACATTGATATTTAATTTCAATCAAACAATCCTCATATTATGAAAGTTATAAGGCTAAACTGATAGGTACATACTTTTAACAAGTATGTTTTTTCACGTAAACGACCATTATAATAGTTCATCAGATTCTACTACTATTCTAATGATTCTACTGCATTGTTTCTGTAAATACTAATACCCGTTAATTTCGCCTTGATTTGTTTTTAAAAATGTCGGCCAAGTGGATTGTCAGTATAACTTTACCACAACCACTGATGACCCCTGGCATCAAAACCGGTCTCGTTGACTTTTCCTAATCTCGACCTGGACAAGAGGAGGATCAGAGATTGGGTGATCGAGAGTAGAGATTATCGGGATCGGTGGATCGTCCTGATTTCGATACGGTATTCGCCGAAATCCCTTTCAATTTTGATGGATTGTCAGGCTGGATAGCTTATAAACTCTTTTCCAGTTAGCCGACGCACGCGTGTGAAGTTTAGCACAGGTGTTTCAATATTATTCTCTTGTTTCGTGGTTTACAATTTTATCTCGAGTTCTCCAACCTACGCATCTACGATAAATAATAAATTAAATAAATAATTAATGCAATACAGAGTACCACAACTTGCTGATTCTAATGCCAATATTATTGTCAAATAAGACGATCGACACTTAAAAAAAATAACTAAGGCGTACAGAGTGGTAAAAAAGTGGATTCCTTGTAGATTTGGCATTAAAAATATTAGCAGTTATAGGTAGGTACATAATATTGTATTAAAAAAAGTATTACAAATATTATTGCTGTTTGAAGTTTTTCAGGAAACAAATCAATTCCCAAGCAAGTCTAATAATATTAAACTTCACTCGCGATTTTCATACCTACATAAAGAATATTCTATAAGGATTATTATTATTATGTTTATGGGAAAATGAACCTACCTAATACAAGTTCCTATCCCTGAAAAGGTTATACACAAAATTTTTAGAGTATAATTTTCTAGCGATTCACATTCAACCCCCTGGAATGCTCCTGGAAGTTGCTGCCCACTGTCGAACCCATCATTCCTTCTGATGTTGTTGACATTCTAAAAAGGATTTCCATATTGAAAAAAAGCATCCATGTTGACCTATTGCAAGTTTATTTTTTTCGGAAAATACACAAAAATTTGAGTTTATCCGGTTCGTGCCAAAACGAAAACCAGAGGCCTCGACAACAGAGGTTACTGACCCACAGAAATTAGAGCGTACCTCCTATTCATTTTGATTTCGGAAATGGTTCAGATTTTGTAATACCTTTCACTCCTACACAGAAACATCAAACAGATCCTACTTCCTCTACCAGTAAGATTTTGGTTATTTCCCCAGCCACATCCTGTCGTTGGACCAGTTTCGTGAGAGACGAGCTGTTGACGGAGCATGTTGGAACTATTTACTTTAAGTTGGCGCATCTGTTGACGGCGATGTTTGCGCGGCGATAAGATCCCTGGGCGTATTTTATCACTATCTCTCTCGGGCGTCACGTTCGACTTGATAAAAACCAAAGGAACTAACATATTCTCCCCACTTCACTTTGCTTTGCATTCCAATTCCAATAACGGCCATAGTCAACAATAACTTACTGCGCGATCCTATTTCAATCGTTGTCACCTGCGTTCATGTCCGCGTTCCGGGATGTTTTAATGGGTATACAAGAAGTTTATAGCTTTCAAGCGAAGAAACATCTGAAAGCATATCTTACTACTCTGTTCAGTTACAATTAACTATTTTATTATTATTTAACCTTTTTGCGACACGTCCATTTTCACCTAACCTGTGACTAATGAGTCTCTGAGAATGATACTTGCATCTTAGTTGGTAATGATAGGTACATGTAAATGATTAAATATTATGTACTACCTACCTATTAAGTTGAGTAAGCAACTAAGTCGACTTTGTTTGAAATTCATAAAGCCACAGCACATG
The DNA here is from genome assembly GCA_030264115.1 of Lygus lineolaris. Taxonomy (NCBI): domain Eukaryota; kingdom Metazoa; phylum Arthropoda; class Insecta; order Hemiptera; family Miridae; genus Lygus; species Lygus lineolaris. Next base: position 23,308,697 of record JAEMON010000008.1, on the reverse strand, counting down.
AAATAGGCAGGTTTGAAATAGAACGAGCATCATGCCTCTCTGCCCCAGCAAGTCAGGAACCACAAAAGCATGGAATGGTTACTGATCCAATCCAGAAGCACCCTTCAATCATTAGCATAAAAATACCGGCCATGCACGGGATGTCCTTGGAATACCGCTCAGTGGGGTTTCGTGTTGCTGCTTATGCTTACCAAATCAATATTTCCCTGCATGCTTATTCACTTCACTAGGAGGATTATTGATGCTTTCCTTCAAAATCAATATTACACAGTTTCCTTCAATACGATGTACAGGAGTACCACTCATGGTATCTTACTAGAATGCTGCTCATTGTTATCAACTCTATACTTTCCATCATGCTTCCTGAAATGGTTTAACGCAGGAGGAGGATTATTGATGCTTGAGATCAAAACCTACACTATGACCTACATGAACCTACACTATTCCTCAATATGATTACCAGGAATACCTACCATACTACAACGGCTAACAGTGTTTTATTGCAATTTTTCTTATGCTTATCGACTACATATTTTTAATTTTCTTCTTTCATCAGCTTGGTTCCTAAAACAGTTCAATCCAGGAGGAAGATTATTAATACTTGCCATCAAAATCACTAAGATTCTCCTCAATACGATGTCCAGGAATACCCATCTACCACTGTCACGGTGCCTTATTGGATTGTTGCTTATGCTTATCAACTCCCTTATTTCCAACATGCTTCCAAAAATGGTTCAACCCAGGAGGGGGATTATTGAAGTTTGCCAGCAAGATCAATAAATATTTTCCTGAATATTATGGTGTCCAGAAATATCTACAACTGTCAGGTATCTTATTGGAATGCTGCTTATGCTTATCAACTTCACACTTTCCATCATGCTTCCTAAAATAGCTCACCACATGAGGAGTGTTATTGATGCTTACCGTCAAAATATATATACATTTTCCTCAAGATGATATCCAGGAATACCTACCACTGTCACGATGTCTTATTGGAATGCTGCTTATGCTTCCTAATATGCCTCACCCCACCATTAGGATTATTGATGCTTGCCATAAAAATTAATAAGAATTTTCATCGATACGATGTCCGGGATCACCACTCGTGGTGTCTCGGAATCATGCGGGCGAGCGCGGGATAATGCGATGGCGATCTATCAACGCGGGAGACGAGCGATGCAGTCATGAGGTTGGTCCTTAGAAAAAGTGATGAGTCAACCCCCAGCTGTGAGAAGGCCGCCGCGCCCAGCTGGAGAGATCTGATGCCTGATGGGCATAATTATTGAAGGCGAAAGGGCCCACTGCCTCCAGTATCATCCTATCTGCTCTGCAGGCACCGCCCGCGTTACACGACCTCGTTCGTCATGCTCCACGAATGAATTCGTTTATGGTAATCAGTGAAAGACGTGTGCCATGTGGCCCAGAAGCCACTACGTCGCTTTCTACCTCGCACAGTACTCCAATTGTCTGGTAGGTGCGGGTTGAAGAGTACAATGACACACCAGTTACTGTTGCGCTTGTGACAAACATCACGTTCGACTGCTTTCTTCAAGACATTTGGAAGTTTGCTTAGACTACGACCCTCGGAAATGTACTTTTGTGTTTTGCTATGTTCATGTTTTAACAATTTCACCCGTTTTATTCCATTTTCGCATCCGATTCAACGAAGTATCTTAGAGGCCTTCACTTTTGGAAGAAAAATAAGAAACTTGTTTTCTCCACAAAATAAGAATGAAACAGTTTTACTGCGGAGTTTATATACTCCTGAATAAATGTAGTTCCTGTAACAACTTCCTTACATAAGGGCTCAAAAGTTATGTTGAGTATAGAAATTAACAAGAAACAATTACCAATAATTACCTTAATAAGGGCTCAAAAGTTATGTTGAGTGTAGAAATTAACAAGAAACCTCTAAAAATGTTGTATGACCCTGGAGCACATCACTCAGTTATTAGCAGATAGATATGGAAATACATAGGGCGACCTACTTTGGAGCCTTATCCAAATTTAATAGCGTACACAAATTTGGAGGTGAAAACGCTCGGAATGGCTCAAGTAGATGTGACAGCTTTTGGTAAAACGATGCGGCTTCCTCTTGTAGTTGTCAGCAATCCTGATGTTCCGCTCTTTGGACTGGAATGGGTACTGGAATTTCAATTACCACTTCCACCAGGAGCTGAAGTTTGTGCTGTAGGACATCAACAACCATCAAACTCTCCCAGTCTCTCTTATCTTGATATTCCTGTAGATATAAGATCTTCATTTGAAAAATATTCCGCTTTGTTCATGCCAGCTACCGGTACGATAAAAGGACATAAGATGGAAATTAGGTTGAAAGAAGGAGCAGTTCCAGGTATTTAGGTATTAGGTATTTAAACCAAGGCCAGTGCCATTTGCTTTAAAACCAGCCGTAGAAAAAGAACTGAATCTGTTATTGAGCCAGGGATAATTGAATATATCGACCCAGCCATTACGCCAATTGAATGGACTTCACCATTGGTGGTAGCTCCGAAGGCAAATGGCAAAATTCACCTCTGTGCTGACTTCAAGGTCACAATCAATAAGCATATAGTCATGGACATGCATCCACTGCCAACCTTCGAGGAGGTGAGTGCGCAATTGGCAAGAGGGGTGCAATTTTCCGTGATAGACCTAAGAGATGCATATTTACAGATGGAGGTGGAGGAAGAATCAAAGAAATACCTCGTCCTATCAACGCATAAAGGGTTCTTCAGATACCGACGTATGCCATTTGGAATAAGCTCCGCGCCTGCTAAATTCCAGAAAACCATGGAAATGATTTTGGCAGGAGTAGAGGGAGTGAGCTGCTACCTTGATGATATAATTGTAACGGCAAAGAGCAGAGATGCGCATGTGAGAACAGTTGGGAAGGTCCTCTTCAAGTTATGCCAAGCTGGAATGCGAGTACAGTTAGAGAAATGTAAGTGGTTGCAGGATTCCGTAGTTTATCTAGGCCACAGATTTGACAAACACGGGATTTATCCCACTACTGAACATATTAGAGCCATTCAAATGATGACAGAGCCAACAAACCAAAAAGAGCTGCGATCTTTCCTAGGTTGTATAAACTACTACCAGAAGTTTGTGCCGAACTTACAGGGGTCTTGCGCTATGCTTTATGATTTGTTGAAGAAAGGTAACAAATGGAGGTGGACAGATGAACATAAAAAGAAGTTCGAAGAGCTAAAAGGGGTTCTCTCATCAGAAACAAATTTAGCTCACTACACCCCGTCTTTGCCACTGCTATTGTACACAGACGCCAGTGAAAAAGGAGTGGGTGGAGTCTTGTGCCACCGGTACCCTGATAACTCAGAGCGTCCAATTGCCTTCACTTCCAGGGTTCTTAGTGCAGCAGAGAAGAAATACTCAGTTATTGACAGGGAGGCATTAGGAATCGTACATGCAGTCCAGAAGTTTGAAAGATTCCTGTATGGACGCAGATTTATCTTGAAAACAGATCACTAGCCGTTAACATACATATTTGGAGATAAGGCTGAATTGCCAAAGGTAGCAATGTGTAGGATCAGTAGATGGGCTCTAAGGTTGGCAGAGTTCGATTTTAGCATTGAATTTATTCCGGGCAAGGAAAACATTCCAGCGGATGTATGATCTCGGTTGCCTGAACAGCATACTGAGCCAGAACGAGTGAAAGATTTTGGAAGGAAAATTGCTTTTACAAGAATAAAGGATGTGGCAATTTCAAAGCGATTGTTAAAGAGCCGCGTTCTGGATGACCCTCAATTGTCAAAAGTCGTTCGGTATATACAGAGCTCCTGGCCACCAAAAGCAAGTGTATCAGAAGATTTGTACACTTATTGGGAAAAGAAGGACGAGCTGTCACATGAAGAGGAGATGCTACTCTGGAGAGGAAGACTAGTAATTCCAGCCTCCCTGCAAGAAGACGTACTCCAGATATTGCACGAAGGTCATCCAGGAGCATCTGCAATGAGATCTGTTGCAAGATTGAATGTTTGGTGGCCATCAATGGAAAAACGCATTGAGAATTTCATGAAATCATGCAAAGCTTGCCAGGAAAACAGGCCTTGGGACCAGGAATTACCACTGTATTCGTGGAACATCCCATCCTCGTCGCCAGTGTAACAACTTCCTTACATAAGTAACTAGATAAGCAAGTAGTCTGGTGAATAGTCAGAATAAGAATGAATTATATTTTCCCAAGTATAAACAATTACCACGTGGTTGGCAACAACCTATAATAATAATTAATGGTCCAACAGTTCCTTGTCAGTCCATCTGTGTGTTCGCAAAACTTCGCCTCACACAACACTTCCAAAATTCAGGGATCAATAATAAATTGAAGCCTACGCTTACACAAAACAAAAACTTATAACAAAACGTTACTCCAATAAGTGCATTCGTGATTGAAACAGTTGTAGCCACTGCGCATGCACAAACGTGAAATTTTTTTATTAACACGCTTAATTCCAAAATTGTCTTCTGTTTTTCATGATAATTGTCAGGCTTTGTGCTCCTTGGTCCTCGATGGTTCCCTATGAATTCCGTCGCTATCGGATCGCGTGAGTGGAACTGAGTTTCTACACACAACAATTTATCAACCTAATGATCCGTTTTCGCTCAAACTTCCTGGGGACTGGTTTCTTTGGAATCCAGCAAAATTTATCAAATTCACACTCCTCACTGGAGAATTTCACCAAATTCATACTTGTTACTGCAGGGTTATCTCTCTTGATCCAATGGACCGATATCGCTGGTATGTCGGACCTACTTGATTTTCTACACTTCTACACAAAATTACATGCTTTGAATTGAAAGCTACTGAACTACTCAAATTTACGTTAGAAAACTCAAGAAATAGTTTTCTCATGACAATTTGAACGATTTGGTTAAAAAAGTTAAGTAAGTAATAACTTCGCAATAGGTCTAATACCTATTGCATAATGAGAACCTAAAGGATTTTTTTTTATTTAGAACATTTAATGTATAAATTACTTCTATATCCGTCTTCCTGTTGATGTTCATGAGTTTATGTGGGCGCTTGTTATTTTATTGTGGGTATTGCTATCTAATGGTTGGCTGTCGTCATCTCACTTTGAAATCCATTTTAGGTTTCCTAAATCATGTCAAACTTAATGAAACAAGGTTAATGCGTGCCATGATTCTGAGCCTGATGGGACATGACTTAGCATTCACTAATTTGCTCATAATTTAACGACTCAACTGTCGCACCCTACATTTCTTCAAAAAAGGTAATCTCAATGTGTAGCTAAGAAATTGGTACAATACCACGTTTCAGGCCTATGTATGTACACACTTTTGTGTCTTTGATACCAAATGATATCCTCAAGTCTCAGGATAGTAGTAAAACAAAAAATGGTTATTTCTGATCTATTCGGGGTGGTGGTGGAGGGGTTGCGAAGCTCCGCGAGAGAAGTAGCTTGTGAGCGCAGATGTACAGAGCAGGTAAACGCACCAGTTGTCGATACTATGTACGAGCTTTTAAATTGAATAAGAAGACTCAAGTAATTTTTCTCTGAAGGTACCTAATTTTAGTGGTATTCTTATTTTGAGCAGCAAATAATAGGTATATCTTTTGAAGGAGAAACAGGTTTTGCAGTGATGTTTTTAGTAAGTCTTGGTGATTTATTCTCTGTAAACTATGAGTAGTTTATTAGGTACAATGAATCTTCATTTCTGGTAATAAAGGTGAATTTGTTTTTTCGTGAGATATTGCTTCCGAGTCTACCAAGGTAGGTAGCGGAAGCATTGTTTTCACTTTTGAAAAATGAAAAATTTGTTGCCTCCAAAATCAAAATTTCAACTCGCGTTTTACGTTTTAGACCTTCGTGAACAATTTTGGTTTCGTGTCTGTCTGTCTGTCCGGGAATCCTTGCCACACGCATAACTTCCACAATTTCCATCCGATTTTGATGAAGTTTTCAGGGATTACGCGGGTTAGGCCGTAGATGGTCCCCTATGAAATTCATTATCAGCTACTCTGGTGCGTTTACCCTACCGGTCGTGGGTCTTTGGTTTTGATTCTGTAATTCATCTCAACCTCCTTAGTCTCGCGTTATCATCACTTCCGCAAACACAGATATGCGTGGCAACGTTCTCACAGATATTTATTTTCCTGTGATCTCATCTCACCTTCCCATCCATCCCGGTCGACTCATCTATCTCCCGATCGATTGCATCAGTTGCGCCCCTACGAGTCTACGCTGTACCTGCGATGATCGGCCAACCGGTTCGGCGGCTCTGGCGGGTAAACTCTCTTGCGAACGGGTAGAAGAAACCGCGTTGATACTCACTGAATATGACAACCTTTAATTAAAAACTTGATATGAATGGTGACAAATCGTCTGAGATTCTTCGAAGTAAAAAAACTCGACGTAGTCGTATATATGGCTTCAAATATAATATTAAAGAAGGAATCAATATAATATTTTATCCTTCCATCGTAAGGATTGTGGTTTGGTAATTGATTTTCCAAAGTAAGTCAAAAGGAGATCCAACAGAACTTCAAATGGGCAGATGTATCCAATCTATTATAATGAATCTGGTTACAGTATCTGATCAATCGCACTGATGGAAGAGACATTTGGAAAGATAGGATTTGACAAAATGAGTCATATTTTCCTTATCAAGTATATGTTTTCAGTTTTGAGAATCGCTTTGTTGTTCTCATCCGATCAAATGTCAAATATTGTGAACGGTCTCGCTCTAGCTGAATAAGAGGAGTTGACAATAACATAGAAATATATTTGCTAATGCAAATATGGTACATGTTCATTTATTTACCAATCAAAGGTGGAATGAGTACACTGCCGATTTATTATTTTTCCGTTCTTCGTAAGAGAACCGTAATTATAGTATTTATTGGTTCGTGTGTTACTGTATAACTATAATAGTAGCACATCACGATATGGTTCGCAAAAACGTTAGCCTGAGAGCAGCGATAACCTATCGGGAAACAGTGCCATTAGTTGCCAGATGTGTTCTGCATGTTCCTGGAGAGATAAGTACTTGACTTGACTTCCCTTTAGATATGGAAATTTCTCTTTGAAGTCAACTGCGTTCTTGATATGGCTTGAACGTGTCTTTCGAGGCGAGTTTCACCAATCCTCTCATTAGGCGTCGCAAAGGTTTTTTGAAATGTGACGTTGGTTACTTCTATAAGAAACATGGTATTGAGTAGGGTGGTATAGTATGGCGAACATTTTTTCTCTCCGTAATTCGAATGTTCTATAGGAGGGATTGTTTGTTCATATATAAAAGAGTATACATTTCACACTCAGTGACAGGCTGAAAACTTTTCGGGCGAATTTATTTTGGACAATGGTGGGAACGAGGAGGAATCTATGATAATCTTTCTCCAAGGAATTGGGGATATTGTCTCCATGTAAGTATTTACACGTGCTCAGTTTATTGAACCTTCTTGGTGTCCTACACCTACCAGAATCGGCTATCCCCTATCTCTCCACCAACCCCCAAAAAAGCACGGATTTCCAGCAATTTTCGGATCGGAAAATTGGGAATCAGGTTGATCAGGAAGCTAGTCTTTGAACTCATCCTCGAACAATGTGAAATTTCGAGCACGTGATGTATTATGATGCATGACCTATGGTGCATGTGATTGTCTATAGAAAACTAGAAGGGTTAACTGTGTGACGACGATACCATCAGTAGTTGGATTTTTTGTTGCATAATAAACTGTCACAACAATAATCGAATTGCAAATAATTGAATTGTAGAACATTTTCCGTTGGAACATGTTGGTATCACGTTGGAGGTAACATGTTGGGGTTACCTTGCTCCCCTGATGGGGGCAAGTTCTACACAGCCACCTTTTCACCCTTTCCAAATTTTTTTCAGCGGGGGTGGGCATCAACAGGTATTATAAACTGATCTGATTTATGTGTCTAACGTATGGTTTCATCACATAGTTATTTATAACGGGGAAATCGAGGACATGGAGGTGCGTCCATGCGGATGTCTAGAAGACTTATGATATGTACCGACGCCTCATAGCTTCAGGCCAATCAAAACGGAAGAGTAAAAATCTCCTTAATGGCGAACCGCTGTCGGGACCTCCGCGATAAGGAGTGAAACATAGGGAAGAGATTACGCCGGATTTATTGAACGGGGTGAGACACAGAGTAGAGAAAAAGGGAACACAAGTTCTTCAACATCTGACCTCCTCGAGGGAAGATGAGGGGCTGAGGTTATCGTTGGTCCCCGCTTCCTCCGTTATGTTTGCCGGTCTTGGTGGGGCATATCCAACGGGCTATCTGACCATCTTCGTTTCCACGGGTGTTTACAGATTCTTTTTACTTAGCCGTGATATATGGAGTGGGAAGAATACCATTTTTGGGAGAGTTTCAAGGAAGAGAGAAAGACGAAGGAAAGAGTTTCAAGGAAGAGAGAAAGACGAAGAAAACAAAAAGTCTGGGATACAACAGGTAGAAGTAAAAATGGAACGGAGGAGATCGGAAATGTGTGCCGTACGCAGGTTTTACGAGCAGTTCCCACGACTTCGGCGAGAGATTGGAATGATGATAGACGAGAGAAAGATGGCACATTTTCACGGGCAATTTCGCTGTCAAGCAAAAATTTCGATGACCTTTCAAGTAATCGAGGTCCTTTCCCGTTCTACTGCTTACTTTGCCCTGGAATTGCAGTTCCAATCCAGTTGCCGATATACCTACAATCCATTCGCCGATCCTACCTGATATGAGATATACATACCTTGTTCCTGAAGCTGTCACCATGTTTTCAAAATGAGCAAAAAGTATACCTCACGTTTCTCCTCCGAACATTTACCTACCGATTTTATTTCTGTAAGTGGGTATGGACTCAGTAGGTATGAGTTTGTTTAAAAATTTGCCATACACAATTTAAAAACACAAATTTAAATAATTAAATACGGATTTTACAATAAACTCAACGTTATCACTGAGTCCATAGCCGTATTGCGAATTGACATTGCTGGAGTTTTTGAAGTCATTTGTAGTCTACTTATTATAGTTACTGTTTCCCCCCTGATAGTGATGCCAAATCGTAGTGAAATAAAATCCAGTTATTCCCGGGAGTGATGCACACTTACCTATTTAAATAGGTATATAGGGTGTTTACAGACAAGTTGGTACAAAATTCAGGAATCGATTCTACAGGTTATTTCCAATAAAAAGTCAGTCAGTTGGTACAACTGACAGTCAAGTTGGTACAAAATTCAGGCATCGATTCTACAGGTTATTTCCAATAAAAAGCTTCTTGCAGGTTTTTTTTCAACACCCTTATTTTAGTTTTAGTTTTTTCTTTCGACCTTACATCACAAAAAAAGCTTAATTTAATGAATTTATTTTATTTACCTTAAATTTAATTTTAATCTACTTTAATTTAATTGAATTAATTTAAAGCGTGAAATGAAAAACAAATATACCATTGGAAAGAGCGGTAAATTTCCTGGAAAAAAGACTACTATTCTCCTCTATTAGTAGATTTTTAAGGCTCGAAATGCAGCCCAATGTTCAAACCCTTTTTCAATTTTTGTTGTTGAGAAACTCGCGTGTTTTAGTGTGTTGACGACCTGACTATAACTTGAGGAGGTAATACCGTCTTCCTGGTAATTTTTCATGCTGAATCGAATGGTGACACTCCCGATTCATTTTGACTGATACAAAATTGATTTTCTGAGAAAAATACCAGCATACTAGCACATTCAACTCTTTTTTTTGCTGAGCTAGGGAACAATTGAGCTAAATCTGAGCAATAATAATATAAAAAAGTTTAATCAACATAAATAACATAAAGACTTTCAAAATATGAATAGGATGTGCTGGTAGGTCCAAAAATTCACTATTATTCTCAGAAAATCAATTTACTATCAGTCAAAATGAATTGGGAGTGTCACCATTCGATTCAGCGTGAAAAAAGACCTGGAAGACAATACTTGATGCCTCGTCAAGTCATAGTCGGGTCGTCAATAACCTAAAACACTCAATTTCCTTGAAAACCCCACTTTTTTTCCATGCAAACGCGATTTTGCCCTCAGTTAGTGCACCAAAATCAGAAATTACTTCTCCGTTGGAAAGCTGAGGTCCTGAGGAAGTTTTTCCTGCGTTGAGTGCCCAGCTCAGAAGCGGAACGATGCGTGAAAAAAGTCGAATATTGGAAAATTCTTAAAGTTTTAACTTTGGGCTGAATTTTGAGCCTTAAAAATCTAATAATAAAGGTAGTCTTTCTTATAGGAAATTTAACGCTCTTTCCAATAGGATATTTACCTATTTTATTATTTTACACTATAAATTAAGGAAGTTAAGCCGTTTTCGTGATGTAAGGCCGGAAGAAAAAACAAAATCTTGAAATTGAAAAAACTCAAGAAATAATGGGGTTGAAAAAAAAAAAAAAGTCTGAGAGAGAGACTTTTTGTTGGAAATGACCTGTAGAATCGAATCATGAAGTTTGACCCAACTTAACTGTAGGCACCCTGTATTGCCCTGTGATTGCCTGTTTATACAATTTTTAGGGATATCTAGTTTTCGGTCACATTTATCGCTTAGCTTTGATTTTCTTGAAAATAATATTGCGTAAAATTGATCCTGTTTTTGAATTCTGAATGAAATGTCGGTCCCCTAATGTTTGTCCTCTGCCAGCTGTGGCGTATGGCGGCAGTGATTGATCCGCCTAATGGGATATGCAAAAGCGAACGAATTATCATCCTAATGATGATCCGCATATTCCTTTGATCTCTCTGCCCCTCATTGTATGTGCTTCCTTGAAAATCGTTTTGTCCATCGGCCGATTTTTTTTTCGTTGCTCGACTCCGTCACAGCGAACAAAGCCCAAACATTCGTATGGACCAAGGCCGCATCATGTAATAACCCTCACATTTCAATCGTCTACACGAATAAAAACAACTTGCCACCTCTTCTTCCAGTGACACTTCGCATCTTGCGATCTGTGTTCTCGTAAAACTCTGTTTTATAGATGTGGTTCATTGTCAAGAACTGTTAAGGTCAAAATCACATCATTTTCTTTTCCACAAGAAATTTTTATTGCGTGTTTCCCAGAATTTATTACTCTCGTAAAAAAGCCGTCACGTCAGCTCCGGTTCGTTTTACTCGCTAACGCGTGCTAATGTAACGTATTAGTGCCGATGTTTATTGTTTTCGATGTTTTCACATCTCTCGAGAGCTCATGGAGTTTCTTCCAGAAAGCTAAGAAGTGGATTTCACAAGTTTTATGTTCCAAGTGCTCAGAAATTATCCTCAGTACGTGCCTATAATCGGTGGAATTCGCTCTCTTTCTGTCACTACCTATCCCAATCCAACTACATAGTATAGATATGTAGAAAATTGTATTGGCTAAAAGGATGCACATCCATGGGCCAATGGGGCGGTACAAAATGAAAAACTAAATACATAAGGCTTCAACTTCCAAAAAAAAAAAAAAACTTCAAAGTAAACTTCAAAATACGATTAAAAACTTTAAAAAAAAATACAGATCTTCCTCCATAGAAAGTAGGTACTGGATAGGCATTGCACCGATTGTAAGTTAAATAAAATACGTAGTCAAATTAATAGTAGTAATTATGTTACAATAGTCATGATTTCATGATCATGTACACTAGTTATAATAATTATTCAGTTGTGAAAATCTTAGTCACGGCAGTAAATGAATAAGGACCGACTCACTTCCAAAATCACCGAATAATAAAGGTACCTATACTTGAGACATTTTGTAATAATGAAAAACTCGGCGCTCCGCGTCTCGCCAGGGGGCAAGCCCCCTGGACCCCCGGTTACCTCTATTTACATACTTCGGACGAAATTATTGAGACACAGAATGTGTTTTAGCTCACGCGTTTCACATAAACCCCTCTTCAATTTTCGACTCAGCTGATCTGGGAGCTCCATTTTCGACTCAGCTGAGCTGCGAGCTCAATTTCCCTACCAACGGCTCGGTTGTACGTGAAAATCATAAGAAAATTTCGTCACCCATCCGCGTCACCCATTCCGCGTAACGTTTTTCGGTTAGTTAGTCCAAGGCTAAAACACATTCTGTGTTAAAATAAATAAAATGGAACATTGTCCTCTTCGACGCCATCTGAGGAATGAAAAATTCCCATTACAAACAAAAACTGCGCTAAAATAGTGATTTGATTGCCTACCCATTGGTAACTTGTTGTTTCAGTCAGTTTCGGTATTTTAAACAAAATAATCGGGACTTATGAAAATTCCAACTTTGGATGTTAAAATGCAGTAAAATAAATATAACCACAACTACAACAATCCACAACTAAATAGTATGTGACGAATTAACTACTTGGCTTCTACACTCCAGAATTTCCTTCCTGCTGCTGGCATGCTGTGGGCATCCTGCCTCTCCTCTTGCTATGCATTGTTCAAACTCCTCGTTCGAGGATGCAAGGTAGGGTAGAGTTGGCTTCCTTGGCATTGGTTAGTTGGCATTAAAGAAAATACCTCTTTGGCTATCGTATTCCGGAAAATCCATGATGCTAACGTTCATAGGATAATGTCCACTTGGATATCAACTATTACACCACTGTGTCAATTGCAATACTGATAACTGGGACACATTGCAGACTATGACTACTCACGGGAAGGGAACAAGGACAGAAGGACGGGTCTATAAGCTTCCCAGTGTATAAGGACCCTTTATGGCGCGAGGTCAGGAATTTTCTCATTCCCATGGTGTGTAACGGGTTGAGTGGCGATTAATTGGAAGGTTAAAGGAAAGGAGGGGTTAAGGAGGATTAAGTGGGGAGAATCTGGGTAAGAAAGGATAAATTGTTGAACGATTCCGGAAGTGTGTGTAGTTTAAGAAGGAGGAGTGTTAAATTATTTTAATTTGTATTAGTATTGTATGCTAAGCCAAAATAAGTATTTATTTTAATTTGAATATACTTGTTAATTTTATAATTACTGCCCTGAAGATAGCGGGGTAAACTCCCTTTAGGGAAATTTCCATATTTTAACAGTAAAACATGTAAAAAATTCCTGCAGGTTCTCATTCGGGTGTCCTCATTTTCGACATTGTGAGGAGTCTTGTTGTCTAATGTGGTTCAGGGATGCGTCACAAACGCCGTGATTGGCTCTCAGAAGAAGTATTGCTCGCCCCATGGATTTATCAAGATTTTTATTTTTTTATCAGGATTTTTATTATTTATTGATTGTATAAATTATTAGTAATTATAATTAGGTAGGTACCGTTTTTAAAAACGAGCAATTACCATTTAACGGATTACTCCTGTGCCCGGGGTTCAAAAACCACGATGAATTGCTTGAAGAAGTTTAGCTGGATTGTAGCAAGTATTGACCACATTTGGAAGGCAATGCAGTCGGGCTATTGTAGAGCTTGGAAGGAAGCTGGCCGTCCGGCAGGAAGGTCCTGAGGAGCTCCGGGGGGACCTGATCGGAATAACAAAATCTTGGAGCGCGATAACCTCCCATAACCTCACCTCTTCATCGTGTGACATTCATGGGCCGTCGCAAAGGGGCCTACCAGGCCCTACGAGGACCTGGCGGGGGCGGGCGGTCTGTCGGACCCTGCGGCCCACGCGTTCCCCACACCTACCTGCGACCGATAGATCGTACATACCGGTCATTTAGTGTCGTCCTCACCGCTACGCTATTTACCAAGAGATAACCGAGTACTCTACTCTACCTAATTATACCGACAACGGGGCACACACATTATTTTTATATTAATTTATACCATTTCCCGCAACCTGTATTAACGCCTTACATTTTTATGTTTGTTCCAAACTTGTCAGTTCGTTACCCGGGTTCCCTGAGTTCATGAACGTTTTCTACCCCGTCGGGTTGGGCCAGTTTGACTCGAAAATAAAGCAAACGGGAAGTAGGTAGGTAGGCATCCAACTTTTATGCAATCTCATTTCTGTTTTCTCCAAGTAAAAATAAAACCTGACGAGGTTGTAAAGAAAGCTCTTTCAAGTTAACGAATTGATCATAAAAATAAAATCGAGTACCTACGGAAGTTGATGACCAATCACTTTTCAGTCGTATTTTTCAAATGACAGGTCGATGAGGAACTCCGTGAAAGTTGAAGAAGCTGAAGGATGATGGCTTCCTGTACTAATTATGAGTGCACCAACTCTTAATTTTTATATCATGGTAGGTATGCGACGAATTTCATGCATTAGTAGACAATATAATATATTAATAAATATATCATCTTGTATTGTAGTTATTTAAAATCAAACAACTTAAACAACTTAAAATCAAACAACAAGGTACATAATAATATTATGTACCTTTTGAGCGAGTTGTTTGATTTTAAATAACTACAAAACAAGATGATATAATTTATTAATGCCAAATAAGCATATAATTTCTGGCTGGTTCACCCACTTTCATAAATATATACTTAATTATAAAACGTCTGCATAGTTTGGTGGGCAGTACGCCTTCCTCACTCCTTATTGTAACATGGACGTACATAATTTATCCACGAATAGGTTGAAAATCTTCGCTCAGAATTTGTAGAAGCACAACTGTGCCGACCCCCACCTATAAAAATAAATAAACGATGATAAACAACTCTCGTTTCATACCCTGGTACCAATGCTGATCCAAGTTTGGACGAAAACTGGTGAGGCATTATCGAGATGAATTTTACCAAACTGAGAAAAATATAAACGCGCATTTGTACCCTACTATGGTGTATTATTTGCTTTTGGTTTATTATTTTCAATAATGAACCTTTGG
>JAEMON010000008.1:23278964-23292944 GCA_030264115.1 Lygus lineolaris | reverse complement strand
CAGACAGAAACGGATCCAAATTTGTTCAGAAAGCTCTGAAACGCAACATAACAGTGGAAATTTCGATTTTGGGGGACAATTTTTTTTACTTCTTGCACCAATGTGAGTTGACGAGGCTCAATCCTGGAAATCTGATTTGAAAAAAATCATGATGGTTTCAGATTTACTGAATAATCCGAATATAATTCAGCTAAGAAAACATCATTTCAGGACGATTACAATAAATTCCTTCCACCCTTCGGGTTGAGTGAGGGAAGTTCAATAGTTTACCTTCGGAATATTACCCGTGGGACTTCACCTATCCTTACTTTATCCGGCTGGCTAAAATTATTATTGGCGTGCAGAATAAAACCTGAAACCTGACCTCTCAAGTTTCTCTGGTTCTCACAGACAAAGCGTTTAGGATACACTCAGTAAGAATAACTTGGTTTCCTGGAATTTCTTCGATATAAATAGTTTGCTTTTTGATGACTGAAATTCGAAGACTCTCGGATTTCGAAAAGCGCTTTCGCTTCCAATTTTTTTCGTTCGCTGGTGTCTGTGAGAAACCTCTCATGGAAAGAAGATAACGCCGATTGGGCGCTTGTGGAAATCCGGCCGTCCATGAAGGAGGATTCGGTGGGGAAGGGAAAGCGGTGACGTCATCCATGGGAAGACCGACGCCTTGCAGTCTGAACTGAAACAAAAGCGCTGATAGACTTGGTCCGACATCCACAACTTCCTCCAGTCTCCCTCCACTGCCACCTCACCTTTCTACCTACAGTCTGTTATTATATTATCTCATCGCTCGAGTCATTACTGAAGTCGAAACGCCAACGACAAAACCTTCTAGGCGTCTGACGTAATTTTTTTTTTCTCTCCTCTTCCTTCCTTTCCTTCCTGCTTCATTGAAACAGCTCATTCAGGGACTGAGGTAGTAGGTGACGCCCAAGATCTCCTCTCTTAAATTTTTGAAGACCCAATTTTTCATGAAACCACAGTGGCGGCTACAGGTCAGGAGACAATCAAAAATAGGGTTACATGAACATGAACTCCTTATTACCATGGAAGTGATTATGTCCTAACCTCCCATACATAAAAACATCAATTATGTAGCCTGTTATTCTAATTAAATATTATATCCCCAATGTGAAATCATTCCAAATGAAATAGTCCATTAGTATAGAGAAAAATCTTGGTTTCTAGGAAAAAAATCTTCGTTTTGGGGAGAAAAACATGATGTTTTCCACATTTTCGCAGTCTGTAGCTATTTAGTATAAATTGCTCTTAGAATCTAGTTGGGTGCCACATGAATTGCTCTTTGTAATTTTAAAAGATACATCACGCAAAAATAGGCTACAATCAAACTTCTCCCAACAGACACTTCTCTAATGGATATCTTTCTCCAGCGGACATTTTTAGGTTCCTCAACTGCTCTCCATTGGTTTTAACGTGTCTCGTACTTCTTTCTAATGAATACTCGGTAACGGACAGGCAATCAGCACGGTTTCATAGATTAGCACTAGATTTGTAACTATAACACTAGATTATTGTTTTTCTCCCCGTGCCGGACTCACGACCCCTTTTCTACGGGCTTCTCTTCTATGTATTGCCTTATTGATCATGAGTTTACTCACTTTCTATTTCTGATTCCCTAAATTTCACCCAGTTATGGCCATGCTTCTCATTAATTTTCAAGAATTTTTAGGTACGGGGTCTGATGTTGGTTGATTTTTCCTAAAAACGGTTTTTGTGTTGACAACTGACGGGAAATATTGGCCGTGTGCCATATCGAAATTTTCCTTGATTTCCGAGAGCTACCTACGTTGCATTAGTGATGCCCATCCATGAACATCTTCCTCCTCTCGCTTGAAGTTTACCGCCGATATGACCTGCTGCTCTCTCGTGGTGGCCCTTGCCGTTAATTATCAGTTTGATAACGAACGAACTGAAACATTTTTTTAAATACTCGTATTACCTTATTTGACGATTTTCCTTGTCGTATCCCTCAGAATTATCGGGTACTTCTCGCTAACAGACAAATATTCTCTTTTTCCATGGCTTTCCGTTAACGGGAAGTTTCATTGTACAAGTCACTCTCCGGCTCTTGGCTATATTCTAATTAATGAGTCTGACACAAATGTTTTGTGGTTATTATTATGAAACTCTTATATCAATTGCAATGAGCTCTTAGTATAGAAGGTCAACTGTAAGTCATAGTCAGCTCATGAAAATATTTGAAGAATCCGTTGAAATGTTGTAGAATAATTCAACAATTATTTTCGAAATCATACACCTATCGGGAACTGGTAGAGGAGCTGTCAGGCTTCTTGCGCGGGGTTTTTTGGCCTCTCTTTTTCCAGCCCTTTGAATGAAGCGAACTTACTCACGTTCACCTGGTTATAAGGACACTTGATTGCTATCTGTAATCGTTTTGCGTTCTACATATTACGAGTAGTTTATAATTCCAATTTTGGTTATTGTGCAGGATGAGGAGGAAGGGCAGAAATGGACACACTGACCAGGCCTGACGAACGGGCTGCTGGCGTCATCTCCGGCTCCGATCCCTACAAAGAACTCGAGCTATATCTTGAGAAAGTCAACGTGAGTATCATCATAATCGTAAATCTCCATACCACAGAACACAAGAAAGTACGTAGTAGGAGTGTGCTTTTGTCTACATGCTCTAAATACTGTCCCAGAACAGAAGA
This sequence comes from Lygus lineolaris, assembly GCA_030264115.1. Lineage (NCBI taxonomy): Eukaryota > Metazoa > Arthropoda > Insecta > Hemiptera > Miridae > Lygus > Lygus lineolaris. The sequence continues at coordinate 23,290,254 of JAEMON010000008.1, read as the reverse complement.
ACAGTCGACGGAAAAAATCTGTCGACATAAAAATAGTGGCACTCTTATGGTAATTCGTGACTATTTCCGGATCTATTCCATTGTGGTCACTTTCCTCTAGATTAAGCGTTGAGCTTGTTTCGAGGTATCGGACATGTGTTATCTCCTCATTCCTGCTAAATCAGTAGATGTAAGGAAAGAACAACTTCGGATTGTATCAACAAATGAGGTAACTTCAGTTATTATATTAGTAATATAGTTTGATACGCGCAAGTACGACTGTTAACCTACCGTGCCTGTAGGTACATACGAGTGTGACCCGTCAAGGCATCCGATTACGAATATGATGTTGATTACCTCCGATTACTATTTTCTAATGAACAAATAGTAGTATTGTGACCTCTTGATGTTATAGTGACACAAATGTTGTCACTTTCCTTACACCGTTGGAAAATTCATGGAAAGCCCGAATTGTTTGCACATGAAATAAATTGAACAGGGTGCACTTTTAATAGAATTGAAGTTATAAATTAGTGTACGAGTATTATGTGGTCACATGATCATCTCCTCACAGAGTTTCTGAAATCTGCCTACAATTCATTGAAACTATCTTTAACTGGTTTGCTATTGCCATAGTTGGGTGGTTCCAACCCCGTGCGATCCTTCCTAGCACGTGCCAAGGGGGAAAGGTAGAGTACAGCTGTCTTTTGATCCGAGCAGCTGGACTAGGTGAGGTACCCTAAAGGATCTGCCACCTTTTCGTCGTCTCGTCGTCTTGGATAAGATGTTATTTGAAAGTAAGACAGTGGGTTGGGATTGAATATACTCCTAGTTGCAGTAAAGATTCGTCTCTTTTATACTATGGATTACAATAATTTTTTGGAAAATTTCAAATCGACTGGACGTTGTCATTGATGAACTTTAGTGAGTCAGGCTGATATAGCTTCCCCGTGTTTAATTATATGAGTCTTTGAAAAATAGATAAATCTTCGAAATATCTCTACAATAATGCAAGCCCGACCAAACTCATGTGAAGAAAAATAATGTTGAGTCTCTGCTACGCGCTACAACAAAGCGACATCATCCTACTACTATTAATTCCTCGCTATCCAAGGGACTAACCCGCACAATCCTGAACATTTCATGGAATCGGGTGAATGTATTATGGAACGTATGCGATTATACAGCATTTCAAGATCGCGTATGCGCACTGATTCGCACTGATCCGGGCGAAATTAAACTGAGATTAACAAAGGATCCGTGTGGCAAATTGTTCCATCTAGACAAATAGTTAGCTGCGCAGAACCTTCTGCGCACATTCTTGTGAATATTCGAATATTACTTCTGTTTCAACTGAATTGGCCGCAGCTCACCCTTCTGATAAGAACTGGAATCCTGTTCCAACCGACAGAGCAATTTGAATAATATTCAAATATTCCCATCCCTGTGGAGAAGGAGAGGCAAACTGAATACAGGGAAACCGTCTGCAACCTCCCTACTTTTCGCACCTCTCATTTGAAGCCTAGGTTTTTACGAAGTGTTATAACACTACGAGATGTTTCTCGCTAGCGTTCCGCATTCAGCTCCGTGTTCCAACTGAAATCTGCAATTCGAATAATATTCGAATAATCTTCAAGCCGAAGATCGTACTCAACCTCGTTGACCTCGAAACAACTTTCAGACTATATTATAATTTTATTCGAATTGCAGATTTCAGTTGGAACAAACCTAAGGGTTCGCGGACCCACCTAACGACGTACACCGGACAGCTTCGTTCAGGAAGGTCTAACACGTGATTTCGAGTGGACATTTTGAATTTGGAAAAAAGTGATCGCATGGTTCAACTGCTCAGTCTTTCTCGAGACTTCTAACCTCATGTTGTAATGACTAGTACATTTATGGTAACTACGGTAGAATGCGATTCGCATATCGTTTACTATTTATGCCAAACATCCTAAAAATGATTCCAGAGTTTCTGATTTTAACGACAACTGCAAAAGAACTCCTTCTTGTCTTATTGTCAACATGAGTGTAGGAATATAATCATTGGAGCTACAAGGAGACTAGCCAAAATCATGCGATCTGTAGCGATCCTGAACGATCAGTATTCAGTTTACGACGGGTTATTCCCAGATTGTTTTTGCCTCTGGTTTTTCAAGGTTATATTCCTCGGCGAAATATCCCCCGGGAGACACGCTCATATAATGAGATTTCCCGCACGAATTGTGGGCGTTCTTCGTCATTTTCAACTACCATTTCGTGACTGAAATTATTCCCCAATTTTAGTTATGTACATGCAGAAAGACTACGGGGATTATTCGTGTGTCATACAGGTATGTTATGGAAACTGTGTAATTTGGAGAGGTTTGAATGTGGGAAAAAATCAAACAAACCTGAAGATAAGGGTTGAGTAACCAAAGATTATCCAAGGTTCAGATGTTTGAACCTCAAAACACTGTGATCAGTGGACAGTCGGTATTCGTAGTATGTTGTAACAATTTTCAAAATTAACATTGACTGGCATCCACACGAAAATGTGTGTATGAAATATCGACAGTAAAATAATAAATAAAACCATGAGTTGGGTGTGTTTGTGAGTGTACGTCTTCTCCGTTTAAGCTATCCGACCGATTTTGATGAGGATTTTTTGCAAAATTATAGGGCATTATAGTCGTAGTTGTCTTGAACCCTCTTTCTTCATCGCGAAATTGGACTTCGCTTTTGGTAGGAAAAGTGATGTTTTTGTAACCCAGGCTGCATCCATTGTCTTTTCAATGTTGGTCACTATCTAAATAATGGTCCGATTTCGCTCAAACAGCGCCAAGGGCTGACCTGTGGATGATTCCTGCTCAGTTTCATCGTGACCTAGTAAGTGGGTTCACTCAAGGATTGTGCGAGTTGAGCCCTAGCTGCTATAGTTGGCCCCCTTATGAATTCATTGCGGACCAAAGCAGCTCCTGCGCAAGCACAACTACTGTAAAACCTCAATTTATCATTATCTGCCCAATGATCTGATTTTGCTCGAGTTATGGTAGTTTTGAGTGAATCAAGTAGTTTCATCATGAGCGAACCAGCGGGTACCACTGTGGGTGCGCATAACTTCCGCAATTTTGATTCGATTTCACGAAATGGGGTCTGCGCATGAGAAATAAAAATTGGAAAAACCCATTAATTATGTTATTTGAGTAGCCATGACTAGTAAACACATCAGGACAAAAAACTAAAAAAAACTCCATTACCTGCCCAATGATCTGATTTTGCTCGAGTTATAGTAGTTTTGAGTGAATCAAGTAGTTTCATCATGAGCGAACTAGCGGGTACCACTGCGGGTGCGCATAACTTCCGCAATTTTGATTCGATTTCACGAAATGAGGTCTGCGCATGAGAAATAAAAAATTGGAGAAAAACCCATTAATTATGTTATTTGAGTTGCCATGACTAGTAAACACTATTATCAGGACAAAAAACTCCATGTGGGAGCAGAAATTGTAATGTTAAAATGGAATGTTTTGAATTTCGCCGGGGAGGGGGGGGGGGGGGAACCTACGTACCTCCAGAGGTACGTACGTCACCGCCTCCTGCTGTCCCTTCAAAGACCGTTCGTGGATATTATACGTAGCATGGATGCGCTTCGACCAATAAGCGCGCTCCATTTCCGCGCCCATTTCTTCAAACGTTCACATTTCTCTTCGTCGATAAAAAATAGGGAGACCACATAATTATGAAATAACCCCACTTTGGCCATTTTGAATCGATTCCCTTTCAATAAAAATTGTAAAAAAAAAAATCATGCGCAGACCCCAATGGGGTCAATGATTGAGCAAGTTGAGACCTATAGATGAACTTATTGTGGCGGATGAACCTTTTGTTTTCATCTTTTCATCCAGATTTACAGGACATACACTGCAAAATAACTTGGATAGGTAGTTGTTAAAAACAGCCTAGCCTGACAAGCCACTTCTGGTTTTTATACGATGGTCACCGTTTTCAAAGCATGCCCACGAACGCTTCCTCTTCCACGCCCTCTTCAAGAATATTTTACGCCAATTTTCGTCTTCGCGCGAATCTTCCCGAACGGTAGGCGAACAGTTTTGTTCTTGCGGATCGTGGTGATGAATATCATTAGCCACCGATACGTTACCCAGGTATCAAATTGCCTAAAGCCGTCGAGAGAGCTGAGAAGGAAAAAAAATCCTCCTTCGGAATGCTTGAGCGGTCGCGGAGCTGGAAACCTTGTATAATGTAATGAACAGGGAAAGAATGCAGGTTGACTTCAAGGATGAAAGTTACTATTGAAAGCTCCGGGCTTTCTGTAGCTGAACAAGGCGGTGACAGAGAGAGTATTCTGTTGTACATCTACATACCTACAGATCCTCTGAGGACGAACTTCTGTAACCCTAGCCGTATTTGGTCGGTCGGCGGTTTGCGAGAGTCCACCTTTACTGGAAATGGAACACCTTTGTGGCCATTATCTCCGTAACACTTCTCGCTGCTTCGTGCTGATTTCTTACATAAATTATCTAGTCAGTCACCGTTCGCGGTTTTAGCCCTTTTCTGGACATCCGACTTCCAGAAGACGGTATTTATCTACGTAAGTCCATCGCTTCTACATTTATATGCTAAGCATCAGCTGGAAGCGCTCGTTACCTTTTTCATGTAAATGGGTACTCACAATTTTCACGGTGCCTACAGTGACGTTGTTAAAAAGAAACAATAATTGGAGAAAGTTCGAAGAAGTTGAAACCCGCAAAGGCTGTCTATAATCAATTCGCAGCTCAATTGCTTTTAGAGCCTTCGACTAAAAAACGGAAGGTTGTGGTTCAAGCCCCATCAGAGTCACTTTTTTTCTCCTATCAACGGTATTGTTCCAAGTTAATCTGAATTTATTTATTTGAATACTTAAGTATAGTTAATCACATTTCCTGAGCTGGCACGGATAAAATTGTAAACACTCGTGTAGAACGGAGTAAATATACTAAAATGGGAACAATGCAGAGAAGATTAGCATGGTCTTGACAAAAATCATGGGAAAAAGATTGAATAGTTTGTTGAACTTTATAAAGATTGAATTGAGATACCGCAAGGTCCCTCAAATTAAATCATCTGATATTTTAAATAAATAAATATCAGATGAAATAAAATAAATCATTTTTTTTATTTAAAATAAATTAAATAAATCATCTGATATTTTTATTCCAAGCTGATTTTCACAAAAAACTTGCAGTGCCTCACTCGAGTTACATCAGAACTGGCTAGTAAAAGAACTGTTCACCATCTTGAAATAACATTGGAGATCATTTTATGGGAGGATATTCTTCGAAGCTTCCTAATGAATCTTAGAGAGGAGGCAGTGCGTAGCTGTAATATTGATATTTTGTCCCTATACCTTCATGGAACAACCCTTGCATAATAAGAATCACTGAGATACAACTTGATTCGTTGTTTCTAACGACTTAATTTGTCCTCCAAAGCTGGAACAGGTTTTAATGAACCAATTCATATTGTATGGTTCATGTTCTATTTATTCTTTATGTAAATGGTATTGGTATCATATTATATATCTGTCCGGACTCATCCACTGTACGATGACCTGTCACGACCAAAAATTAATATTACTATCTCATTTGAATTCGACTAAGTGCTCACAATATTCAAATATAGAGAACGATTGTTCTTCGACTATCGTCCATCGTTCCATTTATGTCAGACGATTGTCCCCCAGCAAATTGATCTAGACCCAATTTATTGAAGTTCCTCCAGATAATTGAGTGAGCTAATCAAAGCCATGTCGTCCCCAAACAAACCAAGTATTGCTTTATCGGTCTTAATAACAAAACTACTTTAGGGGCCCTTCGGTGTGGCCTATTGTCGTAAGGTGATAACTTCTATCACTTCTACTCCTACTCTTTCGTAGCTTCGACCCACAAATTTCGACGTTTCCTCGTCCGACTTCTCTAATAAGTCTTGACTACTTCGATTGGTCTCAATTCAGCCGTTCGACGGTTCCCTCATCTTTTTTTCATAGACCGTTCCGGATGATAAATTCAATGATCGAGGAGTAGGCCTACATGAATAGTTTTTGGCCGCCACCCAAGATTTGATCGCTGGTTGGAGTGATCACAACGATTATAATAGTTCGATTCAAACGGTCACTACCCAATAAACAATTTTTTTCGTTTTTTCTCAGTGTTCAGCCATTGTGGCACGTTGAAGAGTGTTATGTTATGCAATAAACCTACTGCGAATGAGGGCTTGTTTCACAAATTTGCTTGTAATACTACCTAGTAGATAAATTTGCAAATCTATACAAGTGCTAGTATTGCTAGTTTTTCTAGCTTGTGTTTCACAATAATTATAAGTAACAATCGTAATACAAGAGAAATTTTACAAGTCAGTTTATCAACAATTACAAGTCAGCTGCTTTTATCGTTTCCTTCTTCGATTATACAATTTTGATTTTGATGATTGGCCGATCGTTTGAAACATGAACGCAAAACCATCATGATCAGATAGTTACAACAATTTTCTCGACTTTTTCGGAGGAAATCATCTGTTCCTGATAGCTTTCCTACGAGTACTTTACGAGGAAGCAAAATACCACATCTTGATATAATGTAAATGGTGTAATTTTGGTATCTTTTACTTTTTGAATTCAGGAATTCAACCCCTCACTGTCACCGCATTTCATTCCGTCGTTTCCATGCAGAGGGGATATTTTCGTTAATGCTCTCCTGTGTTATTGTGCGAATATGATAATTGATACTTAATACTGGTTAACTACGGGTATGTCTCTCTTGGCTGAACCCTTTCAGTAAATCTGTATCACAACTGTTAACAAACATTATTTCTAGTTAACCAATTCGCACTCAATCGTTGAATCGCGTCGTCTTCACACCTGCGCTCTGTGGATAGCGCGTTCCACCGTTATCTGCTGCTCCCTAATTTCCGGTGCTTTTCACTCTCCGTCCGCTACATTCATCACTTCGGTCATAATATGTACCCAGTTACTACCCCAATTACAGACTATGCCTGGTCTCCTGCTAATAGCAGCTGTTAACCCGATTGTCCTCTGATGAAATTTCTAACGTGAATGGAAAGAACAGGAAATAAACTTGTTTTATCTCTTTGTAGGGCGGCCACCGGCCAGGGGCGAAATATATATTTTGGATGGTTTAGAGCAGAGAATAATTACCGTACAATTTAGGATGCGCGCATGAGTTGAAAATGACCATTCTTGACCTTGCATTCCCGCTCTCAAAACCTCCTTATGCCAATCTTCAGCTCAAAAACACCGTCTGGTTAAGCCACGCAGAATAGGTACAAAGAGCCGCATGACGTCAGAATTATCCCCTTATTTCAATACCCTTTTCCGCCCATAGGATACCCCACGTATTGCACCTTTTTGGAAATCTCTCACTGAGCTCAAACATTTGGAGGAGTAAGAAATAACCATGCTCGCACCCCAATCAGATATAACCAATGGACATGAATGCGGCAATCTTGTACGATCTATTTCCCAGATCCTTGCCAGCCACCTGTCAGCATTAATAGTTCACCTTCAAGATCTGTTCCCACACTGTAGATGTCAAAATGAAGTCTTAATTTCACTGATTAATTGCTATACCCACCTACTTCATTATAATAGAGTCAAACTGTCTTAATTTTCGGGTTTCTTAATCTTTTGTCATAATGGCCCTTTATCTATAATTACTACTCTCTATATAAAATAGAGGGTGTTGATAATATTTTGCATTCTTCCTCTGGAGGAAGTTGTTGACAATTGACAACAAGACCACTGTACGCAACGTGTAATTATTGTGCCAACCTTGCGCTGGAATGATCTATAAGCGCACATTTCAGTTCGTTACCCTCTCTCGAGAGGGAGGCACAAACAGAAACATTATTATTGGTGTGAGAAAGTCGTCGTTAATTGGCCACTTTAATTGGGCTAATTGATACGTTCAATTAGGGGTATGTGAGTCATTGCTCTGTCCTCAGTCGAGCCAGCTCAGTAATGACTTGAAGCATTAGGTACATTTATCCCACAGATTAGATGCATTTATCCATCACACGTTAGGGAAAGTTTTTCGAATTAATTAACTTTAAATGTTTTTGTACCTACCTATGATCGGTTGAGTCTTAGAAATATGATAGAAATAGATATATACCATTAGGTATTGCATTAATGATATTACCCTCTTATCTGGTTGAGACGCATCAGTAGCTTCCTGTTATTACATTAATTTTATTTTACTTTCTTTGCTATTGTTCATTTATATATGAACATCTAGAGGTGCTTCATCCGTTAGACAATGTATGTCTCTGGCTGTTATAATGATAATACTCATAAATATACAGCTAACCAAGTTTACTGATGAAGCCTTGTTTAAGAATAAACATGATACACCCAGACACAGCAACTACACATTCGAATTGGAAAATCTTTTCTCCTAGCTATTGGATCAGGTATTTTGACCTCAATAAAATGTATGCGGCCTAGACAGACGTAGGCCAGAAAGCACCACTGCACAAGGGATAAACAATGAAGCTGAGGTATAACTCTATTATTTTTAGTACCCTCTATGATTTGATATTGGTTGGTGTAGCCATTCCTTATCGGTAGGTTAGGGTGAGGGTGAGGATATAATGCGCACTTATGGTAGCAAAACGTATGCCCACAAACAACTTAATAAGGTAAGCTACAACTACCTCTACTTCTTGAACATATGGTAAGCTACAATGCATAAGCTACAATGCATACCTACCACTTGATACTTACTTAAACCTACCTTTATCTTAAAGGAATACCAAGATACTATCTGGAGTACAAGTGCGAAGCAAGGAAAGGGAAAAAGGAGGAAATATAAGCTTAAAGATAAACAAGTGAGTAGGTAAGTGATACACTGATACCACTATCAAACCCCTTAGACCCAACTTGCACATAGTTACTAACTTGTACCTAGCTAACTTATCTTGGATAAATCATTTGAACGGACCCACATAAATTAATCCAATCGTCACGATATTAATAGATGATTGTCTTGGAGTCAGCCATCAACTATCCTCAAAATTTTGAGCGAAAGAGGTCATTCAGGAACTGAGATACCGTGGTTTCAGGAAATTCACGTTTGCGCATGCGCTTACGCTACCCATAGTTCGATGACGATGAAATCCATAGGGGACCATCAGGGGCCTAACCCGCACAATCCCTGAAAATTTGATCGAAATCGGATCAAAATTGTGGAAGTTATGGCTGTGGCAAGGAAATATGGACAGACAGACAGACGGACAGACAGACACGAAACCAAATTTGTTCAGGAGCCCTGAAACGCAAAATGCGAGTGGAAATTTTGATTTTGGAGCACAAAAATTTTGTTCGTTTTGAAATTAAAAACAAAGCTTCCGCTGCCCTGCAAGCTTCCGCTGCCCTGCAGACTCGGAAGCAATAAAGGATGAGGACAGCCGCATTATTTCCTCACCCTCACCCTAACCTCTCTATTATTTCTATGTGCCTACCTAACTGTGTTCATGTGATGTAGGGGTTCATTTGGACGACAATCTTGTGTCTGCACAGGTGTGAGTCAAGGATTTCGGAATGCTGTTCAGTTTCGGGATTGTCACGCATGCTGTGAAAAATAATACAAGCGCCCCAGTTCGCAAAGTATCTGCTTTAGCATAATAATTTTATGTATATATACCTTCCTATTTTGGGACGCCTAATTTCATTCATGTATAGCACAGGTACTTGATAACGTTAGCTACTTTCTGTAGTTCCACTGCAATCAATAAACTATAATTCCTATTTAATGAGCCAATCAATGAAATTAAGAAAGTATGGGAAACAAGAAAAAACTCAATTTACAGTCTGATGGTGCGTGGGGTTTGGTATTATGTCTGTGTATTTGGGCCTCTTTTATGCCTAAGCAACCCCAGCACTGAAGAACATTTTCACGGTCATGTTCTCATTCGCCCTCCAAGATCTAAGCGCGTAATAGTTTATTATGACCTGGTCTTTTCTCAGACATGAACGAGGCGAGTGGCGCGGGCTTTGTAGTTCGTTACTGCAAACAATGGGTCGCGTATAGGCCATTGTGTCTTCTTCGAGTCGGTAACGAATGTTGTCCCTTTCATCCCAGAACAATCAAACGTGTTCACGGTAAAAATCGCTTACAATATTTTTGTTGTAAATGTGCCAAGTTGATTTCTGAAGAAAATGTGTTTATACACTGTTCGGTGAGTATTCGTTATGTCCGACAGTGGTACTTTAGGATGAGTGCAGCAGATGAAATATTAAATCATGACCAAAGTCAATTCACGAGGATGTCTTGTATGTACAGGAGAAGACCTTGATATTTATAGCTTCTTCTCCTTCAATACTAGCAGGAGTGAGTTAGATAGTCAATTCTCTACCGTAATAACAATCACTCATCAATTTTCTCGGGACTGGGTTATGGTTTTGTTGACAACTCAATAACGTCGTAAGTACATATTTATGGTCACCGCCGACCTACTAGGGGTAGGAAGTATTAAAACGAACTACATCATTGTGTTATTCCTCACAGTAAGTAGGTATCGAGCCTGCTCATATTGTAGACCACAGGGAAGCAAGTCAAAATTCTCCAGCAGATTGATATTATAACATAACTCTCTAATCTACCATACACAATCACGGTAGATACCGACGTAAGCGTTTTCGTGAGTCTTAGTTGGAATACTTAAAAGCTGGATTTTTTAAAGAATCGTTTCCGAACTCTTTTCACTGTGAGATTCACGTGTTAAAAAAAAGTCTGACAGATATCAATGGAAAATGTGACTTTTTTCAAAATAATGTTGAAGGAATTAAACATTTATTTGATAGGTAGGTACCTACATATTATTAGCATTACCTTTCATATTATATATATAAGGTTGAAACAAGATTTCCAGCCATTGAGCATGAGTGAATTCTTTCAAAGAACTACTCAGATTTTATTTAGCGATTTTCAAATCCTGGAAATATTTTATGTTTGGTGGGTCATTCATAGGTAGGTACATACAAATTTCCGCGGATAATATATTATGTTCCTATACTTAAGGTAATTTTCATTAAAAACCTCAAAAACACTTTTCTAAAGCGAATTTTTGACCAAGGAGGTACTTACTGGAATGGTGTTGAACAGTTTTTCATGTTCGTCTCAGCCAATTTACCAATATTTATTTCTGTTTTCGTAATTCTTCTACTTTCTCAAATCACAAGGTCAATGTGCTATCCAAATTTTAAATTTCTGAAATTTTGAATAATTTTTAAATAAGTAAAGTTGCAATTTGGAAT
>JAEMON010000008.1:23260244-23274465 GCA_030264115.1 Lygus lineolaris | reverse complement strand
CGCTCACAAACTCATGCTGCATGAATGGAACTTTTTTATGTAAGTATGTATGTATATACATGTGTCACTCCAGACGATATCTGACTGAGAAATCGAGCTAAAAATTCTAAAAAAATTCAATATGTCAATAATATCAAAAGAAATAATGAGTTCGTTGGCCAGAATTTTTGGAGTACTCCAAGGGGTCAAGTTTTGCAAATTTAGAGTCAAAAAGTCTTTGAAAATTAACTCATCAACTCGTGCTGCATGAAGGGACTTTTTCATCTCATTATTGTGGAAATGGGTCATTCCGATCTGACCTCAAGTGCATTCTGAGATTTTACAAAGAGATTCTGTGGGTAGCATGTTGTACAATGTTGTAGCTATGTAGTGTAACTTGGCTACTGAAGAAAACGGAGTCAATGAAAAAGTTGATGAACAAAAATAATGAGTTACCTGCAATGTTGAACAAATTTTGACGGTTACATAGGACTTCATCATCAACAAGCAAGAACTTTCTAATTTTTGTTGTTGTGTCTCATTGTTGTTGTTAAATAGACAACGATTTCATCACTATGTTTGTCAGCTGTCTCCATTGATAGATTTCCACAAATTCATTGCAATCGTTAGGGGCAATCGTTAGTTCGTAGGGCACCTAGTTATTTATCTGGAACCTCAACATATTTGCCTAATGTTTTGTACTCGTATAATATGCAACAATCCCAGTATTTCTTACGTTGCTTGCTGTTGAAAAGCTTTGTGTGTTAAGATGATTCCTGGTAGGTTCAAGTGTAGGTATATTACGGGTTAGATGATTCTAGTGTAGATGCATCAGGAGGATGAAGAAAGGATATTGCCCATACATATCGATATCTGAACCGCACCAAATTTTATAGTTTAAGGTCTGTTCGCAATTCCAGTCTTTCTGGTCTTGTTTCCGATTGGAATGGATACTTTACTTGCAATTTCCTCCATGTCATCCTGGCATTTTCCTCTCAAAAGCAAATCTCTACATTCTAGTGCGACTTGGGGGCTCTCACATGTCAAGGTGTGCATAGCAGAATGGTCGGAGATGTAGGTAGGACGGCAGGTATGTAGGATGGGGGAGCGTCTGAAGGTAGTGGCACGACCAGGACGGCCTGGTCAACTAGTTCACCTCGCGCTTCCTCTCAGCTCCGGTCGCCGGAACTCGGTCTTGAATCCTGGAGCGACCCACCTGCGACTTGAAGCTTCAGCTTCGCCGACCCTATCGCGTTCATATTCCTTCATCAATCATTAATAAGGTGCCTACTTCCACATGATGTCTTCTGTTGTCTGACCTCTAGCTTTTTACGCTGCAGGCAACAGAGGAAATCCACCGTTTCATAAGCACTTAGCGTTTTTCCGCTGCAATATCCAGTTACCCCAGGTATGCAGGGTGCGTGGGATTCAAAATCTTGTCATCCCGTTTTTTCACAATGACCATTTCAGCGATTTTGAAGAAACTTTTATTCGAATGGTATAACTTCAACTAGGTTCCTACCTAGCAAGTGCATCCAATTTCTTGATATAACATACCTAGTGCAATTCGATGCTCTCCTGAGACCTATTGATTTTTACTGACATAAGTTCCAGTAATGGCGTACTGTGTGACTTGATGTGGGATTGTTCATAAACTAAATTATTGTTATTATTATTATATTATTATTGTATTCTAGTGAAATTTTACGTATTTGTTTGAAGAAAAAAATTTTGTTTTCATAAATTTCAACAGACTTTTAGGGTGTTTCGACCTAAGTATAGAATCTGATCAGAATTATTCGGTACGTGATCAATATATTCTTGTGAGAAGTTTCTAAAGTATGTTGGTGATGGAATTTCGACTTTTTCATTGCATTTTGCAAATGTTGTCCTTTGATTAAAATTAGGGAGTTATTTACCATTAGGTATTCGATTTTTTTCTCGAAAAAAAAAAAAGTTTGTGAATATGTGATATAACAATTATAATTACGTGTGTGAAAAAGTATTTTTCAAGGTTTGGTTCAGAACAATCTGAAATGGATTTCCATGGAGGGAAAAATGTTCAAAAATTTGCTTATAAAAAATGTTGGAGCTCCTGGAATAGCCTTAAGTATTCATTTTCAAAACTTCACTAGCATCGAAAATTGTGGTTTTCAATCAATTTGCCGATCAATATTATGTACATTATTGGTACACCGATCTAGGTACAATAAGATCAAGAGTATTTTACTTAACTAACTTTAAGGTACCGAATGATCAGATCCGGCAAGAACTTTACGGGTAAAAGTTAATTTACGGTGAGATCATTCTGCTCTCGGTTAGGTACTTCGTGTTCAGTTTATATTATTCTTCTGTACGTGCCAACCTTCCAGGTTTGGTATTGACTAATCGACTGGTTTGAATGAGATTGAAATAACTAATGCACAAACTCGAAAGAAAGGAAATCAGACTCAAGGCAACTAAGTTACGTATTCAGTGTAGGACGTATATAAAATGTCATGCTTTGTTCGGTGTTCTACTTGAAATAGGTATATATCGTAACGGGTTCCTGACAAATTTCATGTTCATACAGGGTATGAAATGTAGTGGTATAATAATATATTAATAACTTCAATTATTTACGCACAAGCTGGGCGTATTAATATAAAGTAGCAAATTATTACGCAATAGACTTTTATTTCCGTGTAAAAATTAGTGAAACGAATTACTAAGAAATTACTTTATAAAAATACTGGGAGCTCAGTTTTCAACTATGCTGATCTATTGGCTAGTTGTACTCGTATTTTTGACTCAGCTGATCTGGGAGCTCAATTTTGCAGACACCTTCATATTTGTGTGGTAGGTACGCCTGCTGCGGCGTATTAAAGCCCACAGTCCAAAAATCTGTTTTAGGTACTTACTTATTTCGTTTGGTAATATGCCACTAGATTTGACAATGCCGCCTCGAACTCGGTTTGACAAGGTTCCATCTGCCGGCTAGTCCTTGGTTTGACAAGGTTCCTACGACCGTCTCAACTTTGGTTTGACAAGGATAGGTACTGGTAGCCTAAAGACTACAATTACCCATATGGATTTCCCCATGAGGGAAACTACTACTTCTATGATGAGGCTGCCGTCGAATTCTGATAACTCCTCCGCAATTTCCCACTTTGCATACGCTTAGGTAATTTTGACACTCTTTTCTACGTGAATTCATATTTTGCAAGGCCCCTGTTTGACTTGAAGCATTAAAAAATATGCAAAATTTCGCTTTTCGAAGCTAACTCTCCTGCTATTTCGTGATTTAGAACTCCTCTTTAGAGGTATAAACCCGCTGGTCGAAATGGATTCGGAGACGATTTCGTCTCGTCAATAGGAGAGAGAAGCTGTATGATTGACTCAATGAACTGGGTTGGCGGGTAGCGGGGTGGTCCCCCTGCGAATGCTATGCAGAGATAAACACTTCTATTGTTTTCTCTGACCAGTTTTCTCGACTCACAACTCCGCTCGTTCGCACCTGCTGGCGTTTTCAATTCCCTCAGCAGTTTCGCCAGTCAAATCTGGTAGAGAATAAATGCAATATTTTCCAAGTATTTGGACTTCATTATACTATGCATAATGCCTATTATGCACCTACGCAATAGTTACACTACGTAATAGGTACCTGCGTAATAGCGAGAGATTCAAGTCAATATAGTTTTTATTAAAAAAAAAAAAATTAATTAATTAAAAACACAAAAAATTAGACTTTACATGAATGAAACTCACTCGCATGGAGTAAAGCTTGGCGCCTGTGGGAGTCTCATATACCAAAATTACCTCAATTTAAGTTCTTAGAGACGAGATAGAAAAGTAATAAATAAAATAACTAAAACAAATAGATTGATAATAATATTATTTGGCTGGAAGATAATTTTTCTGAGAAGAAGTGGGAGAGAGAACTAGCGAAGTGAGTGGTAAAGGAAAGCCAGGTTTTAAGGGTGTTATGCAGGTAATAGTGCTACTCAATGCTGAATGATGCTTCTGTGTTTATCACTATTCCTCTGGGGTCGAAAAAATACCTGTAATTTCGTGTCGTTCACAATCATGCTTCTAGGAGTTCACAATCATGTTTCGTACAAGGAGCACCTACCTCTAGTAACCAAGAGTACCTACCTACCTACGTTTCCACCTCTAACGCATGAACCATTGATAAAAAATGTTGTCATTATGATTGATGATTTTGTCCTCGTTTTTACGTGCGCTATGGCTATCGTTGATCCGATTAGCGATGAAATCACCTGGTGGCCAGCCCCCAACTACCGTACAAATTTGATCGGAATCGGGCCATTAAAACGTAAATCGGAGTCTGTAGAAATTCACGTTTGTGCTTGCGCAGGGGCTGCTATTGTTCTGACAGCTATTCTCATGACGAGACCAAGTGGTTGAAATTCGTCGGAAGCAACATGTCGACATTATATTAGGCTGCAAGAAACTGCTGGGAAACATTCTCTTGTAGTCCGTTTGTATCTTTTTTACAAATACCACTACCTTTTAATCGAGTTTTATCTTAAAATGGAAATGAAAGTGTGGCAACTAACTCAGCGACCGGCTGAGTTGTAAATTCTCAATCACTGATAATTATTAAGTAGGTACCTACTGCTGCAGAGTAGAGAGAGGGGTGTTTACACTTCCCTGAGATAATACTCGAACATTTGTACTATCTGTTGTTTCCCCTCACCCTTCCCACAAATATTTGTAATTGATGATTAATAATAATAATACATTTCATTTGCCATAAGTATGCACACAATACACATAATTTGTAGGGCAATCGTCAAATTAATACATAACAACGCTTAAAGATAAGTATGCTCAGAATCTCAGGGACTAGATACGAGTAAAATAGAAATACTCTTGAACTGAGTAGAATTTACGGCTCACTAGGAAGAACTTGAGTGTTCTTTTCAAGGTGCCTAGGCGGGCATCTAGTGGGCAAATGGCGAGTTGGAGATGGTGGATGAAGTGACCGATGGTGATGACCGATGACTTTTATTGGATACTTCTCTTGTAGAACTCAAGGTTGTGGTCTGAACACTCAAGAGTTGATTCCCAAGTCGAGTGTGATGAGCGTGATCAATTTTACGGGATCAAGTTGACGATTAATTTCAATAAGTAGGTAACTATCATAAACTGTCAATTTCGAATACAAAATATAAGTTTATAAATTGATGAAATAAAATAAAATAAATAAAATAAAAGAGTTCCAGAATGAATAACACCTCTGTGACGCGCATTACTAGGACGCAAAATCGAAAATTCTCATTTTCCATCATAATGTACTTCTGACCGAATTTGAAAATAAGTTGTACCTGCCGAACAATGTCCGAATTTGATGCTACGAAACTATCATCGTTAAGTTTTATCTGCGTTAAGGAACCGTTCAATGCGTCGTATCGACGCAATACGCGTTTGAAAGTCACTGAGAAGGTACCTATTGGATTCTTTAAAAAAAAAACCATGTTTGTGAACGATTCCCAATCATACCACTGGGTCGTATTGTATTATTTCATTCGACGGAGTATTGGTCCTAAATTTTGCCTAGGTACGGATTATTTATTTGCTTTATTATTTTCAATGATGAACCTTTAGAATAAAGCACGAAAATGCCCCCCCCCCCCCTCCCTCAAAATTTTTTTTGGCTTGAACGAATTGAAGAGTAGAAACACGAGTGTGAATCGCGAATCTTCCCGAGTAGGCCAAATCCTCTGTTCAAAGATCAGCTGATCGAAGGCAACTTTTTTTCGATTTCACCGATTGTTTACTTTGAGAAGCTTCCTTAGTTACTGGATTTCGTTATGAATGAAACTTTAATTTGACTCTCGGTTATGAATGAAACTTTAATTTGACTCTCGGTTAATAATAATTACAAGTAGGTACTCATTTAGCCAAGAAATGTTTGTGAACCTCGCGATATAATTATGGTAGTAACTTCCTTTATACGATTGGGATCTTTACAGATAGGTGATCTATTGTATAGAAAGTAACAAACCGTCCTGTAATAATTTGTAACGTTTTTGAGAATAGGGATAGTTTTGGAGGTAGGTACTAAAATCCCCATGCAAACATTGTAATATTAAAAATTAAGCTATGATTCTTCCTTTATGTATTGTATTCTAAAAGTTCAGCGATGATTAGGCGTTTTCAAATAAGCTTGGATCGTTAGGATGTAATAAATCCAGATCGATAGGATCTAGATAAACTCACATCTTATAGATGTGTCAATTTCAATAGGAGACACTATTTATTATTGAGAAACATGTTGAATTATTTAGAGGAAAATGGTCGTCTAGCGGTAGGTGGCCTGCTAATTGAAAGGTAAATCAGAGCAGCCGTTCCGGACAGTGTCGCTGGCTGCAACCTTGTGGAATTATTGTCAATGTTCTCCCGAAAAGGGTACACTTTCTCACCTTGAAAGGATTTGCATATGTGCATAAATATCGCATTGAGGAGGAATTTCGAGGTAAATTTGATCGCAAACCTTTTAAGGCGATGTTATCCGCAGAATGGCGGTACCAAAGTGTACTGGTGTGACTGTTAAAATTAATTTATGTCCAAGGTACTCATTCTTTACAGGGTAGGTAGTCGAGGGGAAAAAATTGAATCGTATTTTTCAATGTTTATAGTTTTTATCTCACATATTCAAGGTGATTACCACCCAGGATGAAATAGTGATGAAACCTATACTAGTAAAGAGAGGTACCGTACTGTAGGTAGAGAGGTGTAAATTACAGGTACCTGTTGGTACTTGTAATTTGGTCCAAAATACATCCTTATTTCTCTATTCATTACATCATTTCGCACTGTTGGATTAATTTCAGGTAAGAACTTTGTTTTCTGCCAAATTTTCCAGCGAAATCAGTAAAACGTGATGTGCACTCTATCTATGAGAATATCAATGTTACAAGAGGTATGCCTACAGCCTACCTAACCGACGAATTCGTAGTTTGTTTCGTTAGTTTCTGCCAGGGAATGTTTTTAATAAAGAACAAATAAGAACAATTTAGTCAACTTAATTCATAACTAGTGAATTTTTTAGATTGAGAAACAGGATCTCCAAATCTTTTAGTTGCTCGTTCCAACACACTTATGTTCGTTCTGAGCAGGAAAAGTTTTGGAAATGTTCACTATTTTCAAAATATGATTTTCCTTCAATCAGCGATGTTCATGGTTATTTTGCAGTGCTTAAATCTTGTGTTGATCTACCCAATATAATACACACATGAAATATCGAATATTCCCTTCATCAAGGCTCAAGTGAGATTCGAGGATTATGAAGATGGAACTAGACTTTACATCCTCCTAGGGAAGAGGGTAGAAAAATCAGAAGCAGATCCAGAAACTACTGGACCGTAAAAAGAGGTCACTTTGTTCCAACAATTTTTTGTTGTTGTTTCGAGACCACTGAAAAAGGGAGTAACCACCCAATCGGGAGAAATCAGGGTGGCCTGACATCCTGGCTTTTGTTCGCCATCCCAATGAGCTGATAAAAGGTTACGTCAGGTTTTCTCCCACCTGTTGTACGAAGAAGGTTATTCCATCTTTTTATCTTACCACCAATACTTTTGGACAGCCAGCCAATGAAGATTTTTCTGAAGTAAAGAAACATAGCTATATAATAATGTCAAGAATTTAATTACCTTGATTTTCGCTTTTTATTTTTTCATTTCGGATGATTAGTAAGGTTTTAATCAACGAAAGACATTTTCAACTGAAATTTTTTCCCAAAAAGCACGAATTGGAGGTTAGTTTGGAGGAATAAGGGAGCAAATTATCCTACCGACAGATGAGATGGTTTTTTTTTGTACAATGTGTACAATTTCGTTAGTGTTTCGGTAAGTAAAATTAATTTTTGCTCCTACACCCGAAATCATAGCTAGTGTTCGTGATTAAGTTAATCTCATTTTGATAACAAAACGGTGAAATAGAGGAACTTGAGCTGGAGCTTTAGGCGTTTATTTTGTATTAAATTTTTTTGGAGTTTTATCTTTCTCTTTTGCATTGCCTTATTAATCTGTTTGTGTGAAGGGAGTGGATTTATTCAAACAACGCGTCACGCGTGCCTTACAAAGCCGTAATCGGGCAATGGGATCGTTGAACTTGGAACGCACCTATTGTGTCATTTCTCCAAGAAAAGAGACCCGTTAAGGCGAAGTAATAAACCGTTGAATGAGCCCTAAAGAGGCAGAGACCTCCCGATGCTTAGTTGAGATGAAAGATCACTCTGCCACCATAGAGCTCCCTGTATTGACAGCGATGGAAACAATATCATTTTGTCTCGGAGAGTAACGAGGTCGCGGACTCCTTCGCGCGAAAACCCTCATAATAGATGGCATAATAGTCGAGGACCTCCAAAGATCGTTGGGTGCTCGGCAGGTCTCCTGGCTGTATCGGTAGGCATTGAAAGGGTACCGACTCAAAAGAAGGTGATCGTCCCTGACACACTATTGCTTGTGTGCTCCGATCTAGAGAAGTTCGCACTTCGTTATATCTCGATCTCTACTTGATCGACGGCATATCAAACTATATCTCTATATTCAGGTCAACCGCAAATGTATCGTTTGAGAATATTTTTTCTATTTATTTTAAATGGTCAGTGCTGTGTAAACCTTATCACGAAATTTGCTCTCTAACCCTGATTTTATCCGTTTGAACTTTCGATAAAATGTGATTTATTATATCAGAAGTCTTGTTACAATAATCTTGAACTATATCTATGCAACAACCCACACACCACTCGATGATATTTATATACTGAAAGGTGGTAGCCAGGGAGTGGCCGTGTACCTTGATAATCTATTTTGATCGCATTGCTCCATCGTCTTATTGGAACTTGTTGTCATGTTGAGTGATTTTCAATTCGCAAGGCAAACTAGGGCGAGCTGTTTACTATAATGGAATTGTGTAAACTATGCATGGTGGCGGGACACTGCCAGTGAATCACAATACAATAATTTTATCTTTTATCTATTTATTTAATAGATTTATTATTTATTTAAATATTATTTAAAATTTTATTTATTAAATCGCGAGCGAATCGAGCGTTCGGAATGTGGACTGGACAACCAACCGCAAGCGAAGTATTGAGTATGTTTTCACCATTCGACTGGTGAGGGGTTTCTTTTTAGCGAATTTCCGAAGAAAATGAAGCTATTGCAATGGCTTCAAAATTCTAGTCATGCAAATTTTTGGAAATTTTCTTCATGGAAATCCGTTTCAGACCATTCTAAAACAATTCCTGAAATATACCACTTTTTTATAATATGTAAAATTTAAATGTTGTTTTATGTGTCACTCCAGACGATATCTGACCGTGTAATCGAAATAAAAAATCCAAAATAATTTTAAAATGTCAGTAATAACAAAAGAAAGGATGAGTCCGTTGGCCAGAATTTTGGGAGTTCTCCAAGGGGTCGAATTTTGGAAATGTAGAGTCAAAAATCGCTGAAACAAGTGTTTTTTGAGGTCTTTGGTGTATATTACCATCTCAAACATAGGAACATTTATGGTATATTCGGAATCAGCGTGAAAGTTCCTATGAGAACCACCCACTAGATCGGTTAAAATTATTCTTCGAAAATTCGCTCATCAACTCATGCTGCATGAATGGAACTTTTTTTTTAAACATGGGCAGGTACGCACTTGTTGAACGGAGAGGTTTATGTATGGTTTTGTAGTCGTAGCACTATGCTTAAACAATTACGCGAGCGAAGCAAGCGTTTGTGATCTGTACAACCAACCGTGAGCGAAGTGAGTACATCCACGTTCAACGCACGGGAACCGGCTAGTTTCCTATAAAAATAGTTCAATTCCATTTAAAAAAACTGTGAAGTTTTGGAAATTCTGTGTTTTCAGTCCTAACTTCCAAAATTCGTGGCCACGGTGGGGAGGACCTGGTTTGGGTCTCACCCTATGATTCAATAAAAATCAAGTTGGAAATGTAGTGTTTTTTTCGAATGCAAGTGCTGTACATAAAAACCTCCACGTCTACTAGAATACGGACCTCGGGTTCGGATTCAGCACCAAAAGAAGCCCTCAGAACCAGTACTTACCTGATACGTTGAGACACGACTTTGATTTTTTTGGTTGTTCAGTCGTGTTATTCATCTCGTTCGTTATTTTTCCAAATTTGTTTGTATAATTTGCAAATTATGTTTTTATACTGAATGTGATTCACACGTGATCACTGGTTAATGCATTCAAGAAACTTCGGTATATTTTATACTCAGACCTACACTTCACTTTTCATTCGTTTTCATCCGTTGATTTAGGAGTCATAGAACACCAGGTTACAATTTATCACCACGCATTGAAACCAACTTTGCGTAATTTGTATTCTTTACAGACTATATGTCGGAGAGTCTGGTTGAGGTAGACTCGGAGTTACACCTTTCTGTTCCCAAAAAGGGCTGAATAAAGAGCCTACACCGAGGAAGGCAGTTGTTGATTAATGAAGCGTCGAGTCCTGTGGGAAACGCATGAAAAATGGGCTTAGGAAGATAGAAAAAAATTACCTTCACACTCGCCCGTCTTCATTCCAAATTAACATTCTGAAAATGGGATGGTGAGTAATATAATATTTTAGGGGTGACCTTGTGGTCCTGTTATCTCAGAAATATTGATAGCAACAATCAGTGAACGTAGAGTGGATTAAAAGAGCGGATTTGGATCTGACCTAACCCTTAGAGCAGTTTTTAACAAAATGTATATGATGGGAGCGAATTCGCGGCGATTCTCAATCACGTTGACCTTTTTCCACGTCAACCTAAGCCCTTAGTGATCCGAATGGTGACGTTGGAATAGATATTGAAATTTATTGAGATTAATTTGAAAACCTCTGCCAAGTGGTTTAGGGAATCAATATTTTCCTTGCCATTGGTCCAAAGCTGCACCAATAAGGAAAGACACTTCAGCTTCTGCAGACACTTAACCTCATGAGATTATCTGCCCATATTCCTTCAGCAATTTTATCATATTTGCAAGAAGTTTTCACATAACTGATAACCAGTAGAACTAGCAGATCCCTCAGTGAGAAAAAATCCCACAAATATCTACTAAAACACATAATTTATTAAAGGTTTATTCCAAAGAGCTGACACCCAGAACAAAACCTAGCAAATGGCACTGGGAAATTGTACCATGAGAGACCTCGTGCTCATAGAACCATTACATATAAACCAACAACATGTACCTATCAAGGACCAACTATGAACCATGAATCCATCCTATATCATTGACTCTAAAGCTAAGCAAGCCTGACTAATACTACCCAACGAACCTCTGAAGAGGACTGGATTCTGTCAAAAGCAGCACGAATAAAACAAAACCCGAAGTCCACCATTAGCGGATTTCGAAGAAAATGGAGCTATTGCAATGGCTTCAAAATTTAAATAATGCTAATTTTTGAGAATTTTCTCCATGGAAATCCGTTTCAGACCATTCTAAAACGATTCCTGAAATTTAACACTTTTTTTATATGTATATATATTTATTTATTTATATATTTATATTTGTGTCACTCCAGACGATATCTGCCCGAGGAATCGAGATAAAAAATTTCAAAATGTAAGGATGAGTTCGTTGGCCAGAATTTTTGGAGTACCCCAAGGGGTCAAAATTTGAAAATTTAGAGTCAAAAATCGCTAAAAAATGTGTTTTTGAGGTTTTTGGTGTGAAATACCATCTTAAACATAGGAACATAATATGGTACATTCGGAATCAGCGTGAAATTTCCTATAAGAATCACCCAACAAATCGGTTAAAATTATTCTTTGAAAATTCGCTCACCAACTGCATGAATGGAACTTTTTTAACATCACTCTTAAAATCACCATAAATTTTAGAAAATTTGGGCGAAACTACCAACCACCAAATCAGAACATGATGAGGCTCAGCCTCTGATGTTTCGCGCTAAAACCGCCCCTGTAACCTAATATCGAATTTCAAAGACTCACAGCGGGCTGGATGGACCAGTTTATTACAGTTTATCATCCGTTTCGCTATGAGCCTTTGAAATTCGATACATATTCAGTTCGCAGGTGGTGACGACTACGTTCCGAGTTGACACAACGGTTCAATGAACGCATTATGTATTCAGGCGAATGCGCGAACTCGGAAAGCCTATTTAATTTCGTGGGAACTAAATTTCGAAACTTTAACGACCGAGATGACGCTATTTGTCACGGCTGTATGTGTCCGTAGGTACTTCATGTTTCATTTCTTTCGAGCCTCTGAAACAATTTTGGTCGTTTTATTCGTTATTGATTCCATCGCAGTCTTCAATTTTTTATTGACATTATCAAATGGGCCAATAGCCATCTGTGTTGAGAGTTATGAATCCATGCTATTTACTTTATCTTACGAGGATGTACGTCTGCCAAGTTGGCTGGGCAGTGTAGCTTCCTCACTTTTGCAACATTGACGTATAGAATCAGTTAGTGAAAATTTCACCGAAATTGGTTGAGTAGTTCCAAAAAATACTTATGAGAAAAATTTCAAGTTTGCATATGCGCAGTTCAGTAGCTATTACAGTTAATCCTCCCTTAGCAAACACCTCTCGATATCGAAAACCTCCAGGTAACGAGGTTTTTTACGGTACCGACCACATTTGTATGTGGCATTTGTAGTAATAAAATTTTATAACTGAGATTTTTATAGGTTAACAATATTTTAAGAAGTTTGTTGTAATATTACAATTTTACAACAAAGTTCTTAACTAACTGAAGCTAGCTTCTTCTCATAACTAATTCTCAGAGCTACATAACGCAGTAATTATTTGGAACAAGCTAATAACAACATAACAGTGAAATGGGGAATTATCATCAATTTTTTAAAACGTTTGTTGTTGAAAGATTATGGCTTTGAAGAACAGTACTTAATGAAGTCATAAGGTATAAATGGTGTATCTGTAATTTTAGAAAATTTATTGAAATATTTATTATGGTATTGTGACGGGAAAGGAAAGTCAAAAAGCGTGTCGTCTGTCATTGGCCAAACCCGTCCAAGATGACAACGGGGTCGGTGGAGTGTGGGAGGCGAAGGGGTGCTAGCCCCTCCAAGGTCAAAATAGTCACACAAAAAATTGTTTATGACTTATGATTTCATTAATGTATTATATTAATTAATTTTATTAATGATTTATGATTTTATTAATACTGGATTTGGTGGCTGTTTCAGGAGGAGATCGGGGAAGTGTTCGACAAATGGACGGAGTCCCAGCAGCCCAAAGTGAGGAAAAGCGATGAGACGAGCGAGGGAGGCGCCTCCGAGCCCCGCCTGTCATCCTGGACGGAGAACGTCTTGGCCTCGTGGTCCGAGTTCGACCGGGTCATCGCTCAGGAGTTGAGCGCTCTCATGGCCGACGCTCCCGCTCCCGCTCCCAGCCAGGACGACGGGACGGACTCGAGCGGTGGGAGTTCCCCGAACTTCAGCCGCCTCCACGACGAGGAGGCGGACAGCGGACTCGAGCGCTCCGCTGAGGTCCTCGATCGCGCCTCTGTCACCTACGTGAGTCGTTTTCGATGAATTTTCGAAGAAATTGAGGTGCTGCAGTCAGGGTTGCCAACTATCTGAAATCAATCCCGCTAGAAGAGGGTTAAAAAAAGCTAAGGGCGGGCTTTATTATAGACGGTCATCGGTCTTTAAAAAAAAAAAAATCTGAAAGATAAGGACTCAAAAGAAACAATAATGAAGTCGTGAGGCAGAAAAAGTGTAGGTGTCCGTAATTTTAGAAAATCAATTGAAATATTTATTATTGTAATTTGGCGGGAAAGTGAAGTTGAAAAGGGTGTCGTCTGTCATTGGCGAATTCCATCCAAGATGCCAACCGAACAAAACAAAACACAAAGCCCATCACTGTTTGGGCTCCTGATTAGCGAGAATACAATTGACATAATATTCATAAATTGATTGAATTAATTCATTATTAATTAATATTAATTACTTGTTTCGATTATTCCTATTTTCACTGCTCTCAATGCGATCTCAGCGCATTCTTTTTCGGTTCAGTTCTTTCAGTGTGACTTAGGAAAGGGGTTCTCAAAGGCCTTTGGAATGCCGCCTGTTATTCAAACAGCTGAGATTTTATTCCAAGTTTTCTCTCCCGAACGATAAATTATATTGCTTCCGAGTCTACCAAGGTAGCGGGAGCAGTGTTTTCACTTTTGGGAGGGGAAAATTCGTTTACATCCAAAATGAAACTTTTTCAACTCGCTTTTGGTTTATT
>JAEMON010000008.1:23238926-23253352 GCA_030264115.1 Lygus lineolaris | reverse complement strand
GTGGTTAATTTCTGGTATATCCGTGATCAGCGTGAAATTTCCTTTTGGAAGACACAGAAGTTCTTGTTCCAACCGTAGAATTTCGTATTGCAGGTTGCCAAAAATGTCGAAGAAAAGAAACGTGGGAGCGACTGCGGAGGAGACAAAGCAGCAAAGACGGACAGTCTGCGGGTGGGCGGACGTCCAAAGAGACCGTCTGGGTGAGGCGGCAGAGTCACGCGATGGCGGAGTCCTCCTCGGAGCCGGACCTCGTGGGCGACCGCGGTCACGACGGAACCCTTGAGGACTACACCGGTCTGTCGGTCCGCCCGGACTTCACCGGTCTGCCTCGGCCGAGTCTGGCGGTCCGTCCGAGCACTCTCCGGCTCGGACCGCCGTCTTCCTGCTCCGGCTCGAGTCTCCCGTCTCCTTCGTCGGAGTGCGGAGGCGAGACGGCCCCCGGTTCTCCTCAGCAGGAGTTGGCCACTTCCAAGTCCTCTTCCGCGCCTCTTCTGCACCACAACCGCTCCTCCACTCTCCCCCATTCGAAGGTAAATCCTTGTTCAATTTAAGTATCTGGACGGGATTTATAGAAGGTCCTAGAGTTTCAAGGATTCCTGAAAAGCCAAATCCGTATTCCAAATTTCGAAGAGACCATCTCAAGGTCTCCTTGAAACTCGAGGACCGTATACAAATCCCACCATATATCTAACCAAATCTTAGTATTTTTTAGAAGTATTTTCCTTCCATCAAATTCAGTTTTTTTCGATAAATGTAGCTTTCTATAAATAAAACTTGGTTTTGCTACCGAATCAACCAAGGAAGCGGAACCCATGTTTTGGGCGGAATCCTCGAGTTTCAAGGAGACCTTGAGATGGTCTTCAAGAATTCCTCAAGCCGAATCCATATTCCAAATTTCGAAGAGACCATCACAAGGTCTCCTTGAAACTCGAGGACCGTCTATAAATCCCAACCGAAATCTAACCAAATTTTAGTATTTTTTAGAAGTATTCTCCTTCCATAAAATTCAGTTTCTTCGATAAATTTAGCTTTCTCTAAATAAAACTTGATTTTGCTACCGACTCAACCAAGGAAGCGGAACCCATGTTTTGGGCGGGATTTATAGACGGACCTGAGTATCAACGCGACCTTGAGATGGTCTCCTTGAAACTCAAGGACCGTCTATAAATCCCGCCTTTAGTTTTGCTAGGTGAAAATGTTTTTCCATCCAAAATCAAAATTTCCACTCGCATTTTACGTTGTTTTTAGACAGTCCAAACAATTTTGGTTGTTTCCGGGAATCTGTAATACTCATAACTTCCACTATTTTCATCCGAATTTGTTAACATTATCTTGGAATACCCGATTTTGGCACCTAGGTGGTCCCTTGTAAGCCCTAGCGGATCCATGGTTGTCTCCTGCGCATGCGCTAACGTAAAATCGTCCAAACGTCAATTTCTCGCGACCTAATGGTCCGATTTCGCTCAAATTTGGGCGATATTGTAAAAAATATTGCGAACTAGTGTGCAGTAACTTTATTTTTAGTAATCATTTGAACCATGAATTATCTTGTTTTGTTTTTTCTCCTTGACATTTGCAATCGATAGGTCGATAGGTCTCGATCGATAGGTTTCCAATCGATACATCGAGTACCAACAGCTATCTGTTGGTCGGTATGTAGTGCTTTGAAACAAGTTTTGTCACAACTCTTGTGTCACAGTTATTTTGCCCATCAAAAGTCGTTTTGAATTTCCAACAGTAGTTATCAAGAGTTTTGATGACTCAAACGTTACAGAGCACCTCCCCCCTTTTTTGATAACTGGATCTAATAAATAACCAGTAGCTCTATTGTAATAATAAGATAAGTGATTATTCTTCAAAGAAATTTTTTTTAAATTTCTTAAAAATAACTTCAACTTGCGTATAAAATGAAAAATAGTAAGTACTTGAGAGCTATTTTACGTGGAATTATTTTTCATTCACTATTTCAGCAGTCTCATGAATTTGGTCATCGCCATTTTCTTCGGCGTTGTCTTCCTTTTCACTGCAGTCTTCATCGATATTTTCTCCATTATCACTGTCGTCAAGTCGACATCCAGGATCTATAGCCGCTCCTGCTCCATCAATTGTTCTTGTGGGATATAAACAGAATGAAATTTTATCTTTCCATCTTCAGAGAAAAAATTGTTAAGTAAAAAATATAAATAAACAAATAATTGATATGGAATGCAATTGATAACGTACCGGCAGGGAAAAAGAATTGAGTATGACGCAGGGCTTCCTCCTACCATCGTAAGAGTAACATCCTTTTAGGAACCCTAAACTGCACGTTTACACCTTCGGGGCCCCCCTCAACCATTGAATTAAAAGAAAATTAAAAATTAAAAGGAAAATTAAATTAATTCCGTGCCTTCAACCTACTGCTTTGCCGAGAGCTGAGATCAGGAAGAAGACAAAACTTGATTGGAAAAACATACAAGGTACTGTGGGGTTCAAGAGGTCCTCAAACGCTGACCTGCCTAAGATATTTGGGGAAAAAGGGCTTTACTGACCTTGATAAGGGTACCACTAGACATCCAGTCAAATTTTCCGTGGACCAAAGAAAGAATTAAGTGTTTTGAACTGCTCAATAAACACTGTTCTCAATAACCCCACTTTCCCCCAATTACCCCATAGAGTAGGGGGTAATGGAGAATGATGTTTTATGTTTCCTAGAATTTATTAGGCTTTTTTTTTTTAGTTTGAAATCCCGCCAAGTTCGGCCACAAAACGGGTGGAAAGAACGCTTGTGGCGTAGTAACTTATAGGTGCTCAGGACCCCCTGCTGGCATGGGCTGAGATGACGTATCAAGTTGTAAAAAATACAAGACCCGTTTCCGCTCATCAGATACCCCTCATGTTGCACCTTTATGGAAAGCTCTCCCTGAGTCGAAGAAGTAAACAAAAAAACCATGCACCGTGCCCATTCTTTTCCACCTTCTCTAACGCAGGATAAGGAACGCAAAATAGCTTTAACTTGGCCAAAAGTGACTGAAAATAATGTCTTTTTGAATCAGAACAAACTTCGATTTATATCCATCCATACTTTTGAGACCAGTGACTTCTAACTCCACATCTGAGACTGCATCCACTCGACACACATACAAAAATTGGGTTTTGTTTCTGACAACGCCTTGAAGATCCACAACCACATAGTCAAAGGGTGCTACGTAGGTTTTAGGCATCTTGTCCGGCTCTACAATATTATTTATTAGTTTATTATTAGTTTTAAGGAATCCTAGGTCCTTAGTTTCAAGTTCCAAGGCAGTTTTGTTTGGCTAGATCCCGTAACAGCTCTAAATGCACTTGATGTTCTCAATTACCCGACCTGCCCTAGATGATCTTTCCACCACGTAGGTGCCTATCTATTTGGTTGGAAAACGTAACATCAAAAACATCGATTCAATTACATTCATAATTTCGCCGCCGTCTCCATTGAAAATCCCCGTAGTCGTTACGTAAAAACCCTCATAATAGTTTAAATATAGAGCAATTAGATTGTTTATTAGTTTCGCTGGACAACGGCCAAACTGTAATCTCCTATGATAATCCTCCAACAAATAGCTCAGTCGTGTGGCAAAAACTATGCGTTACGTAACAAATGTGACCGAGGATCCATTGACCCCAATAAATTCGCGATCAGCTGCCTTATCGACGTTGCGGAAAGAAGATAAGCGGGAATTCCTGAGGCGTTTTGCAGAATCCATAATGTCTCATAAATTATCATTCTATGTGGAAAAGCTCAGGTTCGCCCTGACTTCATGAGCGAGTTTGAAAAAAACAAATATCTACAATTTTTCTCACAATTTCAACCAGTAATTAGTGACTTGCGATGATCAGAAATCATTTGTCAACTTATTAATTTAATACCCAGATACCTGCCACAAGTCTTCAAATCTAAAATAGCTGATTTTTAAAACGCTTAAAACTGCGAGATTTGCCCACCTAAATATTGAACAAAGTTTATTTATTAACCCAATTTTTGGCCGCTTCAATATTCAACTTGTTCCCTTCAAACATAGCCAAGAGCTGTCATAACTGACAAACTGTGACGTCATGTATCGGGAATGAGGTCAGAAGTAATCAAAACACACCTTGCCGCCGAGCTTTCGGAAAATATATTTCCATCATCAGGGCCTGGAAACAAAAAGCAAACGACCTGTCTTAGGAACTTCAGCATGGCACCAAACCATTAACAAACAACGATTAATCTCCTCCACTGTATCCACCTAATCAATTACATTTCACATTTTAATTTTAACAACCTATACAACTTAAAAACCTAAACAACTTAATTGAAGGCCATCAATTACCAGGAAATAGAACTCCGCACGTCCCCAACAGAATTTTGCAACTGAATCCAAAAACTGAAATCATCAAAAACCTTTTTTGCTGCTATCATACCAATAGTAACTCTCAACAAGACTAAAACATGATGAAAAATAATAATAATAAAACAGCTGGTAGGCACACAAACAAACATTAGTGATAGCACCACTCAAAGCTCCTTCCCCCTTTGAGGCGAAATGTCCCTCATTTTACTGATACATTTTTTCAGAAGAATTTCAAGCGGAATTTCATATTGCTCGACGAAGTCTTCGGTCATAATATTCTTCAGATATTATTCTTATTCAAGGAGCCGGTCCGAGTGGTTGGGTTGACACCTTCTACGGATTCGGACCCTCAGTGAATCGTTGTTTCACCATTTCCAATCCATCACAATGAAAATTTGAAAATTGATTTGGATTCTTCTAGCCAAACACTATGTCATGGATACCTGACATTTCAAAAAATGTTCAAATTTGAGCAAAAAATATCTGCAAACCATGGAAGAAAATTTAAATAAAATCGAAACTGAATATACAAAGCTAAGTTTGGTGATACTATTCATTCACAGATAGCTTTGCAGAATGAAAATCGATTCACCCGTTCAAGAGAAAAACGGAAATTAATTTTCGTTCATTTTGAAGTGCGACATGGTGGCAGCTTTTGGAACTAAACGCAGGACATTTCGCCTTAATGGCGGACGTTTCTGTTTCTAGGCCCTGATGATGGAAATATATTTTCCGAAAGCTCTGCGGTAAGATGTGTTTTGATTCATTCTGACCCTATTCCCGATACGTGACGTCACAGTAAAATAGAGTTGGTCGATCATTACAACGTTTAACTGACAAAACCTGGATTTAGGTATTCTTGGGGACATTTTGGGCCCCGAATGTAGCCCGAAACCATGAAAGTTGGAGTAAATAGATACCTATAGTGAGTAAATTGGAGAGCCACACTCCATAATTGATGAAACGTTGAATGGTATAATTAGCTGGATAATCTTATTGAAGAACAAATTACCCTCCCCATATGCAATTTTTAACTCAACTCCTACGTGAGATAGGGTGTGCGCGAAAAGTGAAAAGGGTAAAGGCACCAGTTATTGGCCGGTTAAGGATATTCGGTGCTATTATCTTGTTGGAAATGCGTATTTTTCATTAAAATTCGTACTGTCTTGGGGTTTTTGGGAAGCTTATTATTCCAACATAGCGATTCACCAGAAGTTTTTGTCAAATAAGCGGCATTTCAATGTTTTTCCATAAAAACTGGAGAAAGTCAATTTTCGCTAGTTATTGGCCGGATTAGCCACATTCAGTTATTAGCCACACAAATATTGTTGCTTAATTCCCGAGTTTTTTGTAATTGTAAGGCACCAATCGACTACTAGATAATCGCAGATTAAGGAAATATCAAAATAGGGGGACCAAAACAAAGTGGAAACACGTTAATCCTTAAGAATGAGAGGTCGATTGCTTACCGTTTCCACGAGGAACAGGTGGTTTCGACCCACATGCGACGGCACGATCACTTCGAACTGAACTGTGAGGTTTCAATATGGTTACACTGCTACTCCTTTTGTGCCAATGCCTTCTGTATTAGTTAGGTTAACTAACAAGAGTATTTGAAACGATATCAGAGACATCTGTGTAATAATAAACGAACTTAAAGAGGGAGGCGGCCAAAAACTGGGGGTGGCCAGTAATTGGTGCCTTTACCCAACATTCTAAGTATTGTCAGTTCCAGAAACCATTTGTATGAAACTTCGAACTTCAATCTACATAAATAATATCAATTTAGGGACATTGTATTGGTATGTGCGCACTTGTGCACATCAAAAGTAATACATTGTATAAGCCTATGAGAAATTTAATGGTTAATCAATCAACCAATTTCTCCGTCAGTAACAATAATAAATTATAGTCTTGACGATACCGATCCAAATTCTTATTCAATGTTGAGCATTTCTCAGTCGTTTTCAAACATGCATTTTCTGACTGCGTGCTTTAAATTTCCAGGCTCGGGGGAAACCGAGGTCTCAGTCGGAAAAGCAGCTACCAGGTAAGCCTGAAATTGCTTAATTCGAATTTTGCACTATAAAATACGCTTGGTTACTTTATTGATTGATTGTGGTAGGTATCCTGAAGCTACAGAAATTAAATGTTGAACCACTCCAAAAAAGAGGAAAGTCAGTGTGTCATGGGGTGAAATTTTTCACATGTTTGTCAAGGCCCATTTAATAATTTTGCAAAGGATTCTCCTGAGACCATTGAACGAGTAAAACGTTAAAAGAAATTCCGATCGATATAAACGAGCAAATTATGTCGTTTTTACAACAGCTTTTATATTTTTGCTCGGTCGAGTTAATCATAATGTTTCTGCGGGTATCCTGTCCTGTGAGCTTCAGAGACAGGTAAACCAGGGGTTCTATTACATATTATAGCATAGGTGAGGTAGCTCTACAGCACCATTGGCTTGACCTTGAACTCGTGTTGTGATAAGCAGAGGCACGAGATCAAGGCCAATAGTGACGGCGCTGTAGAGCTACCTCACCTTCAATACCTACTGGTCGTGTGGGTTTTGCATACTCGTTCTTTTTAAATGGTTTCAGCATTATTTCTCGATGGCAATTTCTCTGGATTTTTTTTTTTCAATTCAATTCAATTCAAATTTATTCAGAGGAATATTCTTACATTGTAGAACAAAAATAGTATACAATAAATTTATTCTCATTTTCTTAATTTTGAATTCCTTGAGCCTAAGGTCCCATGATGGACCCATTTCAATGTCCTCTTCTTTGCTATAATCAATGAAAACTATATGTAGATGAAAAACTTAGCCAACAATCTAGGTACCCACGTCAATCAGGAATTCGAAATTCGATGTTTTTTTGACATTGGGCTCGTACCACTTGATGATTACTATGTAGGCATTTCACTCTAGTGGAATCTCAAATTATGTGTCCATATTCAATTTTATAATCTTTAATAACATCTACTCTCATACGTCTCTCTATTACGTCAAATGAAAATAATAGGAGCGACTTCTTCCATATTCGTTTATTTTGAACATGAGGGTAACCTGTAACTAGCCAGAAACGTTGCCATTATTTTTCAAAAATTCCCATGACAATCGGTATTGCCGTTCGATCGTGAATGAGTAGGCGCGCACACATCCACACATCGAGAAACAATCTACAGTAGGTATGCATGATAATTCCACCGTTGTGTTATATTTTGCGAGATCGCAGCTTCTCCCGCCATCCACCTTGATATGCGCCTCGTTAAACGTCTCGAGGCGCTAAAGTGAAACTGAAAATGTGGACCTTAGGAGTTAGCACGGCCATCCGACTTCAGTGGAAACGATAATGTTTGCCGAGCCAAGCTGATGTGTAGGTAGCTGCTCTCGTGGGGTCTAGAAATGTTTGCTAACTCACCCGTGCGATCCTCTCCGTCTGATTTTGCTTGTTTGGCTGCTCCAACCCTCATCTGCCCTGGTAATCCCTTTGCGAAGTTTCCTCTCCGTGAACCGAATTTGGTGACCAGGAATAAATCGTCTCAAAGAAGGAATAATTCGAAACTGGTGGGGATTCGATAGATTTTTCAAGCGACTTTATAAAAGTTGTCTCTTGAATTCGATGTAACAAAAGGGATACCAATGAATATCTAATAGGAACGAAATTAATTTATTTACGAGCAGGGGTTCGAGCTTGACTCGGAATCGATAGACACAAGACTATTCGCTCTTATACATAGTTGTTGTTGTTTCCAGTGTTGCGAAATTGCCAGAATTGAATTATCGTACCAAAATCTTCAAATAATCGTACTTTGATGAAAGTTGTGTACGCCCTACGTTTCCGTTCGTTTTTTGTGATGTAGCGCTATTTCATTATTCCCCTCTTCCATATTTGGGAAAAATGCTTACATTTTCAGACTGATTTTCAGACAGATTTTTCTGTTTCATTCTTCTTCCACAAATAAGGACACTTCATTCACAAATAAACTCAACAAGGATTGTATCTAAGCACATAACAATTTATGTCTAATGATGAAGTATGTAGGTGTACGTACCTAATTTAATTCAAAACATAAGGACTTGCACACATTTGTACGAAACGTGGAGGAAAGTGATCAGATGTCGATTAGAACCATTCTTAGGAGGTGTTTCAGAAATTGGGTTCTCAGCAGATTGCAATACCTACTTTCCTTTCACCTTTCTGGTGGGCTGAGGAGAGTAAACAAAATAGTCTGCCAAGTGAAAAGGGCAATTTGAAAGTAAATTTGAAATCAAAACGCTGAAAATTATTACACGACGGTTTATTATTTTCTATACAGATCACCTGTCTATGAAGTAAAAAAAAGTAAACAAGAAACTCGACTCAGTGAAAGTGGACAACCCTTAAGTCCTTACAGGGAAATCAGAAAAAAGTTGCATTCGAACAGCTGATCTTTGAACGCGAAATTGGCCTACTCGGAGGATTTGTGATTCACACTCGTGTTTCTGCCATTTTTTTGGACAATCCTTAAGTCCTTACAGGGAACGAACGGTTGGTCCTAAAATTCTCCACGAGGTCATTTGATATCGATGGAAAAAATATGCCTTTCTATTTGAAGTTTTCAAGATAGGGCGTTTTGAAAACTGCATCCCCCTATTTTCTACCCCTTAGAGAAGACTGAGGGTAACGCCAAGATTCGGGGCACAGCTGGACCTCAAAAGGAGCTGGTATACAAAATTTCATCAATTTTGGTACGTGGTAGGTAACTAAGCAAAGTGACGGCGGACGGCCGAATTTTGTTTTTTGATTAGATTTTTGGATTCTACGTACCTTGAAACGTAAAACATAAAATTTTGAGGGTTAAAAAATTTTTTTTTCGTTCTCTATTCCAAAGGATCATTATTGAAAATAATAAACCAAAATTGAATTATAACTGTGTGAGTTCAAAACTCTTGATTGTGTTGATTTCTGTCAGTTTAGAAAAACCGTCGACACATCGAGATTGAAATTTACGTTAGAGCATACGAGGAGCGTACCGTTGATTCAACAATGACGACATTACATGGGATCTCATGATCCCTGAAAATTTGAACACAATCGGATTAAAACTCTTTAAGATATCCATGTAACACGGAAATGCGGACAGACAGCTCTGGAAAGTAAAATGCGATTGGAAATTTCAATTTCTGAGGATAAACATTTTTCCGATTCCCGAAGTGAAAACAAAGCTTCCGCTACCCTCGGTAGACCCGGAAGCAAAAGGATAGTAGGAATGAGTTGGTTGAAGAGTATTTTCAAAGAGGTCAAATCCTAAATTTGAATAGTCAAAAATCGATCATCTTCAAAATTTCGAGACCCTCCCTGCCCCACCCTGTCTACTCCCATGATCACAAGGTCTCCTTGAAACTCGAGGACCGTCTATAAATCCCGCCCCTAATTTTTGAGAAAATTCCATTTTTCGGCCAGTTTCGGAAGTGATGTAAAAATCGGGTTAGGTGTACAATATGTATGTATATAAATAAACGAAAAACAAATCATGAAATTTCGCTTAGAATTTGAATCTGCAGTAAAAGACCCGACTTGAAACAACGAAGTTAGTGCCTATTCTTCCAGTTTTGATGGCGATAGGCGATATGCTGGATCGTTAGAGAATTATCGATTTAGTGGGGCTAGGTATTTTTATTTTTATTTTTTTTGGAGCGCATAATAAGTCCGGAAGAAAGACTAGTCCTTTCTTTAAGAACTACCCTGCATTACAGGTATCAAGTACCAACAAGAAATCTGGAGAGAACGCACGGCCAATTAGTCATGACTGAAAAGTACTATATAAACTACGCTGCGGCTTTGTGTTGTGTTCAGCTGTACCGTGAAAAGGATTTCTCGAGTGGGTTTCTTTTCTTGCACCCGCCACGGAAAAGGGAATAATAAATTACAATGTTTCAACCTCTGGGGGGAAACTTCTCAGTGACTGTTTGCTCAACGGAATTGAAAAACATTTGGTACGGGGATTCACTTTACTTTCTTACCTCATAAACTCGAAAAATTTCTATTTTCGTACATTTTTCTGCATTTTACTGTATTTTTACGGTTATGGAATTTATCAATCCAAGGGCATAGAATTGTATTATAGAAACGATAACTTGCATAAACTATTTCATCAGAATCTCTGGAGCTATTTTGGGAAAATGGAAGCATCCAACCGAACCAAGCTTTTTCGGCACTTAAAAAAAAAGAAAAAAGCGAGTAACAGTCATCAAATAAGTTCTTTCAGGGCAACGAAATTGCAGTCAATCAGCTTCAGTAGGGATACCACTGCTTTCTTTGATTCAGAGATATAGAAAGGCAGTGAATTACCTTCACGAATCTGCCTTATCTCAAATCCCAAATTTCTATTTGCTTCTCCAATACCTACCCGATTTTCATCACATGAATACTACTTGGATAGTTTGGAGAAGTTTCAGCGAATTTTCGAAGCAAATTATCGAACATTTTCTTTATGAAAATCCGTTTCAGACCATTCTAAAACGATTCCTGAAATGTAACAATTTTTTATATGTACATAAATATATTTATATATTTACCTATGTATTTGTATATACATATAAAACGCGTTTTTTGAGTTGTTTTTGTGTAAATTACCATCATAAACTTAGGAACCTATGGTATGTTCGGAATCAGAAATTTCCCATAAGAATCACCCACCAAATCGGTTAAATTGATTCATTGAAAATTCGCTCATCAACTCATGCTGCATGAATGGGACTTTTTATTTTTCAAAATGGCATTTTAAGATGTATTACTGTGTTTTATTCTACTATTGACTGATGTTACCTACTTGGGCTTGTTAAATTTCGGGAATCGTTTTAGAATGGTCTGAAACCGATTTCCACGAAGAAAATTTTCAAAAATTTGCATTACTAAAATTTTGAAGCCATTGCAATAGCTTCATTTTTTTCGAAAATTCGCTAAAATAAGGTTCCAAAAAGGATTACAATGACATAAAAAAAATTACGACTCTAAAATGCGACCTCATGCTTTTTACGTACAACCAATCGTTGCTAGGGAAAAAAATAACTTCCTCATTTTCCACCTCACAAAAATCGTTCACCACTCGTTGGAAAGCTCTGAATATGAAAGCCTTCACAACATTATGAAGCACGCTAGTAGAAACACCTATCAGATCGGCTAAAATGATTCTTTGAAAATTGGCCCATCAACTCATGGTGCATGAATGTAATTTTTAAGTCTACGCGTTTCCACGTTCCTCCAACGTTTAGCCGTTAGGGTCAAGGTGACAGAAAAGGGGGGCGCGGAACGACGAGTTTTCTTCTTTAATAAAATCTTCGAAAACCAGGGACCCTTAATGTATGGTATTTGAGTTTCAGCACAAAATTTCTTATAAGAATCCATAGAAATCGGAATTTCGTCCTCTCCGAACACTATCAATACTCGAAGCACTGTGCGTCCGTCGGTCGGTCGGTTACCTGTTATGGAGAGCGTAAAACCTCCAGCACCAGCGGAGATCCGAGATGTGAGATGTGCGTTGAAGACACCTTCGTGTGGACGCAGGCAGGGCTTCCTCGGGCAGCCAGTGGTCCTGTCTTCCCCATATTAGGCCTGAGGGGGGGACCCCCTTCCAGGGCCACCGTTTCCCATATCGAGCAACCCCCCTCGACATGCCTCCTGAACTCGCGGTTCTGACGGTCTTGACTAGCGGTTTACCCGATTGCCGTCTTCGAGGGGCCATCTGGAGACCTCAGGATTCCCCGGTGAGCTCATCAGGTTTCTGGCGATCTCGTTTTCGAAGACCCAGAATCTTGCGAAGGCTGTATTCTGCGAATCATCAGACCTAATGGGAAGCTCTCGTGGACCATAATTTCGCATTTGAAACTAGGAAAGAAGCTATCAAAGTACGAATAAAGGGTCAGGGGAAAGAGTCAATTTTTTGTAAAACTGAGAAAAACGCAATTTACTTTTTAAAACTGTATAGTAACCATTGTGTGTATGGTTGAAAATGTGGTTTTTGAATAAATTGTAATAGTTTTATATATAAAGTAAAATCAGAGCTCTAAGCATATTGCTGATGGCTCAAGTAGTGGGAAATTGAATAAAATGCTCCAAACCTCCCTTCGCAAGGGGAAGAAACCATGTAAGTCAGCTGAAATAAAGGGAACCAAGCGTATTTATAAGTCACGTGAAATTAGGACTTGTATCAGCGTGATATATATATTTTGGTTATAAACTACGAAAATTCATTTGCAGGGCAGTTTTCTATAAAATCTGATAGCCTCAGGATCACATAATTTTCATCAGGCTTTGTATGTAGTCATATTTTTGGATTTAGGAAAATGAGAATCAGAATAACTATCTGATAGAAGAGAAAGGGACTCGCCTGACCTCTGCGGGCTGGGCAGGAATCAATGACTTACCCGTTTCTTTCCTCTTACAGCAAAACTTTGAAGGCGAATATCTTCTGTTTTACGAGGTTTTCTCCCAGTTCTGACCTCCTTAAAGGATGTAGTTTTTTATTCTGAATCCAACGGTACCACTTACTCCATTTTGTAAAACAAAATTACTTAACACTTACTTGACTATCCCCTGACCCTTCAAATATGGATAGTCAATATTACATACTGACAAACTCGTGCACTTCAGCGATGTAATACTTTCCACTCGTGACTTGATGCGCTATTTTGATTCAGGGCACTCATTAGTCTTATATTGCACCCGTCGTACACTTCCTACTGTAACATCTCAAAAAATTGCCGATTTTTATTTTGTTATCGTATTGAACTATAAATAAATGTGGTTAGTTTTTCCTATGAAGACGATGCTGAGTTTAGCTCATTGAACGAGATTCAAGATTTTGCAGTTGTACGTAAGAGGAGGTGAGCCAGTAGCACCCTTGCTCAGTTAGTTCCATGAAGGTAGATGATGGAAAGATTGCTCTCCCGACACCTACCTATTCATGAAAACCCACATTTTTAGCTAAAAAAGCAATTTGTACATATTTGAGAAGCCTCATTTTCTTCCGTTTACTATATATGGTTATATAATTGATAGCTAGTTAGTAAACGGAAAAATCGGCAACTCGGCAACTCTCAATGTGTTGCTGCGACGTTGTGGTACTCGCCCTCTGCTACCACCTGGACTTTTTTAAAGGGAAAACTCCAGGTCAAAACCTCTAAAATTTAACCAAATGAGATGTATATGGGGGGAAAAAGGGAAAATAAAATGTACAAAAAAATTAACCTCCTTCTTCGCTGGCTCGAACTAGAATGCAAAATTTAAAAAAGAGGAAAAAACAAAATAAATAGTCACTGACTCGGATATTTGTTAAACTCGAAAAAGAAATTATAAACTGAAAACTGACAATAAAAAATGACCCTGCAAAAGGGATAACGAATTTACAGTAGGTCGCTTGTTGGCCTGAAGGCTGGAGACAACATGATAGAGGTAGGTATTTTATAGGTGGCGAGGATTATCCCCTTCCCCCTCCCTTGAAAGACAATGCCCCCTTAATAATGATAAAATTAGATAATTCGCTGCTATTAAATTAATTCATGCATGGATAAATTAAAAAAGATTCTGAATGGATGTAGTGGTGGAGGAAGGCACATAACGTGGCATGGCAAATGCAAAATGTATCTGAAATTGGAGGTACAGTATTTTGTCAGTGTTTTATATATTATATAAAATACTGACAAAATACTGAGAAAAAACATCTGGTGCGGGGCTTCACACTACTTTCCTCACCTGTAAAAACCTGAAAAATGGATACTTATGCGGATTCTAACCCCGATTTCGGCCCTCAATCTATTTTTGTGGGGATGAGGGGTATTGGATCTTGTTTCTAGTTGTTAGAAGAGTAAATCCTGTGAATTTCATCAAAATTGTTGGCGCAGTTTGGGAGAAAAGCTAACAAATGGGCTAAAATCGACTTTTTTCACCTATTTGGAATATTTTCTCCCCCTTGTGATTAACCTGGAGGGCTGAAATTCTTAGGGTCTCATCCTCAGACATGTATAAACCAATCCTCAGAAATTTTATTTTTTAATCATTTTCGTAGGGGCCGCAATCGTGTTCTTAC
>JAEMON010000008.1:23205333-23225426 GCA_030264115.1 Lygus lineolaris | reverse complement strand
ACACGATCATTCCCCATTAACAATTTCGTAACGTTTTCGGGTTTAGCTCAAAGCGAAAGCATGTTCCATGATGAAATAAGGTCATTGCTACAACTACAAAACTCAATTTTTGCGTTTGGTGCACATTTCAAGCGTATAGAGAGTCGATTTAGAGGGTAGGTATTTTTTAGTTTTTTTTAGAGTGCGAAATAAGCCCGGAAAAAATAGTGGTCCACTGTTTCTTGGACAAATCGTATCTTAAAGTAAATCGTTCGAGCTTGTAGGTAGAATTTTGTCATGATTTTTGACTGAATCAAGTCAAAATGTTGGTTCTTAAATGGGATTTTCACTCTCTTCCCGTCTAGGAAGGACGATGTCCTACTAGAAGCCTCGCATGTGATCAGTTTATTATACATATCAAGCGAACCTTGCTGTTGTTTCCGTTGTTGACTTATAAAATCTCCATTCCTCGATGTAGCATCGCCCATCCGCCCACTACCGTTCAGTCCGGCGTCATCAGTTCAGGATACTGAGAGAGAAATTCTGAGCGAACCGGACCTGTACCCGGAGATGATCTCTTCAAAATGATGATCAGACGATGATTTTCGTTGATGATCAAGTTGATGCTGATCCTCCTCCTAGAAACACTTCAACATCAATCTCCACATCCTATAAATCGATTTAAAGAAGAAAGGAGGATAATCGAGGAAATCGTTGCAGAAGCTCACTAAGGACGGCTCTCAAACCCTAATGACTCGTCGATTTCAAGTTGAAAGCTACCCGAGCCTTTCTCCGTCCAAATCACACTGCCGAATTAACGACGTTAGGACGGAATCGGCTAATTTCGATCGTTTAAAGATATTTTTAGAATGATCATAAACGACATTTCAGCTGTTATTATATTATCGTTGAATAATGATATCATGGGTTTCATAATGAATCGTTTTGATTGATTTTTAATTTATTGTCTAGTTTTCCAACATTACTGTGCCAGAATTTGATACGTCTTACGGAATCACGATTTTTTGCCCAATTATTTTTAACGAATTAAAATAAATGATTTTTTAATCGAAATTACGACGGACCTGTAAGTTTTGGGTGATTTACGCAAGCGTTAATAAACTATATGTATCAAGGATAGCAAATTCCTCACGTGATACGAGTATAGGAGGACAGTAAAGGTTTTCAAGAAGGAGGAGTAAAAGTCAAATTTTTGAAAATACTAAAAATACTAACCGCTTATTTTTGTACAATGAAAATGAACTTCAATGAAAAGTCAGTAGTCCTATCTCATGTATATGAAATCCAATCGTATATCCCACAGTGACCTCATTTTAAATTTTACAATGTAAATAAAAGGAATGTGGTGATTTTAGTGGTACAGGGCGACACAGGAAAAATCTTCTCATTGAGGATACTCACCAAAACAAGGGGATAGAAAATCTAAGAGGCACATTTTGTTGGAAATCAGTTATTATAGAATGGAAAGAACTTCAAATTGATGTAGACACCCCTGTAAGTATAAATAGATTATATTTACCTGCACCTGATTGAAGAAGAAGAAGGCAAATACATGCAGCTGAAGTCATCACATTTTCAACCCATTCCTTCAGATGACGTAAGGAGATGAGCCTACCTGTAAGGAAATGAGCCTACAATTCAATCACAATCCTGATTAACTCAAGTTATCTTTTGAAACCTCATTAAAATCCCCGCGATAAGACCTCCAGGGGATGGAATCTTCACTCCCACCTTTCATCAGGTCCCTTGGATAAGTGGAGTGAGGAAAGTAAAAGTATACAGCGCCCTCGAAACCTTGAGGATTCTGCTGCCGAGAGAACCGATTGGTTTGAATTGTTGGTTCGAACGGGCTCGGCGGGGGCGTCCGAGGCGCCCCCAGGGTATGATTGTGAGTCCCTGAAAACACAATTGTTTTTGAAGAGGGCCTTCGGGCCCAGTAATGAAGGGAAAGTACTCTACAGAGGTTTTTGTCTGTAGTCACGACCTGCGGGACGTCGGACAAGAACTGACCCACTTTTGCTATCTGCGGGCCCTTTTTGACATATCGGTCGACTGTCACCCGGTTTTCTGTGACAACTTGCGAGTTCGAGGAAGAGGGCGAGGGAAAATTAGTTTCGTGGGTGTGGAAACACAAAATTTGTCGTTTCCTCCAGATGCTGAATTTATTGTTGCCGATGATCCTTGAAACGCTACATTGTGTGGCTGGTGGCAGCTTTGGTTAGTCACTGGGCAATGTGGGCAAGCGACAGGGAGCCAAAAAACGTCAAATATGCAGAGCAGGCTTTGGTAGGTCACTGGAGGGCAGGCAATGAGCCAAGAGGATTAAGTATATTCATAATTTATTTCAAGTTTAGTTACCTGTCACAGAATCTCAGTCAGAGGGTTCGCACCTACGCACACTCATGGGTATGAAAATGGTTACAACAGGAGAGTAAAACAGCCTAACAAAACTACGTCGTACGCTAGACGCGTTCTAATTGGCCAAGAGGTTAAATGATTTTTCTGATTTTGATTTATTAAGAATATTGTCAATAATGAACCTTTGGATTCGAGTTTCACATCATACCTAGTACTCATCTAGTTCTGTAGGGAACTGTAACTCTATTTCAATACCCTATTATGTTCCTACCCCCTACATATCATAATGAACGTACTATGATTTTTGATATACATATTCGTAATTTTAAAAAATCCTAAGAAAATCATTCTTTTTCTCTCTCTTAACACTACTTAACAAATTTCTTCCTCTTAATTTCTTCTTTTTAAAATTACTCAGCCTAGGTTACAGGGTAGGCAGTGCCAGTGCAGTAATTAGGGATGGCTAAGCTCCTCATTCCAGAGCTCAAAGCTAAAATTCAAGTGTTGATATAGTATTTATTATGGACTTATTTATTTGTTACAATTTTTCACTTTAGTATTTTTTTTCTTTCGTCGAACGACTAAAAAATGGCTATAGCAGAATGCTCTCATCACGGCCGACACACGGATAAATTCGTCCATCACTAGGGATCAGGTGTTATACCTATCATTTTTCGTTTCACCAGAACTAACGCAAGCTTCACGGCATGAAGAAGATTCTAAAACTAGGTATCCGAGCTAGCACGGGAACATTTGCCAGTTTTAGTGAATTTTCGAAGAAAATTCAGTTATTGCAAAGGCTTTACAATTTTAGTTATGCAAATTTCTGAACTTTTTTCTATGGAAATCCGTTCCAGACCATTCTAAAACCATTCCTGAAGTTTAACACTTTTTCATATGTATGTA
The DNA here is from genome assembly GCA_030264115.1 of Lygus lineolaris. Lineage (NCBI taxonomy): Eukaryota > Metazoa > Arthropoda > Insecta > Hemiptera > Miridae > Lygus > Lygus lineolaris. The sequence goes on along the minus strand of JAEMON010000008.1, from coordinate 23,222,162 downwards.
TTTATAAGTTTTATAACTATACCTATGTGTCATTCCAGACATTATCTGACCCTAGAATCGACATAAAAAAAATTAAAAAAATTGCATCATTCGACAATAATACCAAAAGAAAGGATGAGAGTTCGTTGGTCAGTATTTTTGGAGTACTCCGAAGTGTCAAATTTTGAAAATTTAAACTCAAAAATTGCTTAGAAACGTGTTTTTGAGGTTTTCGGTGTAAATTACCACCTTAAACATAGGAATATTATGTTATATTTGGAATCAGCGCCAAATGTCTGATAAGAATCACCCACCAAATCGGTTAAAATGATTCGCTCAACTCATGCTGTATGATTGAAACTTATACTTATAGTTTACAAAAAAATTCCAGGTTGGTAATAATTCAGCTCAACTCGACATTTAACATCCACGCACACCATATTTATAGGTATTATGAACAATGTTCTGGTAGACACTTCCCCTCCAGCTTTTCGTCTCGTGTGCTTAGGTGTGTATTCTCGCATAATTAGTGATGTTGAAAAATGGGACTTTCCGCACAATCGTTGCCCATTTAAAATGTTTGAACAAATATTCGGAGATATTTCTATTATTTATTTTTGTCAGTTCAACATGTAAAAAATGTAAAAACCTGTGATTTTCCCCTTATGTATAATGGACGCTTGTTAACTATGAATATCGGATATTCATGTTTATCTGAGTCTCAACCTTGGCGTAACAAGGTACCCTGCAGGTTCGATCTTCGTTTGACAGGGATTGATACTGATAGCCTAAAGGCAAGGATCCCCGTGAGGGAGAGATCGTTTACACTAGAGCATAGATCGACTACCTACTGAAGTTACCATTCGACTACAACTATCATTTTTACTTCACATGCCTGTTGCCTCTAAGGGGTGGAAAATAGGGGATGACGTTTTCAAATCGCTGTCGCTCGAAAACATCAATTAATCGAAAGTTATCGTTTTTCCATAGATTTGGTAGAGATCGCGATTTTTAGTGTCGAATGGGACCACGCGAAGCACTACACACTAACTGTTCGTTCCTCAAAAGTTCGGAATTGAAAGGAAATAAGAGCAGAAAGGCGATAGAGAATCGCAAAAGGGGACCAAATCGTCATTCAAACTTCAGATGATCCAATGCAATAATATTTTTCGTATATCGAATCGAGTTTTTCGTCACTGATGTGATTTGCAGTCTGGCTTCTACGTGTACCGGTGTCTGTTATTCCTCAGCAATAATTCTACCAGTTTTTCAAAGGGTTCCGATACTCATACGTACGAGACAAGGAATATACAATTTGTGCCCTCGTTCCGCAATGCTTTCCTCCTCTGCGGCTGGAAATCCTCTTCAAGGCCCGCGGCTTTATATTCATTTATCAGGATCTATAGAGAATTTGTCCCCAACAGTTTCAACAAATCAATTAGAAGGAAAAACTAATTGAAGCTGTACTCTGACATCACTTTGAACGTGGAAACTGAATATTAATTACTAGGTTTGATACGGTGCTGTTATTAAATTGATCCGGAACGTTGGAAATCAAAATCGTTGTGATTTACAACGTTATCGAAATATGGTTCAAGTTCCTTATTTCTTGTCGTGTAGCAATACCTATAATTTTTAGTCTGTGGGCATCACCACCAATGTAAGGGTAAATACCTATAGGTATAGCTTTCAGACTTTTCATTTTGCAAGACAACAAATCAGGTCGCTTTTATATGCGGGGTAAACTAGTCAGGATTTACGGCCAAAGGAGGCTTTCATTATCCGTCAGGAGCCTCAGGATGTTTCCCTGCCCAACTCCGAGACCCGGTAGCCCCTTTAATATGGCGAACATTCCGCTTCGGCGGTTAGAGGGCGCCAGGGTTGATTTTTCCACCAGATTACCGGGCTACAAAAGTGTTAACGGTTCGACACCCTGAACTTCCTTCCCGCTCGCCGAACAACACTTGAGGTTCTCTTCTCTACCCTTCGTCACCGTCATTCACTCACGGCGATAACTCACAATTTACGACATGTCGATCGCCAAGTGTCTCATGGACCAGATTTCTCATGGACCCAACCCCAAATTCCTCGTCCTAAATCCTAAAACGTAGGTACCCACAAGTAATCTGAGATGTCCTCTAGCGCACAGGGCCAAACATAAATTTGACATTTCTATGTCACCTACGTGTGGACTTGACCGATAGCTACGCGATCAAAGCATTTCAATCCACCTCATCAAATTTATATTGGGTACATACCACCTATTCTTCACACTAGCTTCCTCTTCATTTTCCAAAACAAAATGACCAATACCGAAGTAAATAATCGTCAAGATCGTACACTTGACATTGACAATATAGTGTGAACGGTGCGCAATGAAAACAAATTGTGTCGTGCGTCGTTCGAGCGAGAAGTGAGATCCATCCATCGCCTTGAGTAGGAAAATATTGCTTCAAGCCATCGAACGCTCCACTACAGAGGAGTAACGAGCTCCTGGATATGCGAGGTGAGCGTCCTTGTGGAAAAGTCAACATTCGGTAATTAAACTTGCTCATGTTGTGGCTTCTAGCTCTCACGGGTTGAGCAGCAGAACGTGTTTGTAATGCAGTGAATGCAAAGGCACCGCTACCGGTACGAATTATACGACCAAACAAAGGGAACATAATTCAGTTTATTGTTGGTATTGAATTATGAATGCCACCAGAGGTAATCGTTTAAAGATCACGTCAGATACTGACTACCCCGATTATATTTTGGAGGGGCGAACCCCCACCCCTTTTCATGACCAGGCAAAATGGATGGAGAGGGTTGTTACCCCCTAAGCATACTTCCCTTCAATGGATTTCCAAGGAGACAATTTTCAGAAAGTTGCGTACGTACTAAAATTTTTTCTGGACATTCCCTTAACTTCAATCTTCCACCTTCCTACTTACTGTACTTTTTGAGGCTTTTTCCATTGTCAGGAGCTGCCTATTTAGCCTGACGCCAAGCTCATCGGTCCCGCCATCGATCTTCAGCAAGATTGAGTCGTCTCATAGACTTGGCGATTCCCTCTCGCTAGGTGACTCTAGGTCTTCATTATTCGCCTTCCCTCTGAAGACCATTGCTGGACTTTCTTGGGCATCCACCGGACATGCCCGTACCTCTGGATCTAGCTAGCAACTAGGTACAGGTCCAATTTGCTCCAACCTCATTGTTGCGGACCCTATCCAGTCTCAATACTCGGCCGCTCCTTCTTAAGCCATCCATCTCAACTGCATTGAGTCGTTGCTTATTCCTTTGTATCAGCGGCAATAGTTCTCTAGTATCGCACATAAAATAAGCTTTTTTGTTTCAAGGCGTTTCTCCCTACAACTACACCACACACCATTGAGTACTCGAATCACCGTTCCCCTTGCTTGTGATATCCTTCTCACTTCTCCCTCTCCTTTCCTAAAAAAAATCGGTAAAACTCTAGAAGGACAATGTAGTATATGAATGCGGAATCAAACGATTAAATGTGGATGATACAAAACTATCAAATTCTAACTACTACAACTCAACCCTGACGCAGCAGTGAAGCAGGAGTTAATGAGACAAGAAAGACGAGTCTCTTCAGCAGGATTCAGAACAAAATACTCGACTGTCAGAATCCGGGCTAGCAACGTAGTACCTCCTGGTTAAGTATGCTAGGTATTCAAGTATTTCAAAATCTAAAGCCAAGTTTGAGTTACCTAAGTGATTATGAAGTCAATCTAGAACTAACAGAGATTCAAATGACTAATATTAGCAACTTACCTATACAGCCTGCAGCTAACTCCTACCCTGACCAGATATGTTATTCAGACATTTCGAGCATTAAAGCCAAATATGAGTCAAGCAATCATATTAATTTATCGAATCAATTGTGATGCTCCCACATTGACCAAAAAAGTGTAGGTAGGTCAGTTACAATAGCAACTGTTGTCCGACGGGTGGGATGCGGGAGCATCAATCTCTCTGGCCAGCCCCATCATCAACAATATTCTACCATCGCTCCTGTTATTATCATTCTTCTATTCTCTCCGCTCCATCCTTCACTGCTACACGAAAAAAAAAATGGCCCCTTTCTCTCTTTCACGTCGTTCTTCCCGAGTCCTCGAGACACACAGACCCGATTTCGCTGATATCAACGGTAAACGCGGGGTGCGGCGGGAGGTTCCCTTGTGGGTTATCCACCGAAAAGAAATGGAAACATGAGCGAAAGTGGTTGGGAACGTGAAGAACGTCAAGGGGCCACCCCGTGGCCTAGGCGCACGATATAATTTGTCGGCTCCACTAACACACAATCATGCGGGCTATTTTCGGTCGACAGCTATCTACCTCTTTTTTTCCTTTAAATAAAACACATTAGTGAGAAAACCTTCTCCGGACTTTCTTCCTTGTACACACAGTCTGTTTTAGGCCATGGATCCGGTATTACTAGAGCTCTTAATGTTAGGTTCGACCGACATCTTCTTAATAAATTATTCGATCATTATAGACCGAAACCAAGTTTACAAAAATATAGACAATTGATTGCAACATGAAATAAGTGAAAGTGGTGATTCAAAATAAATAATGCAATAGACTTCTCGTACGTTTGAGGATCAATTTATTTCAGATTACGATAAAAGTTTGATCCGAATTCACTTCAAACTGTCCTTGACAAGTAGGGAATTAGAATTGAACAATTGCTTACTATATCTGGTAACGGAAGGTAAAATATATTCGTATTTATTTTATAAAATCAGTGATTTTGTCTGTATGTGGCATAACCCTATATATTTAATCCAAACTATTGGTCGGAGATATTCCGAATTGTTTGAAGTTTGAATCTCAAATGAATAGCCGAGAGCCTTTTTGGCTATTGAATATCACTCTATACCTACTTAGAATGACCATCTTGATCGATGTTCGCATTCGAATCCAATGTGATGTGACGATAGATCACTCTTTCACATTATTGCATGTTGGTGAAGAAACGTGGACACATTGTACGACGATTATTTTGATTTTGGAGGACAACAATTTTTTCGACTTAATCGTGGGTGATAAATAATGCATCTTTGTTATTGTGGATCTGTGCCACTTGTGCACTTATCGTCTATAATGTATAGTTCTACCCTATAGTGTACATATAGGTCTAACCTATATTCTCTACCTTGTCTCCCTGTTGTGTCTATATACATTTAAGTAGGTAACTTTCAAACTTCGATGTTAAATGAGAACCTATTTGGTGTTTTGATAACTTGTAGATATATACCAGCTGCTCAGTTCAAGATGTGGAGTAGAGTTGATTTAGTGCTAGTATTAGGCCCATCGCTCCCAATTACATAATGCCACATGTAAGTACATCCATCAGTGATGTAATAATTAGATTGGTTCGTAATGGCTCGGAAGAAGTTGTGCAATTCGATAAATCGGGCTGTGTTTGGAGAAAGAGGTTATTTGAGCGACTAGTTAGCGGGAGGAACCGCAGAGTCATCAAGGGGGTTGGACCCTCAGGGGTATCCACAATCCACTAATTGATTACCTTAACCACCACTGCGGGCTCAGAGATCCTAGCGATCCTATCTTCAATCATCGCAGGATCAGTGAACTATACCCATGTCGAAACCAATCAGACGGATAACCTGATATTAAGACGTTAATCTATCCTCATCAGTTCACATCAGGCGGTAGTTCTAGTTGGAACCTTAAAATCCAAAATTATAGGTCATCGCAATTTCATGAATTGTTGGGCACATGAAGGCCTAGGTAAAACTTGGCCTACCCTCAAACATTGTGAGGAAGCTATACTGCATAGCCTACTTGACCCGACATTTTTCTTACAACCACTTTTAGCGAATTTTCGAAGAAAATAAAGCTATATTGCAATTGCTTCAAAATTTGAATAATGAAAATTTTGAATAGGTAATGAAAATCTTGAAAATTTTCTTCATGGAAATCCGTTTCAGACCATTCTAAAACTATTCCTGAAATTTAACACTTTTACATGCATGGATACGTATGTATTTACTATATTTATCTAGATGTTATTCCAGACAATATCTAAAAAATGGAATCCTTGGAATCCATCTAAAAAATCCAAACAAATTTCAAAATGGCAATAATGATGAACCATAGGCTGAGTTCGTTGGCCAGATTTTTGGAGTACTCCAAGGGGTCAAATTTTGAAAATAAGTGCCAAAAAACGTGTTTTTGAGGATTTTGGTGTAAATTGCCATTTAAACAATGGAGCGTATGGTATATTCGGAATCAGCGTAAAATTTCCTATAAGAATCACCCAAAAAGTTGGTCAAAATGATTCTTTGAAAATTCGCTCATCAACTCATGCTGCATGAATTGAACTTTTTGATTCCGGGTTGGGACATGACCACAAAATATAAAACAAACAAACCATTTCAGTTCAATCAATGGAGTGTCTGGATAAGGATAATAGTCTCCGAATGTTTGAACTATTTACACGTTTAGGATTCCTTATGTCTACTACCCCTCTGGCATTCACAATCCTGTAAATTAAAGATTGACGTCTTTATTGCTGCCTTTCAAATCTGCTCTCGGATAATTATCTAAAACGCATAGTGACTCTCCGCTCATGACCTTTGGAATCAAGACATTGTATAGGTATTAAGAAAAAAAGGACTAGGTAGGTTTTGTAGGAATTGCCACGTTTCATGACAAACAGAGAACCAGAAAACAGAGGGAGAACTAATATAATGTAAATATTCATAATACAAAACTCCAACCACCAAATCCAACTTCCAACAAACTCCAAATCCAACCAAACAACTCGTTAATAGTGGCAAATTTTAACATTTAATGTGTTTATGTTATTATTGAGATGATTGAAGGAATGATGAAGAGCAGAAGGTAAATAGCAGTATTCTCGAAACTTAGGAAGGATACACGCTCGGAATGGCTACTACGATCGGAATGCTATGGACGAAGAATGCTATGAACAATCTGTACACTTGTTACCTGATGAAGAGATAGTAGATCTGTTATGTAAATGAAAGGGCTTCCCCGAGGAAGGGTAGACTCAAAGAACCCTAATCGTCAGTAGCTCAAACCATTAAACAATATTCAAACCTGCTCAAGCAATAAATTACTCTCATCCAAGATAAATTGATCACAAGAGCCAATCAAGAAGATCAAATTAAGACTAAACAAAATTAACAACTAAACGACATCAGAGCAGAAAAAAGTAACAACTGAAGCTCCAGACAGCTTCTAGAAAGGTCGCACAGGTAAAATTGTCTGATCAGTGTATTTATCGAGCTGCTTGGGCCGGCTTACTCATACCAATTGATTGCATGCAGGGGACTTCTATCATCCAGTTCCTCCAAAGTATTTTTGGACGCTGGTTTTTCAACTTTCGCGCTTCAAGTCGATTCAAAAACCAGTCGAACCGATCATCACCAAACTTGGCCACCGCCTAGCGATAGTCATCGTGGACCCCTATGAATTTCAAGTGGTTGTTATTGCCTCTCGCTCCAATTCAGAAACCAGTCGTTCAATCGTAATCAGAAAGCTATACTTGTAGTCGGGCGTCTACACGACGTTTTGTCATGTTAGCTCAACACCACGATTCGTCTTTGAAAGCGCTCACAATATTATGAGAAATTGTAGTCTAGCTGAATGCATCATAATCTCTCCGCCGGGAAGAGGAACAATATTTCAAAGGAAAACCCCAGACCTGTTATTTTTTTCCGTAATATGTTAAAATGTATGATGATTGGTGATGTGAAGAGTTTGAAAAAAAATACAAAAACAAGAATTGAAAGCAATATTTGTGATGAAGATAAATAGGCGTAATATATATAGTGAGGAAGATCTCCTGTTATGATGTACCTCTAAATGATGCCACAAGAATGGTAATGTCCCATGATCCCACTATGAGGTATAGTTCAGTGTTGCTGCATATTTCGCACGTCAAATGAAGCACCGAGTTGTTCAATGTCTGACAAGGATGCCAAAACGATGAGAATTACCTTCAATATGACAAAAAACTGAATACCTACTCCGTGAAACAACAAAATGGAGAATGTTCTATGATGCAAGATGAATAGGAATGTCTAATGCGGTGTTGCCCGGATGATTCTACAAGATGTGGAATGTCTTATCACCTTATTTTTTTGAATTTCCACCAATGATGCTACAAGAATCAAATGGAGGTTATTGTATTGATACGAGACTTCGTTATGTCCGCTAGATAACATGTGTGTTCCTGCAAATACATAACCATATTAACCTAACGACCCTCAACCTTTCCTCGGTCATGCCCCCCCGAGCACCCTGAGCATTTTTAGCCCACCTCTAGGGCCCCCTGTGAATGTCATCACCCTAAGTATAGTACCTAGCTACCGTTTGCAAATTTTGAAGTTGGATCAAACGAATCAAAGGGTCAGAGAAGTACAGCGATTCTCATTCATGTTGCAATTACGTTTTCAACAGAAGTCATTAACACGAAAGTGAAAACTCTCAATTTCGGAGACTCTCAACAAGATTGAAGACCTGGATATGGAAACTCGATTGAAAAAAATGTAAACCTTCGTGATGCAGGCTACTAAAGGGGAATTCGTTAATGCGGCATGCACCAGAATAGCTAGGTATTTAACTCAGCCGTATCATTTATATATCCTTGAGTGAAATACCACGAAACCAGTGAAGAAAACAGACAGCTCAAACTTGAATGTACGTTTAGATGTTCGTTCACCCATTGAACATGTTTACCTGCTATATCATGTAAGCATATGTGGAAGATTTTCGGGTCGATTTTCTCTCATTACTGAAATGTTCAATGATGCCACAAGACTCGGTATGTCTATAGGGAATATCGGATGAAGCCGTGTGAGGCTGGCTCATTGTCTCGGTAGACCTTTTTTTGTATACCTACTGTAAATATGAATGTTTGCACGACCATGTGCTGCGACATTCTTCGGTCTATTGTACGTTATCTCGTTAGCTGCTGTTGATAGTTTGCATTAAAATCGCGTGTTTGGAAGATTGATGAAATTCTACCTCGCAGGAGGCTGTTCCGCGTACGTGCTCCTTAAGTCCTCTCACGCCTAATGTGACTTGAGAATGATCTCCCAATATTGGCTTTGGAGTTTAGAGTATCGCTTGAAAAAGTTACGTAAGGATCCCATTCGGACGAACTTCTGGGCGAAGCCCTCCCCCCTCCAGTGAAGAACAAGGCCCCTGAAGAACAGCTCGCCCTTGTTGGAACTCCCAAGTGGGGGACCGCTGGAACCCAGAGTAAACCATCCGAATCCGTCAGTCCCAGTTCGGATGCTGTGCCCACAACTTTACAAGTGACATTTCATCCACAAAAAAGTGTTTATTGGTGTGGAAAGTGATTCATGACAATCGAGTTCATAATGTATAACTATCAGAAATCGGAATCGTTCCCTTTCAGTGACTTATGTTGCACATCTGAACTCCTACTGAATTCGTAAGTTTTTTTTTACGATAATCGAAAACCTCATAAAGGAATTGTATATACAAATAGGTAACAAACCGTCGTTTATTTATTGCAAGGTACCTACCTACTTGTAAATTCTACGTAAAAATCTATAATGCCGATAAAGTTGAATCGGTGCATAGGTGCCGTTACATGCAATTACTTATTATTATTTTAATTTATTTACTTATTATTGTTTAATGATTTCTTTTTGAATTTCTTATTGGGGTGTTTATTTTCGCCTATTATTGTCATATTGAAGAACATCATTTGACATGGCATAATAAATTTTAGGCCTGAATGAAACCAGTCTCCAAATCGCTGTCAATTTACCAAATGATCGAATTTATGTTTTTACGTTATTTACGTTCTGGCCCACTTGTTACAAAGATTCATGTACGTACACGTTAGCACAAATAAATACGGAACCAAATAAATGTTCAGGATGGCCTACGAATGCAATTACGAAGGTAGGTTATTAATTTTGGTTTTGAATCGAAAAAAATCCATCCAGTCAACACAATAGATAATATTCATATACGGTCTAATAACCTATTGATTAGATTGTTTCATGGGGAAATAACGTATTGCTTTGATGAAAATAATGACCTATAAGCAACCTGATTTCATTTCAACCAACAAATAATAGTTTTGGTATTTACAGGATGAATACAATATAATGTTGTTGGTTTGTTATTACTGTACGTGTGTGTTCACTACCATTCACCTCTGTTATTAATGTTGGATGATGCAAACATTTTGAATTCCATTGTTTCTGCCAACTAAAAAACGTTTATCGGTGGGAAGTCTACCGTGAACGTCTCATGGGAAAGTGTCTGGGGGCGAATCATTGTTCCAACAACCGGAGCGAGACACTTTGCATGGGGGCGTTGCCCCCCTTCAGATGGTCCAGCTGATCGAAGTTCACTCCCCCAGCGTACCTTGCCTCACACGGCCTATATAGAGCTATTCATGTTACGGATTTATAGAAATAGCTGCCAATAAAAATGGTTTGCCAGTAAAAATAGCTATCTCGTAACCAAAACACTTTGGGCTTATATGGAGAATGTAAGCCTATGTTTGAAATGGAATCTTTATCTCTCTCTTTGTTTACATGTTCTAACAACAAAAATACACAAAAATCATACTTATATCTTTGAGTCATGTCATATCTTTGAATCATATAATTATATCACTTGAAATTATAACAGTCATAGTCTTCTTAATGATCGTCTAGAATAATATACTTCCTGCTAATATTCTCCTAACAGTTCTTCAATAAAGCAGTCATTCTTATTTTTTATTAAGAGCAGAGAATTGGAAAAGTCGAGAACGTTTTCAAGTAACAACTAGCAGAAGGCACATCAACTTCAATTTTACTATCAACGTTTTCCACTGTTTAATTTCCGCTGAGATCGTTTCAACGCGATTGGTAGACTGATAGGGTGGTAGGAGAACCCAAAGCAAACGAACGCTTATTACATTAGTTCTCCTGAAAGCTCATCTTTCCATCCAACTGAAAATTCAATTTAGGTGCCGTGATTGGATGGAAGTAGCATGAAGATGCTTGAAAGGTAGGTAGGTACATTTGAACGGGGATCTCCGGCAACGTCATTTGGCTATTTCTGATAGGCATCGACGCCATTACTTATATGATCTTGAGACGTAACTGAAGTTGTGGTAGGTATGGTCCGTGTACCTCGAAAAATATGAACTATACATGAACATGATGGTCACTTTGAAATATCATTATTTTAATATGAGGCTCACTAATACCTAAATGAAAAGTTCTAGATTTCAGTTTGACGATGAGTGAACTTCCAAAAAATAATGACTTGCATTTTTTGTAACAAGTTCTCAATGAAATGTTGTTTAATTAATGTGATCAAAATTTCATTCAATGGGATATTAAGTAGGTAGTCAAGGGATAATTTTGCGCTGATTCCAAATAATAATAGTTAAATAGATGTACATTTTTCTCGATATAAAACACGTAATGTTATCAAAAACCCTCTAAAATATCTTATTTTTGGCGATTAAAAATTGCAATCCTGGGAATGTACAAAAATGGCTGGCTTTCTAACTCATCCTTTTGTTCAATAGCATTTACATTTCGTCTCCATTCTGGATTTGGGTATACCTACTCTTAGGTGATGGGATGGGTATACCTACTCTTAGGTGGTGGGGGATGGGTCTTCTACAGAATTTGCTTGGAATAATTTCTTTCATTCTCATTTTATTCGCACATTTCTAATATACAGGGTGTTCTCACTTAAGCTGGAGAACCTTCTAGGGATTAATTCTACTACTAATTTCCAACAAAACGTGTCTCCTACAGTTTTTTGTGTGTAAATCCTCATTTTCGCGGGTTATCTCACTTCAAGATTTTTTTCCTCACTAATGGCCATAACTTCCTTGGTTTATAAGGCAACCATTGTAAAGAGCGTTAAATTTTCTGTCTGTCCAATGCATTCTCTACAGTAGGTACAGTAGATTCAGCGGGCAAGAAATTAGACAAGAATGAGAGTTTTCTCAAATGTTCAAAAACACCATTTTTTTTAAACGGCTCTATGTCTCCAATAAAGTAGATAATCCACGTGCACGTTACAAGAAAAACGTACCCAAAATGTCAGCTTTTCAATAGTGTGGTTATTTTATATTTTACTGAAGGAATTATGGGAGAAAAAGTTTGAATGCAAAAAAACTTCGGTTTTTTTTCTCGAGGAAATCGAGTGTTGGGGTCTTTACGGCTTGACCATGGCTAGAAGAAATCGGTATCGTTTTCGACGTAACTTCTCTCGCTGGATGGTATGGTTTCGATCCAGATTAATTATGACTGTTAAAAAATTGATTTTTTGAGAAAAATATTGAATTTTTGGACACACCAGCACTTCCAACTCGTATTTTGTCAATCACTGTTTTTCTTCAATGAATTTTTCCAAATAGTAAGATTTACCTCAATGGTTCACTAACTCAGCAGAAAATGGATCAGATATGCTGGTATGCCCTGAATGCACTTTTATTTATTAATCATATATTTTGATTAATCTATTTTATAAGCGACGTAGAGGCATTTGAACAAATAGTGAGTTTTAAAATTTGAGAAAACTCATTTTAGTCCAATTTTTGCGCGCTGAATCTACTTTAAACGTTTTTATAATGCACCAGAGAGATAGGAAATTTAACGCTCTTAATGGTGTCCTTATTTTTGATTTTAAACAATAAACTATGGGAGTTATGGCGATTTTAGTTGCATTAAGTCAAAAACACAAAAATAATCTTAAACGTGAAAAAACTCGCGAAAATGAGGGTTTAAAAAAACTCTGAGACACTTTTTGTTTAATTAGTAGTAGGATCGATTCCTAGAATGTTTTCCACCTTAAATGTGAACACCCATATTATTAGATTATAATAACTACGCATAATAACGTCCACAATTAATTGTCAACTGATTTTGATACAATTTTCATCGTGAACTGTGGAAGGAAATCAATGGTTTGATGCTTGATACTTCCTCTCATGAGTAGAGAAATGATTGGCACGGTGGAGCGTTATCCTATAAAATACAAAAAAGGAAACATGTTCAACAAAAAATGATCATGTTGCTTGTTTTTGGTCGGATATATACAGAAACACGAACATGAATAGTGGTTTGTTTCGCGTAGTTTTGATTTGAAATTGGTTGTCCTGTCGCCGAAACCTATAAACTAACACGGCATTACCAAACAAATTAATATCCTCAAAATCAAATAATGAATATTATACATAATTATTTTGACATTTTATGTATGCTTTGGCACATTAAAATTAAAAACTGTCACGAAAAAGTGTCCTCGAAAAGCGTTACCTACATTTAGGAAAGGAAAGACATAAAATGTCTCGCTTGCTTGCAGACTCGTATGCCAGATGTTGAACAACCTATAAGCTGAGTTCCCCGATCAGCTGAGTCGAAAATTGAGCTCGCAGATCAGCTGAGTAGAAAATGGAGCTCCCAGATCAGCTGAATCGAAAATTGAGCTCGCAGATCAGCTGAGTCGAAAATTGAGCTCGCAGATCAGCTGAGTCGAAAATGGAGCTCCCAGATCAGCTGAGTCGAAATTTGTATTGATTTTCACGTACAACCAATGCGTTACTAGCGAAGTGTAACTCCCTTAATTGTCATAGCAGGAAAATCGTTCGCCACTTTTTGGAATGCTCTCATTTTATCACAACATCTCATGTTCCCTATTGTAGTGTTTAGGAAAGCTGATTTATTACGCGAAGTTATAAACTATTGCTAAGCACTAGGAACATGGTGGGTATACTATTGAGTAGTAGGTACTTGTAAGAGTAGGTACTACTGTTTATTTAAAATCCTTGGATTTGTTGGACTCACTCTTCGTACTTTTCGGAATACAGGAAGGAATGAAAAATATGAAAAGATGTGCCAGTAGAATGTCTGAGTCCGAGTCCTGCTGGACGTGGGTGCTGATACCATGGAGTAATCCCGCCGAATTGCCCGGTACTTACGTATGTACATCCAAGTTGATCAGATATTCCATCCGATATAGGAGCTCAGAACTGTGAGTTTTCGGCTATTTTCAATACTTTCGCCCTTCAGGTAGGCTGAAGAAAATAAAAATGTGTTAGTAACGGTGCTTACTTTTGGCCATAAGGAGTTGCCAGGAAAAGTCAAAGGTGGAGAGCGATTCACTAACAAGCACCACTCAAAGAAACTAAATTGGAGGACCCTTCGACATGGTTGGGCTGGATTGATTCGATCGTCTTTCAGTATCCACGAACAGAAATCGTTATATAATTGTGTAGGTAAATAATATTTCTCCAAGGTACCTTCTGTAAAATCTTATTGAATATTCTTCAGAGTTCTCGAGTAAGTGGGTATTCCAAGTGTCCAGTGAAGAAACTTGGATCTTCTCCCCTGATGATCGACCGACCCGCCCCTGTTGCTCCAACGGATTTGCCAACAAACCCCTCGAGGATGTTGTCCCACCGTTCGCCAACAATCTGAAGCATCCTCCTTTTCTCTTTCGGGTGGGAGAGTTTTTAATAATATACGACCCTCGATAATTAAATTCGAAGAGAGTTCCGCTTTTCATCGTCCACAACTGCGCGGAAACTAGATTATTAATGAACCTTCAGTACTGCGCACTTTTATAAATGGCCCTAAATGCATTAACATCATGAACGTAATTTCTTTCAGCTACCTCTTATGATAAAATATTTGGTGTACTTTGACAATACCATTTTCTGCCTATTACGATATGTTCGATATTTAAAATAAGGCCTCATTGTTTCTACTTGCAGCTCAGTTCCTATGCTATATGCACGGAGTATAAGCATACAAGATAGGTATAGAGTATCACCAATTTGCAAACTTTTGTTTGAAACTGGGGTGAGGATGAGGGTGAAATTACATCAGTCTAATTGCAGCGGGGCTGCCAAATAGTCACTTTTTGAAAAGGTACCTAACTTTTAGTCACTTTTTAGTAAAAAGTCACTTTTAGTCCCTTTATTACGTTGCAGTGTTACTAAACTAACGTGCTTAGATATTTTAATATTCCACGCAGAATAAAAGTTATGTATTAGGAATGACATGAATGTGCTCCTTATGTTCACAAGTTGTGGCACCATCCTTCGGCTCAGTTTTTTGCGCTAGGAAATGCATGCAGTTGGTGGAGTACCTACCCACCCAAACGTGACGACAGGCTAACGTTCTCTTAGGGAATCATCTACTGATAAGTTACCACTACCTTCCAAATTGGTGGGCAATCAGACGACTAGATCGAGAGAAATTGGTGACTGGAAAAAGGCACGTTTGCGCTTCCGCATATCCTAGTACTGGTCCGAATACGGGACGAAATTCACAAGGGGCCATCACATAATAATTTCAAAAAAATAGAAGTATGTAAGTTTATAGTTCCGGGGTTTCTTCTTTGACAAGGAATGAGTACAACTCGAACATACAAGACAAAGAGAAATATAACCAAATTTAGTTTTGTCAAAATTATTTTCAAAGAGGGTTGAAATGATTTTGTTCAAGAAGTTCTGGAACCCAAATGCTTGGGAAATGTCCGTTGTTAGGGGCAAGAGTTTTTCCAATTTTAAGCGCTAATCTGTTCTGCTTTTATATAAAACCTGTAAAAATGCCCTTAGTAATTGAATGGCAGGGAGGCTTCATCATGTTGACCACCAAACAATAGATTTGGTATCTCAAGTTTTTGGATCTTTTCGAACATTTGTAGTTAGGCTTTCAAGAAAAGCTCCTCAATAACATATTTTTCAGGAATCCCTGCTCCCTATAAGAAGTCTAATCCTAACACAATTTACGTGGTGCATGCTCGACCTCAGGATCTTCATAGTAATCGTCGCAACTTGACGAATGACTCAATAATATATTATTTTGTTATGTTAAGTAAATGTATCGCACTACTGCTATTGTGCAAAACTCACTCTCAACAAAGTTTAGCACTATCGTGGATTGTTGTTTTCTTTACCAACTCAGAAGCCAAATCTAGCTAAAGTGGGATTTACGTAGTAGTCGATCCCTGACCTCTCAAGCTCCTTCTGATGTAGGTCAGATCAGTCAAACTTCAAAGCTTATCTGGCGCGTGGTCTGCATCCACCTGTGAAAGCTTGTATTGTGGCCGATAAAAAGTTGATTTTGTTGTATTGAAACTAACCCTATGCCGGTCAAGGTCTTTCCAGAGCTCGATTTTTCTTCGCCTCACTCGCTTTGCGAATTTCCGCTCTCGGAAATGTATTAATCAGTTCGTATTCTCCTCTCTCCTGACCATCAAACGAGAGCTAATGATTCCCTTTTGCGATTGATGACTTCGCAAACAACACTAGACTGCCCAACAGTGCCCATCTACAATAAGAAAAGGGTGTTGTGGAAATTTGTATATTTCTATGAATATTTAATCAATTTCAACGATCAGGTCATCATCAGTAAAACATGAACTGATCAGATAAAACAGCTTATAATATTTTATTATAGTCCCAGGTGAAAGGCAACTTGAATATTATTGCCGGTGGAAGTGAAAGGGGGCGGGAGAAGTAACCAATGAGGGGACGTACACCTACTCACAGTAAGTGAAAGGGTTTAGGTTCGTATATCTAAAGAGAAAATCTCTCGTGACTAGTAGCAAGTCGAATACAGGTGGCAGAGCTTTTGACGAAAGGCCGTCATCATGCCGGCGAGAGAGTATACGTACCTAGTCTTTGGATTTAAAATATCAAAGTGAAAGGGTCGAAAACAGCAGTGAGGGTAACATTCCGCGGGGGATGAGGGGGAAGGTGGACCAATTCGCTTGTTTATTTCTCTGACGAAGGTGAACCGAGCATCAGAATCATCCACGCAGGGCTATTGTGAACTTGAAAACCC
>JAEMON010000008.1:23172922-23187894 GCA_030264115.1 Lygus lineolaris | reverse complement strand
ATTCGCTCACCAACTCATGCTGCATGAATGGAAGTTTTTTATTTTCTTAATTTTACACTGTAAGTTAAGGGAGTTATGGCTATTTTAGTGACGTGCGGTTGAAAAAGATCTTGAAAGTGAAAAAACTCACGAAAACAAGGGGTTAAAAAACACTCTTTTAGTTGAAAATTACCTGGAAAATCGATTTCTGCATTTGTCCCAAATTATCTGTATATTCAGGTAGTTTTGTCGTGAGTAGCAAAATGTTACCCCCCCTGGATGGTCACTGCGCTCACTTTACTAAACACATATATTATCCCAATATATATATCCCATATATATATATATATATCCCAATCAATCCATTTTTTTAGTTTCCATATTCATAGGTATCCATAAGTACGAGTATGTGCAATAACGTCCTGATTCCAGACCCAAACGGGCGTTTGTTGGTCAGTCCTAATGAGGTAGGGTATTCAGGTTCAGTACTTCGCTTTCCTTTTTCAGTCATATAATATAATACGTAATATGGATTTCCAACTGAACTGAATAAATGGAACTTCAAGTGGACAGCTCCTTTGATGTCTGAGCGCACAGGGGCTCTTTGAGTATCCGAGGGGTTTTCATGTCTGAGATGCCACCATGTTAGGTCGGAGAGAGTGGGGGTTGTCCAGCACGTAGCTTCTCAATTTCAACTCACCTTAGATGTAGATTCATGACCTATTGGGCACGTCTAGGTAAAATAGAATTACTGGTGATCATAACCCTCCTACTACACCTACCCGTTTCCTCTTTCTCTATTCGCTGCAGGTTGTAAGCATTTTTGAACCCATCACATGCGGGGACGAGAAATAGGTGATTGCCTAATATATCTGTCATGTCATGTGTACATCAATATGGCTGCATTAATCGTTCATTGTTATTGCTATGATACATGAGAGTTCTTCAGTAAAATTATTCAGCGTTTTGGTTTATTATTTTCAATAATGAAACTTTGGAATCGAGCACGAAAGAAATTTTGTTTAACCCCTCCTCAAAATTTGATGTTTTACTTTTCAAGGTAAGTAGATTCAAAAAATCGAATTAAAAAAAAATCTGTCCGTACGCCGTCGGTGGCACTTTGCTTAGTTACCATGGACCAAAATTATATTTATGTATACCGGCTCCATTTAGGCTCTAGTTGAGCCCCGAAGCTTGGCGTTACGGTCAGTATTTTCTCAGGGGTACAAAATAGGGGATGGAATTTTCAAAATGCCCTATACTTCGCGATATAATAAAGGGAGGTACCTAGTTACTATGGATCTTTACAGATGGTGATCTATAAGGAAAATAATAAACCGCTGTGTAATAATTTGCAGCGTTCATAATAATATAGCTATCAAAGGAGGGAACAGTGAACAACTGGTTATAATATTACTAAAACGCGTAATTTTTTGTTTTCTTCTTGTTGTTAGAGCCCTTGTAACATTACAAAAGTTTATTGAAGTTGCATTTTGCAAAGTGCATTTTTTTCTCGTGGTAGCCGTTGTATTTTTCGTATTACGTACTGCAGTTTCTCAGTTTTTCATCTTGTCGCTACTATATTGGGTAGGTCCTTATTAATGGGAGAACAATTATTAGGAGCTGTGAACTCTGTCCAACCACCCTTATATAAAATTTGTTCATGACTTGTGCATCTAGATAGGCGATTCCGCTACACAGTGACTTGGTCTGACAAAATGAATCCAATCTGTACTAGAGTGTATTTTCATTATAACTAAGTCGGTTTCTGTTCGTACCCTCTCTTCTCATTCCCTCTAATCACGCCCGCAACACCTGATCCTTCGTCCACAATCCATACCCAAATGGGAATCGTGATTGGAGATTATTCAAGCTAATCCCTAGGTATGTTCAGGGCAGTCCGTGAAGCTCAATGGGCAGCTAGCTCAACTACAGCAGATAAATTCGGAATCTAGATTTTCATCCAGACTTTATCCAGTTTCCTTTTTCGAGTTCGATGCTATGTTCTCGTCAAACAAAAAGTTGAAAAACTATAGGGACTCAAAATTTCCTACAACTTGGTTCCAGTAGGTTTCAAACGATCTGTAGCGAACAGAAGAATTACTTACCCGAAAGGCTGAAAGTAGCGGTCCGTATACTTGTCTAAATATATGCTGTTCATTCTATCTCCCTGACCAACTTGATGACCAGGTAAATGTTAATCTTCCTACATAATACTTCCAATAGGGGGGTCCAAATGGGTAGGTCGTCACCTTTTCTACTTCAAATTTCATAAAATTGGTTTAATTGGGACCCACAAAATTATACGCTCACCCTCATAATGGTTATCACCTAATCACCAATGAAGAAATTGCTAATTGTCCATGAAATTGTACGTGTGAACATTCAAAAGCCTTGCTTTGCATAGACTTGACCACACAACGCATTGTCTGTCGAGGAAAGAAGAACGGCCCACTTCTATGTTAAGTTCAACTCAAAGTCTGAAAGGTCTGGTCAATATTTGCCCAACGGTCCGATCAGGCCACAGCTGACTCCTGAATAATCTGAATTACTGGTATCTGGGTTAAAGGTTTTTAAGGAGAGGAATCGCTAAGGAACGGAGAACCATTTAAGGGCAGCGGCAGCCTCGCGGTCTGGGGAGTACGAATCCGAAACGATCAATCATGACAAATGAAGTCGTGTCTGGACCTTAAAAGCTGAACTGCGATGAATATTGTTATTGGGTTCGCCTTCCCGGAGGGCTCGTCCGATTTTCGATAGACTTAAATACGAGAGCCGAATGCGGACACCATTTACAAAAGCTAATTCGGAGGGCATAAATTACCCAGGGGCTTTTAGCGGTAATAATCTAGGATCCTGATCGTTAAATGGGGCTCTCTCCTTATTGAATCCCATGGTCGTCAATTTTAATTTAAGTCTAAAAGATAAAATCTTAAAGTATTTCGCTACCGTAACTTGGTTGTTCATCACAGCAAGGTGAATTAAGGGTAATTCCGGTAGCGGGTTAGAATGGATATTGCGTAGGTACCTACCTATTTTTTGATTTTTAGATGCAATACACGTACTTAAACTACGTACCCACGATTAATAGAATGGGCAAAATGGACTGTAATGAATTTGAAGTTATTTTGTATTTTGAGAATAAGATTGGCGATATTAGTCAGCTGCATATTTAATTGGTTTGTACCTATTACTTATTCGAGATTCGGCCAATTACACCCCGTATGGTTTTAAATAACTATATCTTTACTTAGGAATCAACGATTCCGGCCTCCTACGTGAACCATCGTCAGGAATGACTAGTAAAAATCGAGTGACAATGTCCTTCCAACGACTTTTTCATGACAACTTTCTCTGAAGCTCGTTTTCCCTCAATTTTTACGAGGCCCTTAATTATTACACTCTACATTCCAGCTATTTTTGAAGTATGTATCTAATAAGTAGGTATTTATTGTAAAGTGAACAAATGAAACTGGGTACCATTGTGACCTGAATATAACAAGGGAAAAATCTGATGCGGAGCTTCGCAGTAATTTCCTTACCCGTAAAGATCCGCTAATCACTCGTTATTTTTTCGTCGTTTTTCTGCTTCAGACATTTTTTCACTACTCAACTATGTTGATTAAACGATAATACCGAATTTAAAATGGTAGCTGAAGGCTGGAACATTTATATTCACATTCTTATTTCGCATGCGGGGAACAGGTTAATATACCCACGCCAAGCCATTGATTATCACATTAATTTACTTTGTCAGTCCTCAATGATCAGTGGTCTTGATTAGCACTGGCTGGAAGACAATCATGGTACATACCGATGAGATTACCTTTGTTGGGGTTGTTCTTGCGTTGGTCGAACCTTACTCTGTCAATTATCCCTGCTATTTACAAGATCAACATACAAGACAATATGCCATGGTAATGAGGGAGCGGACGGCGTTATTGTCCTCTTGGAAAGCCTCCATAACAGATGACTCATGGACATAACAAACCAATCGAAACGAGACGTCAACCCAAGTCATGATTCTGTTTTATGGGCCTTTAACGTCAAAGGTAATAAATGAACAGGACCAATGAGCTTAAACCGACTGTTAACCAACTATATAGGTACCTCCCTTATCGATCGTGAACTACTTTGATAGATTCCTTTGCCGTAGGCCATCATACACTCCATAGAGATTCGTAATATTGATATACAATATACAGACAACCAAGTACATATTTGGTAGTCCTACATACAGGGGTCTCAGAGGGTGCACTCCCGGCGCTTCTCGTTCATTATAGTGGAGAACTACTACTACTATAATACTACTACTACTATTACTACTACTACTACTACTACTACTACTACTACTACTACTACTACTACTTTACTAGCAATAAATAAACCGTTGAGGAGGCGCCAGGATGGGCATCTTCCAATTGATCAGACGGGCGTTTTTCGGAGAAAAAAAATAATAAATTTTGGGCATTCCCCGTTTGACCCGCAATTTAATGATCCTTGAAGGCAAGAGAAGGTATGATGTTATGTTTTTGTCGAAAATGGTTTTTTGGTTGGTGGTTTTTTTCCGGTTTCTTGAGATGATGTTCTCAAGCCTATAAAACTGCAGAAGAACACAAAATGGTCATTTGTATCCATGTTTTATTGCAAGTTTTGTGGATTTTAACGCTGATTTTGGCCCTCAGGATATTTTTGTGGAGATCAAGGGTATTGGAGATTGCGTTTACTTGAAAGAAGAGTACCTAAGTCCTTTGAATTTCATCAAAATCGTTAGAGCGGTAGGTACGCGAGAAAAGCTAAAAAATGTGCCACAAACGACGTTTTTCAGGTTTCTACGGGTGAGGAACGTGGTATGTGAAGCCTCGCACCAGATGTTTCTCAAATATATTTGTGCATACCTATCTCTGGAAATTTTTTCTCGCTATTCCTAGCTACAACCTACGTCACTTTCGAATGTGTAAAACGGTTTAATGCGTTTCAGAAATGGTTGAATTTTTGGAAAAATGAAATCTCTAGAACTCGAATTTAATATGGTCGTTTAGATTAGACTCTCACGACTAAAAGAAGCAAATGCGACCTCGTGCAGCCACATCATAACGTAATTAAGATTTTTTTATTCGTTCGAAGTTTGAACATGTGGGTTAGGAAATGTACCTACGTATTTCGCAACGTTCGCGTTACGTTATATAAAAGTATTTCTCTTTTTTGTTTCCCATATTCCATGGTTAGGACGTCCCTCAGTAGCAATACGTCGTGACGTCCTAATGTTTTATGCCACTACATAGTTGTGTCCCTCTCTTGCTGATTCACACATAGTACATGACCATATGTGTTGTACACTATGCCGATTTGTGTGTTTATTTTGACAATATCGTCATCTACTTTGTTCCTATGGCAATTGAAACTGATTCTGAATCCCATAAACTCAAATTTGTAGGGACGAAATCTTACACGGTTGAAGAGGCAGTTATTCTACATATAGATGGCTAAACTTACACATAACATTTTAGGTACCTGCGTACAAACATAAGACATAACAGCCTCATGATTCGGCCGAGCTAGACTAGGTCTATCCAAATGTTAATACCAACTTTTCTTTCATTTCATCTCTTTAAAGTTAGCCAGAAGCATCTCTATCTCCGCTCCTCAACAAACTCCTCTTCAGGGTCAGGAGAATAGTAACTGATTTGATGAGAGAATTAAAATAATGCAAATTGTACTTGAGAAGTATCAAGAGATGTTCTTGAAAACTTCAAAGATCGCTCGAAATACCGAGAGATCATCATCTGAAAGGAATAAGTTAACTCGTAAACGACGGCAACTCACTTCTTCCCTCTGAGATGGAACTGTTTCAACTTTTTTCAATTCCGCTTTCAACTGCTCTTCATCGGAAGTTTTCCTTCTTTCAGACTTGCAGTTCCCGATCGAGGTTAATGGAGTGCAAAAAGACCATCCGTTCCTGGACCCGGACTCCCTGCAAAGCCTGTTCAGGCGTCTTCACGCTCTCAACCGCTGCGCCAACATGAAACTCGACGCTCCGCCCAAACCCCCTGTAAGTACATTTTTGACCGTCTTTTGTGGTTTCAACTAGTTTGCTATTTTCAAAGATAATTTCCCATTTATACTTGTTAGGGCAGGGTTTCAACGGGTATAGCGGTGATTGAAGCAGGGTACTGTATGTGTACGCCTGGAAAAATCTATCTAACTATTTATCTATCCATGTATCTACTTTCCGTACCGTTTCAGAGGGCTGATGACTCCGACGAAGATGATCAGTGTGCCTTGAGTGAGAACTGGACGTTCCAACCTGAAATCCGAAGGTGGTCGCGCGTTACCGAAGTTACCCCCCAGAAACTCGCTCAACTGCAAGCCGCGAGCAAATTAGGCAGTGAGTCCTTGATTACTAAACTGTATATCTAATCACTAGTAATCATTCATGGGAGATTAATCCGCATCAAGCTTAACGCGAACAGTCATTAAGTACATGATTACGTTATTTAAATACAAGATGTGATGCAAAAAACCTCTTGACGTAAATAAGCCGTACGGGGTACC
The DNA here is from genome assembly GCA_030264115.1 of Lygus lineolaris. Lineage (NCBI taxonomy): Eukaryota > Metazoa > Arthropoda > Insecta > Hemiptera > Miridae > Lygus > Lygus lineolaris. The sequence continues at coordinate 23,181,360 of JAEMON010000008.1, read as the reverse complement.
GGAAGGGAAAACCCGCAAAATTAAATGGTCCTCCACCGCACTATCCCAGAAATGTTTTTATGTATCTACCTAAATTACAGTCGGGATGCATATACCTGGGTTCTTCATATTACTTTTCTTTTTGATTTTGGCTTTTCTTTGGTTTTATTTTTTGAAAAAGCTTAAGAAAACCTAGCTTTTCTTCTTCACCCAGGTGAAACCTCAAATTTCTCTCGCTTCAATTTTGTCGTTTACATTTTATGTAGAGATTCAAGTCCGGGTTAAACCTCTTCAGTTAATCTCAAAATGGATTGCTTCCTCGGTACCGAACATAGGGTATCTTCCTTACTCAAAATCAAAACGTCAACTTGCTTTTCATCTTCTTAGTTGTAGAGAAAGGCCTCCATAAGCGGACCCCTGACCCTTGAGCAGACCTCTGCCAGAACTATATGCCTGAAGGCTGAGGAAACTGGGCTGTGAACGAGAGGGGGAACACTTCAGAAAAAGGGAATCTGTCGTATTTATTAATCTATGATTGTGGAAAGTAATTGAAAGTCATGGATTGATATACACATGATCCGGGGGTCCGCTTATGGTGTCATTCCTCTATAAGTCATACTTTGAAATTTAACTCTGTGCCTACTAATTAATATCCTTTTTCCCTCGGTGTTCACCTTTTAAATTCTGTTTTTAGGTAAAGAATCGGATGGTACCAAAGGGAAAGATGTTCCGGTTATAAGGTAAGTCCACTTGGTTATAATGAATGATAGGTACCCACTATTACTACTATTTGCTACAATAAAATTATTTCAAAATAATTAGTAACGTTCTGCAAACAATCTCAACTCAATCATCCAATGCTTCAAAAAATACTACCTCGTATCGATACATCGATGTCCTGCAATTTTGAACGTAGACGGAATCTCGATTTGATTGTTCTCCAAATATTTTGATGAGAAAATTTCGTATAATTTCATCATTCAATTCCGCCATGCCTTCTCCGAAATCCGAGGAATTTTCATGAGGTAAATTTGTCAGGTTGTTTGATGATAAAAAAATCACTAATCTTGTTTTAAGACCCAGCACCACTTACGGATCGTGGTTGAAATTATTATAACTGAAACCAATACAAATAATTTTTAATTATTTTCTTGATAGATACTACATTAAAACGGGCTAATAAAATGGTTTTTCTTGGATTTTCTTCAATTTTTTCTGCACCGAAGGCTCATTTCATCTTACTTCATGCCGATGCCGGTGTTTTGGAAGTTGTACTGTAGGTACCAGTGGTACCATCATGTTCATCACTACTAACTATTATAATTATGCATCGTCACCGTTGTCCATAATAGGTACCTAACCCACCACCTGGTACATAAATACGTTGATATTTTGTATTCCTCCTGCATTGTTATAGATAATAATTATTTTTCTATTACAAAAAAAAACCCGAACTGGACACAATTTATCACCGTCATTTGAAATAGGATGCACAAAGTAAGAATGTCTATTGGAAACAGATAGATCTGTATAGATTTCTTGGGGTAAATGCCCAAGTTTTGTACTACAAACTTTATTATTCACATTATAAAATACAATTTTCTTTCATTTTTATTTTTAACTTCATTAAGTTTCTAATAATCTACTTTCCCTAGTGCTGATGTCTCGAAATACAGCGTCATCTCTGTCTAGCATTCTTTCACCAACACAATCAAAATATGAATCTCGTTTAATGTTGCGGGAGCCATAAAAATCGTGTACAACCCACAACTGTTAGACTAGCTCTCCAGAATAGTTCTCTAAACTCATGTCCGTGAAATAATAGGTACTTGAGCGGACCTCGTGTTTTATTACCTCGAGATTCATTCTCGGAATTTGACCACACGTGCCGTACTAATTGGCTGAATAACCTTGCTATATTACGTAGATTCCTCACATTCTTTCCTATTCCATGATATTCGTGCTGAACTCAATAATTGAAGCGTTCTGAGACACTACCCAGATTTAAAAAAATTCCCCTTCTTACAACAGCTTCAAAAACCACACATAGCATAATGTCATTCAATTTTAGATTGCTCCAAAAGCGAGCACTTCAGTTTTCAGGAAACCCAAAAACTGCTGCTGATCCTACAGATACCGAACAATACTAATAATTTTAGTTCGTTTATTCCTAAGGAGGTGAATAACCTATTTGCCTAGGTCTGAAAAAACATGGGGGAGGAAGTTTAAAATTTCGTAGTTTGGGCTTGGCAGATCGGATCAGTTATACCTTGGGGGATTTGGAGCATCCTGGAACCACACTAACTAATAAAGGCAACTTCATTTTCAAGTTTACTCCCAACTTACTGAGGCTGTTTATTGACACACACATCTAATTGTACAGTATGGTATAAATTAAAAAACTTTTTTAAATCTTTGTATTCAGCTGCGTTTTGCCGTAATACTTGTGCCAAAATTACCTTACATACCAACAGGGCCCTTGAGGCCTACATGTAATGGTTGTGAATACATTTTCTTTCTTTCTTCTTATCTTTTTTTCTTCGATTTCATACTTGATCGGTACTCCTCTTAATTATGCACTAGATATAAATTTTTAATAGTTGTAACGCTTGTTTTTCTTCCAGGTATGGTAGTTTGCCACCTGGTGCCCTGAGCCCTGATAGCGAACTGTTGGCTGCCAAATTTAGAAGGAGCGGGAGCGAGCGGTTGAGGGATGGCGCCAAAGCCTTCCTGAGGCGCGTCGAGAGCCTCAAGTCACGAAGAAGAAAGCGGCATAATAGAGCTGATGGTGTCCTGATCAGCGGACCTCAGGTTCGTGTCTCTTAGGCAATGTTTAAAATGGGAAAATTTAAGGTGGCATTTCGGTACAAGAGGATAGAGAAAATCCTGAAAAAGGATCATTCAGGGTATGATCAGCCCAGTAGTGGAACAGGGTGGGGTGTATCGCTTTGGAATTGATTACCTCCCTTGCATGAAGCGTTATTAACATAGATACAGTACAGTTGCAAGTTGCCCAACTTGGTCTCGGTTGATTTCAATCTCACCCTGGAGAATACACAAGCCAGAACTATAACTATCGCAGGACTATTGAATAGTTGTGGACGTGGTGTGGATATTCCGCCTTTCCAATGCATAGCTTGCTACAATCAGCAACACACAGTTGCCAGTTTTATGACCGACTTCAAAAAAGGAGGAAAGTCTCTCTTTTCGGTGTGTCATGGATGCCGCTTTTCTGTATGTTTGTCTGGGCACCATTCCTTTATTTCACGACCATCGACCTGATTCCCCCAAGAACCAGAAACCTCCTGAAACCTGTGGTGGTCCCGTTTCAGTCCGATTTCATTTTACAGCATTAAAAGTTAAGAAAACTGAAAATATGTACTTTGATGTTTGGGTCGGTTCAGTTTTCTCTGTTAAAAAAATGTTTTCAATGTAAAATTCGCTCAACAAGTCAGGTAGGAACATAGTTTTCCGATGTAAAAGTCGCCTTGGCGTCATGTTAGTTCGCAGGAATTCCTTAGCTAGGTTCTTCAGAAAATCAAGGGATGAAACGAAAGTGGAGGTGAAGGAAACGTCGAATAAAACGGGAGGAGAAGCATTGAGTTTCCCTCTTTTCTCACTTCCCTCGATTAATGAAGTCTCGAGATCGCATTTGTCAAATTCCGTTGAATACCTCAAGGTTCTGAATAGTTATAAACTGAAGACCTACCCGACTCAAATGTCCTAATGAATTCCAAGTATTTGCATTATCCTGTATTCATTGTTGACAACCTACCAGCTGAAATACCTTTCGTCAGAAAAGGATTTCAGCTTATTCATTGTAAAGTTGGAGTCATGACTACCTTTAAACCAAAATTCTGATCTTCCCGGGAGCGGCAGACAAACGAAAATCCAGCCTGAATTGGTTGTTCAATTTCCATAATTTTTACTTACTACGTTTAAAACTCCGGTGGGATAATGAAGGTTTGATGAAGGTATAATGAAGTAGGTATGCTGAGGATGATCGTCGAGAGTGAAGTCCCAGTGGAGTTTCCTTTGGGGGGACGTGGAAATAGAAACCATACTAACTGGGACGATATTATTTGATCTATTGCGACGGTGTAGTTGTGGTCTCTGAAAAGTTTTTTTCAACAATTTCCTCTTTTCACATCTTTGTTTGAAGTTTCGTAGAGCGCAATTCCATAGGAAGGAAGCCACCCCAACACAAGTTTGGTAAGAGTGGGCTGGAAGCTGCCCAAAATGTCCTAAGAAATGCTTATTTCTCAGCTATCAATTGAAAGGGACACTATTAACATTTCTTGCCTAATCTGAATTTTAAAATTAGAACCCCTCCTACTACCAAATTTAAAATATTTTAAAGATTTTAATAGTTTATGGCCTCTTGAGTTTGAAGAAGAGGAAGTAGAATGACGAAAACGGCAGTAAAATTGGTCTGAGAAAAGTATTTGTAATGTTCGTTTCTCCGTACTCCCACTTCTTCATAGAAATGTCACTTATTAGGAGAATTTGATGTGGTTGATTTGCCTATAAGTACCTAGTGCACGACCATTCATACTTATAATTCTTAACCTCAATCATCTACCTAATACCTGTATATTTTATACCATTTTACAACTATTTAACACGTGTGTCGACTTAACCATTGTAGGTAGTGGATGTCGCGTCGATGGAACGAAGAATGCGAGACCTGAACTGCGTGGACGTGACGCCCCCTGAAAGTCCCATCGACATCAGAGGCTCCCGAAGGTTCCTCACGCGTCCCGATTCGGATTCAGGCGCCCTTTCGGACTCCGAGCTTCCCTGGCGCCAGCATTACTATAAGGACGCAAACAGCAATAATACTAAGGTACTTACCTAGAGACTTATCTGAAGCTGGGTACAGACTGAAGGAATAAAAAACACCTTCTTCTCTAGAGACGAGTTTTCTCCAGTTGTTTTTCTTCAGTCCAAGCGAGCACGCCGAACATGAGCCCAATGGTAGTTTGAAAATGATAAGAGTGTTCCTGAAATTCGGCTTGGTATACATATATGGTGGTTTGTGCTGGATGAGAGGCGGTCTGTTGTGCTAGTGGAATATTTCTTGTCTGGGTCGTAATAGTACCAGTAGATAATGTCTGCACAGGAGTAGAAGAGTTAATTTATGAAGGGTCATGTGAAGGTCGATGGCTGACATGTAGTGGATTCCCTGTAGAACTAGAAGTGTAGCCAGGGGTCCCTTGGAGCGCTGTTTGAGGGTCACATGAAGGTTGTTGAGAGACCTCTGACGGATTTCTGTTGGAACTAGGAGTGTGATCAGAGATCCGCAGGAGTGCAGCTGAGTGGGTTGAAGGTTCTGAATGCAGGTCATATGAAGGTCGCAGCCCAACACAAAGTGGATTTTGGGTCGAACTTGTGTTGTAGCCTGGAGTCCAAGGGAGTACAGCGACGCTAGCATAATTATGTCCTTAGGATGACCTTCTGCTCTTCCAAGGAGACTCATTGAGGGTGCTGAAAAAAGGGCAGAAAATATTCCTCTCGATACCTCAACTTCTGATTCTTAAAAGAACCAGTGAACGAGAGATGGAAACCTGATGGTGGTGACGTTGAAATTGTGGGTTCCTTGCATGGTTCCTGAAAAGGACCAGTCCCCCACAATTGACCTCCGACAGGTGAGGATTTAGGTATTTTGGATAGGTAGTCCTCAATTAAAATACCTACCATTTGCGGCATATGGGCACGTGCGGAACCAGCTTGAGGCAAAAAACTAACAAGGAGGGACTAGGTATAGTTGATATCAACTGCTGATCAAGTACTGTTTGATCAAACCAAGGTCAAAACTGATTTAGTGCCCCACAGATCTATAATTGACTCCATTCAACATTTTGCCAGTGCTCGGCAAAATATTGATCTTGTGTTCATTCCTTCCAATGGGCCTTCTGGACTTTGACAACTAAAATAATGCTCTAATAAGTTAAGCTGTTAATGCTGTAATAAGTTAGGAAAATGAATATTTTGTGTTACCAAGCTCCTCATATTGAATCCAAATCAATTGATCTATAAATTGTTTTGTAGATAGTGCGAAGATGTGAGGGATGTATAGATGTTTATTTTATCATTACCGTGAACTTGTATTGAGCTTGCATCTACTAGTTTTACTTTCATATATTATTTCGGTTATTTAGGAAAGACACGTATATCAGGTAACTTTGAAATAAATACTAAATACCACTTGAAGCACGACGACAAGGGCATAACTTGAGTTCGGGGTGTAGGCAATAAGATCGAGATCTCATTACTTTTCTTAGGTACCTACCTACATTGTGTTTACATTTTCTTGAAACACAATTATTTATTATAATTCTATTCTATCCGCGAAGTTAAGTTGATTGCGTTGTTTGTTAGATTGTAGACCTTATTGCTGTCATAAAAATTCGTTGATTGACATTTCTTTCAGGTTTTAGATTTTAGCGAAATAAGAGGAGGAAGTGCCAAAGAAAGGCTCTCACCGTCTTCTAGAAGTACTAGTCTGACAAGCACCCCCGATAGGGACACCTTCAGGTCGCCGCGAGTATTCAGAAAACCGCCAGGTACCTACAAGATTAATACAAAAATAAAAATAGAAAGTGAAAATTAAAACGATGTCAAGTGCACCGCGATATAATTATAATGACCTTTACAAATTCGTTTATTTCTCAATTATTTACATTCTACTGGTTTGAATCTAATTCTCATGTAGTTAGTAGGTAATTTGCTGACATTTTACTTGTTGCCCTTAATCATTATTATTATGTGCTTTTGTTCCATTTATCTAGAGGCTTATCTGGAGTTGTCTCATTTTAGCGAGATTATTTGACCCAGTGAATCCTAGTACTAATAGGATTAGACCTAAATATGATGATTTCTGGTTTCAGAAATCACTGTGTTCAAGGAGAGTGAATTGGAAAGTGGAGGAAGCAGCAGTGCACTTGCTGATAGCGACAGTGATACGACTCCAAGAATCAAGTATGTCACCCACGTCGTTCTAAAATTAACATGTTCCTACATGTATTTCGCTTTTATTTCGTTCAAATAACAAATACTATATAGGTATAATTCGAAACTAATAGGTTGTTACTTATCTGTCTAGACCTTAAAAATATACTGCTGCCTTGCTTCATTATTGTAGCAAGTACCTACCTATAGTGTAATTTTTCATCTGGGGGTTCTTAATTATGTTTTATTTTTTTATTTTTACAGAGGAGTGATGAGATGGCACAGTTTTCAAAGAGCCTCCGTGCGGCCGGAGTCTTACATTGGCCAGCCTGTCTCGTCCATGTCCAGCGGTCAACTACTCGTCCTGAGGAAGCTGGCACTCCTGAAACTCACCTCCATCATGGAAAAACACTGCCCCACCCACCGTACTGGCTGGAACTGGGAACTTCCCAAATTCATGAGAAAAATAAAAAACCCGGATTACAAAGGTGATGAATTGAGTGACATAGCTTAGTTGAATTTCGGGCGTATTAACTTACCTACATTTGACTGCCTTACAGCATACCATAACAAAGATCGTAACCTCGTACCTAATTCGTGTAAATCTGGGGTTATCCATTTTTTCGCGAGTTCTTTGAGCAGCAATTTTTATGGAAAAGCTGGAAAAATATACGAAAATCCTCATTTCCGTATTTTAAGAGTTGCTCACATTCATATCTAGAGGTGCTAAACCTGCAGCCAAGCTTCAGTCACATTCAGATTCAAGGCATTGAGGTGAACATGTATCTACCTACTTAAATAGATACTTAACAGAGAAACCACACATATTTTCCTATTCGATTCATGAGCATGGAGTTCAGAATAAGACAAGTGTGCTCTTTTGTGGTCTCGTTTCCATGGAGGTAGTACCTTCCACTTCCATGAAATAGATTAGTGGTCCAATCGTTATAGTATTTATCAAGTAAGAGGCTGTCAGAGGTGAGAATGTGATGCTACAAAACATGGATGCTAACACAGAATATTATCACGTATTACTCACCGCAACTGAAGTCTAGTTGAAATCTTTGGTGTGTTGGTGATGGAGCGAAATAATACAAAAGACGTACTGATTAAAAAGCACTTTGATTCATTCAAAGGAAATCAAGAAAATCTCGTAAAAGGCGAGGGCAAAAGGCTTTAGGCTTACAGACGCAAAAGACACGAAAGAAAACTGGAGAGCGAATAGGACGAAGAAACCGTTTTAATATTACGTGCAACGATTCTGAATTAATCTTAGAAACTATATTAAAATTTCTGGGTAATTTGTTTTAATCATGAACCCGTTTGATCATATTGTTTCAGATAAGACCGTGTTTGGTGTCCCCCTTGTGGTCTCTCTACAGCGGTCTGGTCAGACTTTACCGATGTGCATACAAATTGCTTTGAGCTGGTTGCGCACCAACGCCCTTGAACAAGTAGGAGTTTAACGTACAGCGTGATATTTTTGAACTTAAAGGCAACTTCCCCTA
>JAEMON010000008.1:23149845-23166993 GCA_030264115.1 Lygus lineolaris | reverse complement strand
TGTTCGGTTGGCATCTTGGACGGAATTGGCCAATGATAGACGGCATCCTTTTCAACGTCACTTTCCCGCCACATTACAATAATAAATATTTCAATAAATTCTCTAAAATTACTGATACACTATTTTTGCCTTACGACTTCATTATTGTTTCTTTTGAATCATTCTCTCAGATATTTTTTTAAATAATTGATGATAATTCCCCATTGAATAGGAAAATTCAAGTTCCAAATAACATGGTTTCCGTTTGAGGTTCTCCTTACTATTTACCACACATACAATGGGAAGTGCGTTCTTAGTAAGTAGGTACCTACATACCTATATTATAGCATTAGGTCACGTAGAAGTAGTCTTGTGAGTGTCCCTCCCTACAAAATATTTGTTCCCAATATACTACCTTTACCTACCCTACCCATAGTTTTTGCCTTCCCAATTATCTTTTGTATTTTTTAGATAAGCGAATATTGTTTTGAATACTTATGTTTTTGGATATTATTAGCTATTTCAGTACTTTATATTGGTTGTAAATAACATAAAATGTTGGTATTACCTACGTGCCTACTTCAATAGTACGGAAAGGCCTGTAATAAATTGAAGATCCAACCTGCCACAACCCATTTGCGGGAAGCAGACATATTATATCTGATGTTAATGCATGTTTTCTACTGAATGACTACAGTTCGATAGGGAGCTTAATGATGGCTGTCTGCCAGACTCCAAGTTTGTGGGAGTGATTGACATCAGTAATTTATGGCATCCGTTCCCATTTTTAGGCATTGTATTTGTTGTTATTCGATAAAATACAATGAAAAAGTAATTTCAGTTTTCTTGATTATATTGTTGAAATGTTTTGTTCATTAGTACATGAGGGCTAGAGTTCGAATGGTCGAATCATATTTATAAATATGCTCTTAAAATCGGTCGAATATAGATATATGTTTACCGTTCAGCCTTCACTATTTAATTAGGTATTTCAAATAGACAAAAATGAGATATTATTTACTGAATGCATGTCTACTGATAATACTTTTCAAATAAAATGTTCAATGCCATCGACAAATTAATATACTTTGTGGTACCTACTTACGAATTAATAATTTCATATTATACCTCATATTACAAGTAAATCTACATAACTTTATAGGTAGGTATTTACCTGAATTGTTTGTTGTTTTTTCTTTATTATTGGAATATACATTTTGTCAATGTGCCACCCTACATCCTAATAATTTTATATCATTAATCTAGAGTTCCAAATTTCATATAGGTACCTACCTAATTTATTAAAGAACGTCGAAATTAAATGGCCGCTAAATGTCCCGAAGAGTGACTGATTTTTATTGTTACTATTCCATAAAATTTAGGTTTATGTGGATCTGACGTAGCTACTCACCTGTAGGTTACGTGTTTTTTCACTTACTGTTACTTACTTATTGTAACGTTACTGCTGTCTAATGCAATCATTTTGATGAATTGAGTTTATACAGTCATGGTCTGCTTATCAAGAGATTCTCTTCAAAATCTTGGATTAGAATCATACTGTGAATTCACGACCTGCCTTGTCTATGATGGATCATCGATATGTTGATAGTGATAACCATTATCTTTCTTGTTCAAAACAGAGTTCCAGTGTACACAATTGGGCCGCAGTGTCACCGGGCTTATATTACGTGCGTGGTATTTCCGAACAATCAATTTTCTTTTTCTGGAAACTTTTCAATCTAGATACCTATCTAATTTCTATTTAAAAAAACTTCATAGGTAGAACAACTACTTTCACTGCTAACCAGTATCTCCAAGGTAGCCAAAATCCAATGAACTGGATCTTAATTTTATTTCGGGACTTTGCCGTTCCCTACCGTCTTATCTGTACACTCGTAACCACCTTACAATACACCTGAACTATTGGAAATACGTATAATCATTAAGTACTTACCTCTCTTCTCATTGGATACCAAAATATGCACATATTTTCTTTCTTAGTCAAGGCATTATAATCTGTGAATGATCTTTAAGAAATTTTGAACAATGCTTAAACTCGAAGTAAAATCACGCATGTGTTAACTATTACAGGAGTAAGGTCTGATAAACAATCTGTATTTTTGTAACTTCATTCCCAGATAATAATAGGTACCTATATATTATTATGTGCTTTTGAATGTATAATCTTTTGTTTGGCGCAATAACTTTCCAATTTTTATCTACTACTACCTGTCTACACTCTATAAAGCAGATAGGTACTAGCATAATTGATTGGAAGGCATTTTCATGGGTTTGTATGAAATTGGGAGTACAGCTGCATTTAGTAGTAGGTATTCAATTTTAGATAGCTACAACTGGTTGCAAAATCCATATCACTATTTCCTCATCAAATCTACTGTTTTCTTCATTCTAGGATGTTTGATTATTCGTGGTCTGTTTTCTTCAACAGGAGTAGAGGATGGGTCAGCAACGGGTGCTGGATGGGTGTCGATGTCTCGTTCAAGAAAGTTGGAGATGGACATCCACTGAGGTTGTGGCGAGTCAGCACAGAAGTCGAAGCTCCACCCACTGAGTTGCTCCATCGAGTTCTCAGAGAGCGCCAGCTGTGGGACAGCTCGCTCGTTAAGTGGCGTGTCGTCACGCGACTGGACACCAATGCTGAAGTCTTCCAGTATCTCACCGCTTCCATATCTCCTATACCCTCCAAGGACTACTGTGTTCTCAGGTATGTAAACTTGAATAGAGTAGAATTAATTAAGAAATCCAATGTGAATCCTGACGTGCTAGGTGGACGTGAACCATACAGTAACTACTTGCGCTCAGACACCTTGCAATCCAACCCCTGAATAGTGTATTCCTACCTACCTACGTAGAGTGCAAGTCGTGGTTGGTACTCACCTACGCAAGAATTTTTGGAGCATGTCATTCGCAGACCTTAAGTATGGCGAAACAACGAATTACGAAGTATGTTAGACGAAACATTAGCATAGGTATATGTATATTTTTTTTTAAAGAAACTCCCCTCAGGCGGAGGGGGCACGCCATTAGAATGAAGAACTAAATAAATAAACTGATAATGGGGAGGACGCCCAGGATTACCCGACGCCAGAACGAGGGGGAAGGGATGCTGATGAGGGTGGGGGAGGGAGAGAGGGATGAAAGGAAGTGCCCCTATAGAACGACCACCAGTTCAAGTATGAGCTGAGCAGGACGCGGGTGGTAATACCATGGAGCACACCTGCTGAGATGCCCAACATGACAAGGTCGCGGCCATGACCCTGATGTTGCTTGCCGCCACTCCTTTTAGCTCGGATATTGCTTGCCTCAGATCTTGTTTATCGTATTTTTGCTTTTCTTAGCCCGCCAGGTCTGCTCCATGTCCATGCTGCCATTGACAACCTGGACATCCAGGAGAATGGCAGACCCGTCGGGCTTAATGGCAACAATATCCGGCTTCTTGCCCTGGTACCTCGGCTTATGGTAGAGTCTCTCCCTCTCCACATCCCAGCCGCTAGATGTTAATGCACCTGCTACCTTCTTGGCAACCGCATCGTGTCGCAGAATGCGGCCACCATGAGTTCGCAGACACTGCTGCACCACATGGTAGAGATTTTCATTTCCACCCCAACAGGCACGGCACTGGTTATTTGTTATCCCGCGACTACCGCTTGAACATCTTACCGCCGTGGGCAATGATGCTATGTGCAAGTTAATCCATGGAAGTTACAGTAGTTGCGGGCCCCAATGGCCTATGAGGCCCATTCCACCGATTGGGAGGAGATGGGGGACTCAGAGCACTGTCGGAGTTCTTTACCATCTACTGACTCATCTAGTGCACCTGCGAACTTAACAGGCGAGCTGGGTTTTGGAGCAGTTGGTGTTGCTCAGTCGCACCATGCTAACTGCTGCTGGACAAAATCCAGATGCCGAGCCCACCGGATTTAACCGGTGCGTGGATGTGGGCACTTTGGACACCATGCGGGAATTGCAGCCAAGAGCGCACAACAGAGCGTATCTCACGATCTAATTCAAGAAGCCTCCCCACAGTAAGCCTACCAAAGACGTAGCCTACGTAAAGAGTAAGTACGTGCGAAAGACGATACATTAGCGTAGCTATATCTACCTACCTGCTTGGTTTGAGTTCTACTCATCTGTCTGGGTCCAGCCGAAGGGATCCATAATTTATTATGTTTGCAAGTAAGTAGCAATCCTGTTTAGATTTCGTAAACTTCTTGAATGATCAAAACCATATGGGTTAGCTGAAAAAATTTACAACGGGTCCATCCCAAACCTTTGCTGGAATGTTTAATAATTACGTTATTTTCTTGTCAGAACATGGAAGACGGAGCTCGCCAAAGGCGCCTGTGTCATCGTGGAGACGTCCGTGGAGCATCCAGAGGGCCAAGTGCTGTCTGGTGGCATTCGTGGGATCCTTCTCGCCTCACGCTACCTCATAGAGCCCTGTGGGTCAGGCAAGTCGAGGATCATCCATTTGTCTCGAGTGGACACCAAGTAAGACGTTTTTCTTTTCCCTCTTCAAAATCCTCTATCATCATTTGCTCTTGTGGTGTGGTGGTTGGTGGGCTAATTATGTCATGTAGTTATGTTCAATCTGGTGCTGAATAATTGGGAGAATCCTGGGTGCATTGCATCGGAGCTCCATAGGCCGCTGACATTGCCATTTTTTCTCAAAAACTATTATGTAGGATCCAAACTACTTTCTCCTGAATCTGTCTTACCCACTTCCCACTGGCCGTATAAATAGGAACACCGACTGACCAACATCAGTACACTCATGAAAATTGATAATGACGTCTCAATGGTGGATTTAGGATGAATGGGCGTTGCTATTGGTTCGAAGGAAACTATGAGGTCGCTGTTTGAAATCGTTCACTATGGGTTCTAGGCAACCATAGATATTACTGTCTGACTAGGATTTCTTCATACTTACCCTATTATTTTGTATGCAAAGAAGCAAAGTTGGGCAGAATCGTAATCAATTTAGGCAAAACATTTCAGCAGAGTTGCAAAATTTACCCTTCAGAGCGTCTCCTGTGATGTCTTACATCGAAAGCAACCAACACCTCGAAATGCTAGTTGGCATGACAGATTCGCCTACAGTAAATTCTAGTGTCTATCACTAATTAGTGTCTACCTATTACTCCTAATGGGATATATCGAAAATCACTCAATAAAAACTCGGCTAATTATTACACAACGGTTTATTATTTATTATTAAACTGATTTTATTCGCGGATTAGGTACCTACTAATATTTGGATAATGTACAAATACATCGACCAGAGAGCCAGTACAGCAGTAGGAAACTATTGCCAACCCACTCACTGTCCTATCTGAAGACACTAGAATACTAGTTTTCTACTAAAGACACTAGAATACTAGTATTCAACTTAAGACACTAGACTACTAGTATTCTACTAAAGACACGAGGATACTTCTAGTACTCCACTGAAGACACGAGGATACTTCTAGTACCTACTCCACTGAAGATACTAGAATACTAGTAGTCTACTAAGGACACTAGATTAATAGTATTCTACTAAAGACACTAGAGTACTGGTATTCAAGTGTCTTCATTCCTATCTTGTGGTTGCAGACACAATGTATGTATCCCCACAACTAACATTATGCTTTCACAGGGGACGAACTCCTGACTGGTACAACAAAGCGTACGGGCATATCTGCGCTCTCCACCTCTTCAAGATCCGGACGTCTTTCCGACACGTGGCCGAAGGCCCTGAAAGCAAAGTATGATACAGGACCACCAGGTCCCTCAGCGTCGACGACGCTGGGGAGAACAAAATACCGAAAGTACGCTCTTCAGTTCGATAAAAACCCATTCGATAACATTATTTATTTAAAGATATTTGTACGCTCCTACGGCGAGTTGAGCTCCAACCATCGGCGTAATGTAACAGCAACCCTCCCTATTTCGGTATGACATGCAAAATGGAACATAATTCTCTACCAGTGCCAGATCTACACACTTCTCGGATGTTCTTCATGAAGTCGCCTCAAACAAAATTGAAAAATCACCCGGTAACTACACTCATGCTCCGTATGATTGTTTTTCGAAAAGTTTTGAAAAGTGTTTCTATCCGGCCAAATCTCGACCAACTAAGAATAACAATAAATTAAATATGCAGCCGACAAAATACTTATCACAAATCAAACTTGGCGTTTTTGAGAATGAGAAGCCCCCGAGCACTTATAAGAGAAGGGTTGTCTCTCCTGCTGTGCCTACCTTGCCTAACCTGTCAAGCCGCCACTGGATCGATTGGAGTACCTATGGGTTTCTTTAAACGGAAAGGACACTGTTCTTTGCTTAAAACCATGGATTACATACACAAGCACTAGTTGTGCCTCGATCTATACTGCGGCTTCAGCTCTGTAACTACATCCACACTATCCCTGAACCATAGAGTTGTAGATCTGACATTGTATTGAAGTTACCAGCAAAAATTTGTATTGGCGGGTTTGATTGTAAAGGTGTTGTAAAAATTATCGAGGTTGGTGCACCCATTTCGTATTTAGGAGCGTATTTTCGTCAGATTCGCCCACAGATTCTCATCACATTTTTTACAACCTACTATAATATTTATAGTCAAGTTTAAAGTTGAAAGTAACTTTTTAATAGTATATATATTTAATATAGAAACATATAATTATGGCTTTTTAAAAGCGGCGTTCTATTTTGTATGCCTAAGGGAAACAAATAACTTCGACGAAAGAAGGACAAATTCCATGGCGTTTAGTACCTGTGAGTATAGTAAAACATTTCCTATTTGTAAAAAATAATGATGTTCCGTCGATTCGGTGGATGCCAAAACCTCAAAGCTTTATAAATAATTATTGCGTTGTGTGTATGATTGTGACTGGATACAATATGCTGTGCTAAAAAATTGAGTTTGTAGAGCAGATGTTGGGTAGGTAACAATAATAAATTGTGCGAGGGATTTTCTCAAGTTAGGTTGTAAAGAAAAATTGATTCTAGGTAAATAAGATTATTTTTTATTTTCAGAACTTTTCTGGCAAAAATGGAAATGTGGGGGAATTTTTGGGTAACTAGGTAATGGTTTTATTGGGTATCTACATTAAATACAGTAGAAACTCTATTAACCGAGGTCCGATTATCCGAAAACTCGATTAACCGAGGTGATTTGGGCGGAAATCGGCACTCAATTAACTGGTTTTTGATCCGATTTGTTCCCACACACTTGATTAACCGAATCATGAACACTGACAATTGAGAACTGCTATTCTGTATGTAGTTTTCTTGTATCCTAGATCTAATATAATTATTGAGCATGCTTAGATGGTCGAAGTCAGCGCTGACTGTTTCGATAACCTCCTTAACCCCCCCCCCCCCCCCCCCCGCCTTTAATCCGTTGCGATTACGTTGCTAACTAAATACCCGACAGTTGTTAGTAACGCGTTAGTAAATATCTAGCCTTTTCACACTTTTGGTAATGGGGAACTTGCATGGTTATTTTTTAAAATTGTCAAGTCTCTCATTTATCTTGTAATTTGAAAGATCTCAGTGAGGGCTTTCCAAATGGTGCTACATGAGGGGTATCCGACAATTGAAACGTACCAAAAATGGGTTTTGTAATTTTAACCTAACTGACGTCACTGACCCCCCTGGGTGCAGTGCCTGCCTGGGGTCCCTCAGCTCACATCTTATGCGGAACCTAAATGACGTAACGCGCTTCCTTTCAACCCGTTTTCTGGTCAAACCAGTCGTCATTCAAGAGTATTGAATCAGATTTTAAGGTTCAAAATCCAAAATTCCTCCCCATGCAAGTTCCCCATGGTAATATTATTGGAAACAGAAAAAAATGTGAATATTGAAACCGATTCATGATTTTGTTGCCAGGAACCAGTCAGAAACGCGATAATGAATCAGTCACTCCTTCAATAGGCGGTGGATTCCCAAAACTGTCTAACATTCATTTTTAGCGAAATCTAGTTAGCTGTAGATTCTGAAATATTTACCCGCGCTCAATCGAGAAATGCCTGTAGAATCAAGCAAAAATGTCTTCTCGAGGCATTTCTCGATTGAGCTCGGGAGGATGTTTCAGAATCCACTGCTACTAGATTTTGATAAAAATGAATCTAGACAGTTTTGGAATCCAGATAATTATATGTATTAACTTTTTCCATACGTATGTATTAATGTTTTATTTAATTCAAATTAACCATCCACCGAGTTTTCTGATTAACCGAGTCAACCTCCGCTCCGTCCACTTCGGTTTATCGAGTTTGTACTGTATGTTGCTGTCTCAGGAATAGCGTCAGCACAATGATGCTGACGCTACAACATGAGCGCTTTGTGGTGTTACGAAGTGAGATTCCAACTTTTCACGTTCTTGGCAGCTAGAGGTTGAGCTGTTTGGAAGATGGTTATTTGTGATTTTATGGAAATTTGAAATTGGATGATGGCGCCAGCAAAAATGTTTGCAAAGATTTGATTAGATTCATTGTTGTTTCATCGCAATGGTGGTTCAACTTCGCGAGTTTTTGCTGTTAAACCAGTTCCAAACAGTGGCCTTGGAGGCACAGAGAGGTGCACCAAAGAGGTCGCATAGGTGGGGGAAGGAATTGACTGAAATTTTTGTTTTATTATTTTCAATACCGGTTCAAAAACAATGCTGCAGTGTTTTGAGAGCGTCTGGTTTCGGGAGCAGTTTTGTTCGATTGGTTCGGCCATTGGGAACATTATGATAAGCGATGACTAGAGACGGTTAAGGCTGCCGCAATAAATCATCATGAGCGGGGACCAGACAGGACCCAGTGTTTAGTAAAACTAATAGATACATCTCGCAGAGTCGGATCGAATGAACGGTTTTTTTCTCTCGCACGAAACAATAAGATAGCGCAGATATCGAGGTTGGAACAATACCGCCTATCAGAAATTGAATCAAAATACCGCCTATGTATAGTAGATCGCAAATATGGTCCAAGTACTGAAAGACCGCAAGATTGGTCTAAGTATATAACGACTTTTCCAAGTATAGAAAGACCGCAAATATGGAATAGATAGTAGGTAAATAGAAATAGGAAAATAAATATTCCTGAAAAGTAGGAATTTTGATAGGTATTTACTGGCGGTATTGCTTTTGAACCGATGATACAAAGAAGCTTTGTATTAGGTATCTATTTGTACCTACCTATATTGTTGATGCATTCTCTGATAGACATTCACGTACCTATAAACTCCTATGAAGCCTAGTGTGATATTCTAACGTGATACAGTTCGAGGATTGTTGTATCAACAATAAAAATAAAAATAAAAACACTCAAATTTTTACTAATGATTTCCAAATACCGCAACGAGTGATTTTACACTCGATTTGTGCCAAATGAAGCAATAATGAAAATAATTTTTCACCCTCCAGGATTAAGGTACTTGAAAATTACGTATTGTTGAGGTTTTGGCATTCAATCGACGTGACCCTCACAATATCTGTACAAAAAGAATTCAATTTTAATTAAGAAATAAAAAACAATTTTGGTACCTATTATAAAATTAAACTTTTAAATTTTAGATGTTGTAAATTAAAAACAGTTTAAAGATCGTTATTAATGGAGTATCAAAGTCTGACGTTTATCAAAGTGTCTAAAAAAAAAAGTATTTCCTGATATTTAGATGTATTTTTGTACCAAGAGATACATTCGAGAAAAAGTGAACTCTAAAAAATTATCAAACCACAATTTGGAGAAATAAATTGAACTGTTTATTTATTGTAAATGATTGAAAGATTATTGTTTAAAAATAATTTTTTTACGGTGGCTAATGCTTTATTTGCACACACTTATGTAAATATGTACTGTTGTATCATTGTGTATAAAACAAATAGTTTAATTATTATTCTTTCGAATATGAGATTTTGATTTGAAAAAATATAAATACATATTACATGGATATTCAATAATATTATTGTATGCTAGTCAAATTTGACATATTAATTGAGGTGGACAAAACAGTGGTTTGCTTACCTTATTCTTCAAGTCTTTAGTATACCTCTCTATAAACAAATAGGAAGCACGCGTAATAAACAACTCACCTAATTTTTGTTTAAATTTCTTAGTCACCCTTAATTTCTAGTAACACTTACCTCAATTGTGTAGATTTCATTTCGGGGGTATCTTGTTCGCTGAGAATTATTTTTAATTTTACTAACCAAAGTTTTTAGTTTATAAACTTATTTTTATTGTAGTTTGTATGAAATAGCTATTATTTATGATGTTTGATTTGTATTATTTTCATGTAATTATAATATTTATGACCATTTTTTGATCGAAAATCCCCACGTCGGAGCCCAGCATGGTCCACGCTAATGTTGATCGGTTGGTTAGTACTTATCTATTCCACAATGTCAAGTTTTTACAATTTATTGTTTCCGTTCTTTGGTTCTTGATGTAAACCCGTGTAGGTGCTTTTGGTTCAAACCCCGGTGCTTAATTCGGTAGTGTTATGAACCCAGAAGACATGGTTGTCAAGGAAGTAGCCCCTATGTCGTATTATCTTGTTAAATAAAAGAGAAGTGTCCTTTTTATTTGAAAGAATCATTTAGTTTTTATAAATTAGTAGCACGCTAGTACGATGATGTCCATTGCACAACATGACCTACCTAATTTTATGTTTTGGCTGTATGTAGTCTCGACAGTGAACGTATTTTGGGGAGTACCTATATTAATTTGAACGGTTTTCTCTTTTAGGTAGTTTTTTTTTTTTTTTTTATTCATCCTTCGTAAATCGGGTTTGGCACCTTTGATGAAATTAAATTCAAAACTCTCGGCCCTTCTTTCCCCTGAATCTTGAACGCTTTATTGAGCGGAAGGCGTCCTGAATCAATCCCTCCCTCAAAGTATCAAATAAGTCTATTGTAGAAAGTGGATGGAAAGTCCCCTGTGTGAGACGGGGGCTGACTCTTAGAGACTTAAATTTGTACGGGAAGGTCGTGTACCTTGGGCAGTTTTTCTTCGTAGCTAAATTTGAAGCAGTCGATGTCATTTTTCCCCCATTTTTTTAAGGTATATCAATGCTCTAACTCGTTGGCTTTGAAAATATCCCGGAAATTTTGAAGAATCTCTGAAGGTTGATGAATCGTCACTTTTGTTTTGTAAAGGTGGTTGGAGAATATATTCACCTTTCGATTCAAATCATGAAAACAAAACGAAAAAGGCGATGGCCCATGATGAAGCCTATTTAACAGTTTCAAAAGCATCCAATACTATTCAAGAAAAACACTTACCGGGTTACTAAGAAATCACGATGTACGGAGCCCAAACCGCCAAAACGAGGGGTTGTAAACAACTGGACGCTGCTCAGCCACAAAAACCCACCCGATGCGCGCCAAACTTCGAAAACAGTGGTGCCATCATGAAAAAAATAATTTTCCGCGTTCTAACGAATTTCCCCTCTTCGGGGGTCTGAGTAATAGAAAGTTGCCCGAGGTACAAGCTGCCCACGGTACACGTCCTTCCCCTACCAATGTCACAGCAAACAGATCTGTACTAGTGATTGATCTGTTCTCATTTTGGATGATAATTCCACTTGAATTATGTCCCAAGAAATCATGTGAAGAAGCTATAGTGCTAGCGCAATGAAAAGAACCGTTATTATAGATCAGCAACTAAAGTTACTTATCAGCTGAAATGTTTCCTCATTTCCCGTTTTCTCTCTTCTGAAATGGCATCCTGCTAAAAACGATTCCCACCTTGACTCAAGTTTTAAAAAAACTGTTGAAAAAGTAAAGCGTTTGTTGAAATTGAAAGATATAATGAGATAGTCGAAAGGCAAAAGAAGCAATATAGCGGTAATGAGAAAATAGGAATGAGCTGTACTATCAACTTACAACACAAAAATCCCACGGGGTTGATAAGGTACCAAGCTTGTTATTTTTTCGCCTCTAGGGCGCACTGTCGGAGTTCATTGCTTTCAAGGGCAGATCTATAGCTCTCAAATCAGTAGAAACACGCGGTTTTTCTCCTTTTCCCCCGTTTAGAGTTTGCTTACTTCCCTACAAATCGTCAAACCTGCGACGATGTAGATTAAAGATCAGGAACATTCAAAGAAGAAGAGAACTGTCAAAAAAGTTAGATTAAAAATATGGTCTTTTCACATGATAAGAAGAAGAAGAAGTTTGTTTTCATTGCAGTGGAGCTATAATAGACTGGCCACATTTCTAAAATTTTACAAGGGGTTTTGAGTGTCCTGGAATGACGGTTTTCGTAAAATTTTCCCAAATAAACCCGTAGAAATTGATTTCTAGTCTGTCCTCCTTTTTATCCTTTCCTGAAAACTCAAAACATCCGCCCATGAAATCAAGTGCCTATAACAATCGTTCAAAAAAAAAAAATCTCCAATTCATGCCGTTTTTATTTGACACCAGAAAAGTCGATTTGATTTAGGGAATATAGGGCTGGATTTATAGACGGTCCTCGAGTTTCAAGGAGACCTTGAGATGGTCTCCTCGAAATTTGGAATATGGATTCGGCCTAAAGAATCCTTGGAAACCATCTCAATGTCTCCTTGAAACTCGAGGACTGTCTATAAACCCCGCCCATAGTTTTTCGAGCACCTACCTAGGCATTCCTTGTAGTACCTACTGTATGTTCATGTCTATTTATACAGTATTTTCTACAACATGCCAACAAGTTTTTATTTAACTTGAATAACCGATTCTTGTATACCTATAGAAGGTCCTAAACTAATGGATCACCGATTTTTTTGGTCGGTTAGTAGGAGAAGGAGCCATGATACATGATTTCGGGGTATTTTTTCTCGATGAATCGCATGGTGAAGTCCATTTTTCAATTGTCCTCAATAGAAAACATCGTATGTAGTGTATTAGGTCATAAATAATTTTATAGCTGATATGGCATAGTTGCAAGAGTTATTCTACCTCCCATCGGAAACCCGAGTAATTTTTTCCATGACATCCTTCAGCGGCTCAGAATTATTGTATTTGGTTAGAACACTTCACAGTTTGTACTAGAAATGTGTGAAATTAGTTATTTTATTTATTTTTGTGTCGTCCGGAGACGAACATTGATTGGGATTGCGAGGCTATTTTGTACCTAAGAAAATGGGTCATCATTGTTATTTTTTCCATACACTTATTTTCTACTCTTATCTCAACTCCTTGAAAAAAAATGTACTGGAAAATGTATACTCGTCTTACGTGTCTGTCTATCTATGTATTCGAAATCAAGGTGCTTCACTCTGAAGATCCATTGTCAATAGATGTCCTTTAGGGTTTCTTGCACGAGTAGCAACAGTCCACCTAATCCTTCCTTCGAACCGCCACAATCTGGAGACATACCTACCTGATTGTTCTTAAAACAATTGTTTTCCATTTCAAAGCACTTTGCTGAATGAATACTTACCATTCCTGGAATTGTAGGGACCAACTCCTTGTCGTAGCTTATAATTTATTCCATTGTCTTTAATTTATTCATTTTTCTTGAAATTTTGGTTCAATCATCCCATCAAAACTCCAACCTGGATGGACTAACAGAGTTTCATGAAGTTTGAAACCAAATCTCTCGAAGCCAATTTATAATACCGAGGTATTAAGTGGGGTACTGGACTCTGCCCAAAATGTCCTCAAAAATGCTTAACTCTCGGCTAACAAAGAGTTTACAGGAACTCTTACTATAACTTTATTATTACTTGGGACTAGTTGGTTGAAAATAGGGATAACCTCCACGTCCTCTAACCATTTTAGCATTGAAAACTTTCCTCCGTTAATAATCGATCAATTTCAAATTACTCAGTGTGTATGACTCAATCACGCTCAAACAGCAACACCAATTTTGATAGGGTTTCTGCAAAATTATGGCAAAGATCCTAACCAAACATTCCCCCTGGGATGGTGTTTTGTAAGCTAAACAACTGTAGGTAACAACAGTTGAGTTTGAAACTTGATGATATATATAACTTCAGCCCTTAGTAAACGCCGCCATGTTTTGCTCCTGAGCTGTTCTGTAAAAAAGCAACTTCGACAAAAGCTCTCCACTGTTGGCAAGCTTGTAACCACCTCGCGAGGTGACGAGAAGATTTGTCAAAATGAGGTTAGGTGACTGAATAAACAATTCTTGGATTGTTATCATTTACTGGCAATAGTTTTAGCGTTTGTATTAAGTTATCAGTGTCATACATCAGGTTTGTGGTAAATTTTAGTGATTTGAGCCATAAATCATCATGTTTTCTTTCTTGCTCCTTGATATTTATAATCGATATATTGATTCCAATCGATATATCGAGTAGTTTCTCACAACTGTTGCTACAACAGCCGTTCTGCCCGTCAACCGTCATTCGATTTTCCAACAGTAGTTTTCATGAGTTGTGGTAATTCCAAAGTTACAGAACACCCCCGCCCCCCCTCTTCGCCTCCAGGTTACAATATTCAGAAAACTCTCATAATCTTCTTTCATATTGAATCGACTGTCCATCGCCTCCGATCCACGGGCAAACTTTCGTCACTTTAGGGATCACTATAGGAAGTTCTTTTGTATCTTTACTTTAAAAGTAAAGTTCTCCCTTCAGAATATTAATTTACCTATGAAATGTTGAATTCAATTTGAGAAATGTTGAATTCCATTTGGAAAATGTTGAATTCAATTTGTAAATGCTGACTATACAATCCCACGTTGAGATCAATAGTGAGGCAGCTCAAAATTGAGCCAGCTGTGCTGGCCACAAGTTGTTTTTGAATTCTGAGTTGTCCCACTATTGATCTCACCGTACTATATGTATGTCTGTGTGTACGTCTCACTCCAGAAGATATTTCAAAATGTCAATAATACAAGAAACGAAAGGATGAGTTCGTTAGCCAGCAGTTTTGTAGTTCTCTGGCGCCAAATTTTAAAGGTAAACAAACATAGTTGGAATCAGCGCAAAATTTCCTAGAAGACTCACCCACCAAATCGGCTAAAATGATTCTTTGAAAATTCGCTCATCAACTCATGCTGCATGATTGAAACTTTTTTTAATCTGAATTATAATAAATACCTACATAATAAATTTAAAATTATTTGCAAAATTTCTTATACATTTGAAATTTCAATACCTAGATGATGCGTCTTTAGAATCGAAAAATAGATTGATCGATTATTACCCAACAGAGAAAAGTTTTTTAGTTTTCCCTTAAGAGCCTTTTGAAATGTGCCCTTCTGTGAACCTCTCCGCCAGGCCAGACTGCTCGTTTTGTTCACAATGGCGACACCCATCAAGCTGGGGTGCCACACTTGGAAACAAAAATTTCCCTGCAGCCCAAGACGTTATGTATTCATACTTTTTGATCGTCCCTCGTATAATGATTAGAGGAAGGGCTCTACACTTATTAGTCCCAAGTAGTAATAATGTTACAGTAAGAGTTACTTTAAACTTTTGGAAGCCGAGCTTTAGGCATTTTTGAGGACATTGGCTGCAGCCTTGAGGGTGTTAACTATTCTAAACTTCCGGTGGGCGTTAAAATTTGATTACCCTTTTAAATTGGGCAAAGGTGATGTTCCATCTAGCTTGGCTTTTGAAAGGAATTTTGGTTTTTTATCTATGAACAGAGAGGGAGAGAACACCACATTGGTGAAACATCACATTATCTATTTTGTTTGTCAAGGACCAAAAAGTTACCATTGTAAATGTTTTGTAGGTGTACCTAACGTAAGAGAAGAAATTATGGTATTATTCTTACGGATTTTACGTATCAATAATATTCTCGTGTTAATTCTAAATAAATTTATGAAAATAAGGAAAAAACAAATTCTTTCAGTTTATACCTGCTGTTAAGTAAATAAATGTTTTTGAACGTTTCCGTTGATGTTTATTGTAGCCACCTTTCATTATTATCAGAATTTTCTGAGTTAAGAGTTTTCTGGGAGTAAATTGTTAAGATGAAGGACGCTGTCTGAGCTGCATTAGTTTTATTGATCAGGGCAGATTGTTAAAAAATGTAAGGTAGGTAATGAAACGTCGCTCAAAACGGTGTATTTAACCTAGAAAAGTTGTTTTCAGTAGTTTTCGAATTTGCAGTTGATCTAGAATATCATAGAAAAACTTCTCAAGATACCTACGAAATTTGGAGATTCCATGGATTACTTGGCCTGACCTTGGAATTAGTATTGGATATCATTTTGTACTCGTATCTACAAAACGGGTAGGAAGGTACCTACCTCATATGAATTTCATAAAAATCTCACGATTCGTTTTGGAGAAAATGTCAAAAAGTACTTGATACGACTTTTTCCTCACTCATTTGTTGGAATTTTCTCGAAAAATTGAGCTAAAAAGCAAACATTTCTTCAGGATCTTTCACTTACTTTTTTTGTAAGTAGGAATCGAAATGTCTTGTCTGGTTAAGAAGGGGAGCCTAACAACAGTTTTTACCTAATGAATTTGGTTTCCTACATTTTTTAGTTACCTATTAGCGTTGTTAGCGTTATATCGTCGCTTAAGGAGCAACACGCCCTATCAATCATTTTCACGAAAAGTAGGCTTTGACTGATTCTTATTCGACTTCTCACGTTGCATCGACTGGTTAGCTCAACATTTCTTCAATTAGACTACAAAATCGAGAAATAATCGAAAAACATTACACCCCCATCGACCTCAATTATTAGGACAACACCCCGTATCAACCAACATTTCCTATTTTCTTTAAATTAATACTATTTTTCAGTATTGACGACAACCGGGAGGCAAGCATTGACCGAATAACGGGAAACAAAGGGACAGGTGATCAAAAACTGGATTCAGTTTTTTGCTCCCCCTGAAAAATTGAGATTTGGTTCATAGGGCGGGTTGCTTCTTGAGCGACGCGTGTTATGTTTTTCGTAGCTAACCCATGGTTTTCATGGCTGAACTCTTTTATGGGGAACCATAAAAGTAATATGAAAAATGCATGGAATGTAACGAAATAAATCGGTTTAAAGAAACAAATCTTATATTTGAATACTTCAGGGTACAGCGATAACAACGTTCAAAAATTCCTACCATTACGAAGCAGTTGTAAACAGGTAGCAAACAATTACGTAGGTATACTGGATGTTCCATGAGACACCCCCTCCCTCCCTTATATTTTCCTTTCAAGCTGATTAAAAAAAGTCACCAAGTAAATCCCTTTGATTTTGGTTTATTATT
>JAEMON010000008.1:23132663-23148508 GCA_030264115.1 Lygus lineolaris | reverse complement strand
CCTTATTTTAATCTAATTAACATCTACTTCACCTCTTTTGCAGAGCATAGAAGCTACCCTCATACCCAAGGCATTCACATATTTAATTTTATGACAATGACAAGGCGGACAAGCCCGCACCGTCAAGCTGACTAAATCCCTGAAGAGACAACAAAAAAGTCGAAACATGAAGGATTAAGCAAATAAATCCACAAACGGGAAACAGACCGAGAATCCTTCCACCCTCATCCCACAAATAATTATACCCATAATGGCAACCCACAAACAAAACAATATGGCTACTGTTTTGGTGAACTGGCGTTGGTCTCATTCGACGCAGAAGTCTCTGGTCGTCAATTTGACTATTACTCATGTTGACATCTTCGAGCGTTTCCAATGGGTCTTGGAGGTAACTTGCTAGTTCAGATGGGGTATATTCTTTAAATCAGCTCAAAATTTCCTATAAATGTGGAGTGTAGCTACGTTTCGTTCGGAACATAACCAGTTGGCACCCCTCGTCTTGTGGAATAGGGTCAGCACTTAGCGATACACCTTCACCGCCGAGCCTTCGGAAAGTAACATTTCCATTTTCAGGGCCTATAAACAAAACCCCCGGCCCTGACGATGGAAATATATTTTCCGAAAGCTCGGCAGTAAAGGTGTATTGCTTAGTTCTGACCCTATTCCCGATGTATGACGTCACCTTAAGTATAGTGGGTCGACCATTACAACGAATAGTCTTATGGAACACCCTGTACTCAATGACGATTCTGCACGACACTTCGTTTATGAACCCAAATTTACTGCTACCCGTTTCAGATCCCAAGGCAGGTATACGTTATTATATTATGTACATGATAAATTTAACGAAATAACACTTTTTAGCACAACAAACACGAGTCTCTAACGAAGAACTAGGTAGGTACAACATAATTGGTTAATTTATTTATCTGTGACTTCCTATACATATCTATTTACAAGCACATTCCATAGCACAAAATAGCATTTCCCATTCAAGTTTGGTTATTCCACTTATACTGTGTTTTCTTTTCCTCCACCCAAGCAATTTTTTTCGACCAAGGTTACGAACTCGGAATTTAGTTACGGATTTACGATTCACGAATTCGTAAAAATACGCAAATTTCGGTGGTTTTGAGAAAAAAAAACTCAATTTCGTGTCGTTATTTTTAATTCTACATTCAAGCTTGATTATCAGCTATGCCTATTTATCAGCTAATTTATTAGACCGCGCGACGTATCGCAGTTAACTGCAGAATTAAAAATTTGGGAAACACATTTAATCAATACAAAATTCCTTCAAATTCAGGGAATGGAGAGGAGATCAATTATTTTTTGTGATCTATATTACATTCATGGAGCACCTTCTATACAAATATTGTAAAATATGTAAATCATGTGGAACATAAGTTGCTTAAATGGATTCCCAAAATTATTGCACTCATTGCCAAAAAATGTGGTTTTTAGTAGAGTTGAGGGGGGAAGTAATAATAGGCGATTCTTCTTTATGTAGATTTATAGGTTTCTTGAGTCAAAATCTTCCAAACCAAATTCAGAATTTGCAGAACCCAAATTACAAATTTGTCGTTTCGAGTTTTGAATATTGTTTTTCAAAATGTATGATATAAATTGATGCAAAGAATTACGAATCTGAAATAAAAAATTCTGAATTTGAAATGAAAAATTGTGAATTTGGTTTGGAACATTCTGAATTTGATTAATACAACTTATAAAAACTACCGGTTTCGATTAAAGTATGCTTCGTCAAGGAATATGATTATGAGGTGCAGGTTGGCTGGTACCACTAAAGACCCTTCTTTCACATTTGGATTTTTCACAGGAAAACCTATGATACTGCACTTATCTCAAAGAAAACCTATCCAACTGAAATTAGTATACTAATTGGCTAACAATCGCCCTGAACCTGGAAGAAAAACTATGGAGTCTGAATGACTCAAAAATGTAGCTTTTCCCAATCAAATCCTACGTTTTCCGAATCAAATTCAACGTTTTCCCAAATAAATTCACAATTTTCACAACCAAATTTGACATTTTCTAAATCTACAAAAAGGGAATTGTTGAATTTAATTGGGGGTGTTGAATTTAATGATGAAAACGTTGAATTTTATTGTGAAAAGCTATATTTTGGTCATTTCTACTCCATATTTTCTATTTCTCGTGGAAATATTGAGTCTGAAAGGCCTAAATGTAGATTCCCCAATCAAATTCAGCGTTTCCCCGATCATATTCAACATTTTTTCCAATCATATTCAAAAAATTCCCATTCGAATTAAAGACTTTTCCAATCAAGTTCGACATTTTGTAAATCCACAAAAAGGAAAATGGTTGAATTTGATTGGAAAATGTTGAATTTAATTGGGAAAGAAGTGATACATTTTATTAGGAATAGATTGAATTTGATTGGGGAAAAGCTATGTTTTGGTCATTTCGACTCCATATTTTCTCTTCCTGGTGAAAATGTGGAGTCTGAATAGCCAAAAAAATAGCTTTCTCCAATCAAATTCAACGCTTATCTGATCAAATTAAACATTTTCCTAATCAAATTCGACATTTTCTAAATTCACGAAAAAGGGAAATGATTGAATTTGATTGGAAAAATGTTTTCTTTGGCCAAAATATAACTTTCTCGATCAAATTCAACGTTTCCGCAATTAGGTTCCCCATTTTACCAATCAAATTCAGAATGTTCGAAATCCATAAAAAAAGAAATTGTTGTATTTAATTGAGTGTTGAATTTGATAAGGAAAACGTTCAATTTGATCGGGAAATGCTATATTTTGGTCATTAAGACACTACATTTTCTCTTCCTGCTAGAAATGTGGAGACTAAATGACCAAATATTTATAATTATAATTATAATTCAACATTTTTTTAATCGAATTCAACAATTTTAAATTGAAATGAAGCATTTTTCAATCAATTTTAACATTCCCTAAATCCACAAAATGGAAAATGGTTGAATTTGATTTGATTTTGTTGGATTTAATTGGGAAAGTGACAAATTTGTTTAGGAATTTGATTGGGGAAAAGATATATTTCGGTCATTTAGACTCCATATTTTTACTTCCTGGTGAAAATATGGAGTCTAAAAGTCCTAAATATAGCTTCCCCAATCAAATTCAGCGTTTCCCCGATCATATTCAACATTTTTTCAAATCGAATTCAAAAAATTTCCATTCGAATTAAACATTTTTCCAATCAAGTTCGACATTTCGTAAATCCACAAAAAGGAAAATGGTTGAATTTGATAGGAAAATGTTGAATTTGATTTGGAAAGTGTTACATTTTATTAGGGATAGATTGAATTTGTTTGGGGAAAAGCTATGTTTCGATCGTTTAGTCTTCACATTTTCTCTTCCTGGTGGAATTATGGAGTGTATGACCAATATAATAGGTTTTCCCCAAATTCAACATTTCACCTTTTTGTGGATTTAGAAAATGTTGAATGTGATTGGTCAAAGCTGTACATCAGCAAACCAGTCATGCAGCATGCACCAATGAGCGAATTTTCCATCCATTTCTTCTACAATCTTTGCTACACAATGAAGAACAGTTCAGAATAGCCTCCATCCTCAATCCAAACAGTAGGTAGAAATTTCCAAATTAGGTTCAATATTTCGCTAACACTTAATTTGTGTTGGAAGAGACTAAATTTGACAGAAAAATGCTAGTTTTGAGAAAATACCGGCTGTTTTTGATTGGGTGACAATTTTACGAGTTTACTGGTTTCGATTTTTTCACAGTGTCGTTTTCTTGGAGTTCTGTGATGTGTTTCCTCTTGCGTGGTGGATTTGAGTGTTTTTGAGATCCTGTTTGGTTGGATGGTGAGTTGGATGGTTGGTTTTCTGATTGGTTGGTGTTTTCTTGTTTTATAGTGTCGCTCGAGTCTGATTTCGAGGGTTTCTTAGACGATTCGTCCTTCTTCTTGGCGGCGTCCAGTTGAGAGACGAGATCCGACATTTTGAGTCCGGGGAGTGGGATGGGGATCGGGATCGGGATGGGGATGGGGAGGAGGATGGGGTACGGAACGAAAGTCACGGGCGGCGGGACGATCGACGGGAAAACCGAGGGGAAAACGGGCGGCCGCGGCGGCCCGAGCGGGAGCAGCGGCGGCATTTGCGGCGCCATCATTTTCCGGAGGTGTCGCTGAGCGAAGCGGGCGTCTTGAAGCGGCGGCGACGTGAGGATGGCGGGCGAAAAGAAAACCGGTCGCTGCGCCTCCGGGAACATGGCGGGGTGGAAGTTGGTCGGGGGTACTCTCATGTTCATATTCATGTTCATGTTAACTGGAGGTGAGCCGCCACCAGGGCTCGGTGGCGAATAAGAAGACCTCCTCTGCTCCAGCAAAATACTCCTTTTCGGGCTCCTCTTGCTTTTCCTTTTGGCACCAATTTCTCCAAAGACGTTCTTCTGAGGTTGGAATCGCGACCTGAAATAATTGATTGATAATAATGATTGATTTTAGTAAGTTAATAAATAACGAAAAATAGGTAAATAATGATTGATATAATTAGAAGAAAAGGTCCATATGGGCCCACACTTTAGATTCTTTCAAAAAGTATCGTTTACAAGTACATACCTTACACAGTACAAGAAGGAAGTACATACCTTCCTACTTTATTTCGTTAAAATTCGTGATTTCTCTATACCTTAAACTACAACTTTGGCATGTGAACTAGATGATTAGAGGCGAATAAACATTCAAAAGTAAATGGTCCAAATCCAATTGAAAAGGTCTCAATCCAAAATTTAAAGTTCTAAATCCAAGAGTAAATGGCCCAAATTCAAGAGTAAAATGTCTGAATCTAAGAGTGAAAGGTCTAAATTCTAGTGGAAAAGGTCTTAATCCAGTTGGGAACAGTCTAAATAAAAAAGTTAGTGGTCTAAATCCAAACGTGAATAGTATAAATTGATGAGTGAAATGTCTAAATCCAAGAGTAAATTGTCTAAATCCAACTTAAAGTTCTTAATCCAAGAGTAAATGGTCTAAATTGAAGAGTAAAATGTCTAAATCTAAGAGTAAAACTTCTAAATCCAAGAGTGAAAGATCTAAATCCAAATGGGAACCGTCCAAATTCAAATGTTTAAGTTCTTAATCCAAGAGTAAATGGTCGAAATCCAACTTAAAGTTCTTAATCTAAGAGTAAATGGTCTAAATTTAAGAGTAAAATGACTAAAGCTAGGAGTAAAAGGTCTAAATCCAAGAGTGAAAGGTCCTAATGGGAACCGTCCAAATTCAGAAGCTATGAACTTAAATCCAAGAGTAAATGGTCCAAATCCAACTTAAAGTTCTGAATCCAAGAGTAAATGGTCTAAATTGAAGAGTAAAATTTCTAAATCTAAGAGTGAAATGTCTTAATCCAAGAGTGAAAGGTCTCAATCCTCATGGGAGCCGTCCAAATTTCAGAAGTTAAAGTTCTTAATCCAAGAGTAAATGGTCTAAATCCAACTTGAAGTTCTCAATCCAAGAGTGATGTCTTATAAATGAGTAATGGTCTAAATAGAAGAGTAAAATGTCTAAATCTAACAGTAAAAATGTCTAAATGCAACAGTGAAAGGGCTTAATCCAAACTCAAAACCGGACGGAGAACCGTCCAAATTCAAAAGTTAAAGTTATAAATCCAGGTAAAAAATGTCTTCTTCCAGTTAGAAAATGTCCAAATCCAAGCCGAAAAATTCTAAATTTAAGTGGTAAAGGTATATTATGGTGAAGGTATCTACAGGTATATTCAAAGGTAACTAAACGGAGATACAAGTAGAGATTCAACTCACCTCGATGGTGACATTTTGATTTCGACGAGAGGCGACGGTATCCTCGGTGGCGTCCCCGACTTGTCCGTCTCCGGCGACTGAGACCTGCAGTCTCTCATCCAGAGGTCCGGCGTGATGAGGGTGGTCGTCCCCTCCGTCGGCCCCTCGACTTCCTCCGACGTCGAGGCTTCCTGGGGGTGCGGGTGGACGTCCAGGTGGGCCTGCGTCTCGGTGCAGAAGATGTTCATCTTGTACTGGTTCAGGCATTTGTCGCTGCAACAACCAACGGCGTGATATGAGGCTCATGGTGGGGGCCCAGCAAGAAAGCTAAGTAGGTACTTCAGAAGCAGTTCGGCCATGACCACCTCAACCCGGCACACAGTGGGAAGAAATGGTTTTTTTCTGGGCATAGCAATGTTATAACGGTTTGTAAAGGGCATTCCGAATATACCCCAAGCAATTATACCTAAAGTAGCCAATAGGGAAC
Organism: Lygus lineolaris; assembly: GCA_030264115.1. Taxonomy (NCBI): domain Eukaryota; kingdom Metazoa; phylum Arthropoda; class Insecta; order Hemiptera; family Miridae; genus Lygus; species Lygus lineolaris. The sequence continues at coordinate 23,142,252 of JAEMON010000008.1, read as the reverse complement.
TTGAATGGGTAGGAATTTTGCATTTTGAACCTCAAAATCTGATTCAGCGCCCTTCAAAACCCCCTGGTGCTTGAAATTACGGCTGGTAAGCCCAGAAAATAGGTTGAAAGGGAGCGAGTGACTTCATTCAGGTTCCGTTTAAGAGGGGCCCGCCCAGGCAGGAGGGGGTCGGTATGACGTCAATTAGGTTCAAATTACAAGACCCATTTTCGTTAACTTTCAATCGTCGGATACCCCTCATATAGCACCTTTTTGGAAAGCTAAGATAGTAACCATGCAAGTTCCCCATCAGAAATGGTCGAATACAAAAGTGGAAGGTATGGCGTATAGACCTAACTAAAGTAGATGTTTAGGCAGTAGAACAGTATTTATGCTCCAGTTTTCAACACCTGTTTGTTCCCGTTTTCTACAGCTGTTTGTTTTAATCGCCTTTATTGTCTTTCATATTTGAAAAAGCAGCTATTTTAGGTAGGCACCTAGAAGATGACGATGGAACGAGTCCTCAAAATCTGAAGTTCCAAAATGAGCAAGTAGGTAGTTGTTTTTTATGGGTTGAAAAGGAGGTGTTGATCACTGGCAAATTTTGGTGAATACTGAAACACGGACCACCTCCAGCTTTTTTCCATTTCGCGACGAAGACTACGTATTGTATATAATTTTGAGCGGGTTGTGGACTCGATGGTGCAAGATAGTATTGAAAACCTGAAGATACTCTTCTCAGGGTGGTGATAACTGGTACCCAAGCATCTTCTGAGCTGAAGGATACAAAGAAGAATACAAACAGAATCGAGATTTGTGTGTCTTTTTCAACAGGTTTTAGTTTTTTTATAGTTGCAAGAGCAAAATCCCTCATTAATTCGCTATACCTGCAAAACTGGAGCTGGTGTTCGCCGTCTTGGAAGTCGACGTAGTTGACCGTGTGACGGACATGCCTGCACCAATCGCAGGTTTTGTTTCTCTTAAAATTGGCGCGCCTCGACTGGGTGAAGCACTGCTCAGAGCAGAAGGCCTTGTTCCCGTTGGGAGTCTTCAGGCTGAACTGCTTGGCGCTCCCCACTTTTTGGCACCAGGAGCAGCACATGAATCCTGCTGGTACTGCCAAACCAACAAAAACACTGTTACGCACTTAGGCAATAATGATGGGAACTTCAAATATGTTATTATAGGGTCTGGCGGGGCAGATTTCGTGATTTCAGATTTCTGTATTGTTTGGAGTCTTCGTTATATTTATTTCATTCTCTGGCACATGTGTTTCGGGAGTGCTCTGCCACTTTCTTCAGCGTTAAACTGTATTCTTCATTGATAGCTGGGGCTCATCCCGCACTCTTCTCTGAATTTGATCTATATGCACCATGATGTATGTCCATTGTACGTAAGTACATAAGTATGATGGTATATAATTGACTCACATGGGTTGAAAACAGCAACCTCCAGTTGTGCAGTAGAAGAGCTGAAGATAACACCTATAGGCTACTCTGTTTCCCGAAAATGTTTTTTGAATCCATTCTTTCTGCATCTTCTGTTTTCAACTCATGTAAGTAAATTATATATCATCATAGGTAGGTACCATAGATATACACTTTAGACTCATCATTACTTACTTTAATGATAGACCCAAAATGTTATATTCGAATTTACTTAGTTGTTCACTCATACCTATTATTTTATTGCATTTTGTAGATTCCTTGAAAATGATGGCATAAACCATTGAAACGTTGGTACCAAATTTTCCTTATTTCTGACAGAACCTCGACAACCCCCAAGCAAATTTAATCATAACTGCTTCACGCTTCACACTATATTATGTTAATAGTCGATAGCGAGAAAATTCGTATATTATATGAACAAATGTTAATTTTCAGGAACCGTTTTAGAATGGTCTGAAACGGATTTCCATGAAGAAAATTTTCAAAAAATTGCATTACTCAAATTTAGGAGCCTTTGCAATAGCATCATTTTCTTTTAAAATTCGCTAAAATCTCAGCAGTTTGTCTGACATGCGGAATTTCGAGGGCCCTTCAAAAACCCTACGTCACACCAAAAGAACAACCGAAGAAGAATGTGCTGAGATTGCTTGGAGCAGTGAAAAGAGAATTAATTTAAATATTATTTTCCTTCCTTAATTTGGGAGAACTTAATTTCCTTTTATGTAGGTAACTTGGCCTATAAAAGAGAAAATAAATGTTGTTGTAGGTTCTACCCAAGAAACAATTTGGTAAAAAATAGGGTCAGATTGGAAAGAAAATTATTCTTGGAAATGATTGGTTCTTTGAACGTTTTCTCGATCTGAATTGTTGGAGCAGTGTCAATAACCGGGGTTTTCCTGAAAGCGAGTTCACCCCGAATACTTCCTGGAAAACCATAATGGATGCTTGATTGCTGAAATTTTGGTCTGGTGTATTTTCGTATGTAAAGTTCCAACCCGTCATTAAGTTGCCACCGTATCAACTTACCTCGGCTTCAGTATATTAAAAGCGTTAATTAATTTAAAGTGTCATACAATATTCGCGCAGTTATCCCACCCCACCCAGTAGTTACCGAAGGCCTATCGGCTTTGAATAATAATTATAAAACACCGGTTATCCAATAATTGCGCTGCCTGAGCATATTCGCTCGTAAATTGGTCGCTGAATTTTTGAAATTCGATCGCCTACGGATGAATGAAAGCTTAGATAGGGGGCGAGGAGGTTTCCGGTGGGCCGTAAAGGTTTCGAATTAAATGACCCAAGGAAAATAATAATTATTTTGCGCGTAACACGAGATCCGAGCCCCAGGAGAAGAACAGGAGGTAACGAATGGTCGGATGAACCTCAAGACAGATGAAATTACAATAACCGATTCTAATGATTCAGTTATTGAATTGAACTCTTGTAGTAATTCAGGGATATTAATAAGCTGGTGGATGCCGCCATAATTGCGGAATTTGATCATTACGGTCATAATGGTGACTTTTTCTGGCGAAAGTGTCGAGTTGAAATAGCGGTGCTTTATCAGAATTTCCGTTCCAATATTCTTAATTAATCGGAAAGTTCTCAGTTGCCTCTGATTGTGTTGTTTAGCTCAAGTTGAGATTAGCACTGAACGATCACTTCTAATCAAATGAAACATTCGTTTTTTTAATGGCATCACTGATTAAGACAGTGTTAGAAAGATAGAATTCAAACAGGATCTCGTCTATTCAAATACCATCTGAATGTAATCCAGGAACGGTGAAGGTGCTAACTCAATAACCATAATTATTTAATGATGATTAGCCCAGTGAATCGCTCCTCTTGTTGGTATTTTTTCGTCTGTACGAATAAACTATTTTGGTGAATCTCGTCATCGTTAATTGCGAGGCGTTGATTTTCGATGGATTTCTGATACCTACTTGAAATTAATCAGCAACTGGGGAATATATAGTAACCCCGGCCGAAGGACATCTAAATTGCTCAAGATATTAGTCTCAAATCTATCAAAATAGAAATTGTAGGAATAGAAGATACTAATTAATACGAGTAATTACTATAATTTGTTGTACGAATTCATCCAATACTTGCTTACTAATTCATTCACAATAGGTAAACCCACGATAGGTCTTACTCGCAGGTCTCTTTTATGGTTAACTGTTTTCAATAATTAGAATATTATTATTAAAATTATAGTAATAATAACTGATATTTGGAATCGAACAAAAAATTTCTAACCCAACTCCTCATAATTTTTAATTTATGTTTCAGAATACCAACGTGGAATCCGAAAATCAAATTAAAGAACCCCGCCCTTTCAAAAAAACTTCAACCCCGCCCGTTCAAAAAAAGGTTGCTTTATATTATTATAATATAATTTTTTTAAATAATTTTTTTTGTACCATATTATATTACAATTGTTTCATAGTTAGACACCATTTTCGGGGTCAAGTTCGGCCTTGTAATTACTTCCAATCAACTCCAAGAGTAAGAAAATAGGGATGCAATATTTTGAAATCGCCCTAGCTAAGAGGACAGTGTATGGAGCACGTAGGTAGGTATTGTGTTTATGTGATTTTGAATAGTTTCCAGTCTTTAGAATCGAATGAGACCACCAGGAGCACTGTACGACCAACAGTTTGATCCCCACAAGGGCTTAAGGGCTGAACAGGTGAAAACGAGCGGATAGCTCTTATCTGGTGGAATAAACCGGAGGGCCAAGGGATGGGTGTAATTCATTTTTCCCATTTTCCCGAGCCAATTTTTGGCTCACCTAAGTTAAGCCATCAGCGGCGTGGTTAGTACTGGGATGGGTGACCGCCTGCGTGGCTGGGACCACACAACTCGGTGTTTTCGGCCGTTGGCATTCCCCTCTGCACTCAAGGGGGTGAGGCAACGAGATAGCCATGAGCGAAAATCAGAACAAATTTTGAGCAATGAGCGAAATCATCAGGACAAATTTTGATCCTTCCTTTAGAGGACAGCTGATGACGCTCAAGACGCTAGGAGTGGAAGACGGACGAAAATCCGGCCTCTACTTACTTGAACACGGAAACACGATTTTGAATAGGTATCGGTTTCGAATTTGACTGACGAAAGAACGGGTGAAGGTGGACATTCTTGTACGAAAAACCTACTGTACCGCACAAAACTGAATGTGTCTGAAAATTTAAAAAATGGCCAAAGGTCTGCTGAGTCCAAAAATTAAACAATCGTGATAACGGAAGAACCGTCCCAGAAGGAGATCTACCCAGATGGGTTGTCTACGAGTATACGGAACGTAATAAACCGTTATGTAATATTTCAGCGTTTTGTAGACGAGTTGAATGTTTGGTTGCAGTTCGTTGAAGTTGTAATTTTCTATTCTACCTACATGATGGTGTTCAGTAACTTTTGAAGGTAACCGGAAACCCTGATTACGGCAGGCCATGTGGCGCGCCCCGGTCTAAATTTATGACTATAAAACGGTCCGTCAGACTGCGTTGAAGAGGAACCTCCTTTGGGGCTCTTGTTTGTACAATCGGTCCTTCCCCCCTTCACGTTTCGGGTTTCTTTCCCGACAAATCCATACAATTAGTTTTCTTTTTCTTTCATCTTGGATTTCAACATGGTGGGCGGCGGTGGACCGTATGGTACGCAATATCGTATGTCCGAGACGTAATGCTCTCATATAGACCCCCAAAAGCTGTACATTACTCTTGAGTGTCGTCAGTTTATTACATAGCCTCTGCATAGAGTCGGATTACTGAGAAATTTCATTGCTCAGAATATTATTTCCCGGAAATCTTTCTGAAAAAACCTTCAGAGCACTGAAACTTGATTGTATTGATTCATAAAGGATGTTCTGAAGTCTTTTTTCTACCCTCAAACATATACTTATACTTCCAATTTCACTTCGCCGTAATTTGGTGCCTACTTGTTTTTCCCACTGCAGGAATCAGCTTATATTATGTCCTACATACTGCCCACTTTTCAAATTTATGACTCACTAGATTGGATCGGAGAACGCTCCCGAGGATTTTCTTTAGGGTGGTCCCTCCTGGGAGATGAAGGTCTGGGTGTCTCAGCCTCATCTTCAGTGTCCGAGCTGGACCCGCCACCGTCTCTTCCGTCGTAGCCGTACCATCCGAGCACCTCTTTCACGGTGTTGGCTGCATAGTCCTGCAACAAGAATGGCCCAATAGTGTGCTACAGTCAAACCCGGCTATAAGAAAGTTGAAGAGGAATATCTTATTCTTCCTTATAGGCAGGATTTCTTGAACCCAGGTAGTATTACAGTGATACCTGGATACCTGGAAACAAGACTGTTGAAGAAGGGGTTTTCTTATTTCTTTCTTAAATTCAGATCTTTTACGAATTCAAGTGGTCGCTGGCCCTAAACATCCAGGGTCTCATCATCATGCTCGCCGCAAATTCCTGTAATCAGAATGGCCAAACTTGGGTCATAACAAATTTGGAGGGTAGTGTCTTAGTATTTTTTCAGTGCAGGTATTTAAATAAGCACAGGCGGTCTTTACAATTCACAGCCTTCTTCATCGTGTTCGCTGCATAGTACAGTCACGATAACAGCAATTTTTTGTACTACAGTCAAACCTGGCTACAAGAAAGTTGAAGGGAATATCTTATTCTCTCTTAAAAAATTATAAGTATATCCAGAATACATTCTAACGGGGGTTTCTTCGAGCATTCTTTTAGCCAATTTTCGAAGAAAATTAAGCTATTGCAATGGCTCCAAATTGTAGTCATGCAATTTTTTGAAACTATCCTCCAGGGAAATCCGTTTCAGGGCATTCTAAAACGATTCCAGAACTTTAAAATTTTTTATGTGTGTCACTCCTGACGACATCTCACCCTAGTTATATGCTCTGAAGAATAATATCAAAATTAATATCAATATGTTGTTACTTAGTAGAAAATTAAACTTCAAGAATGGTCTGAAACGGATTTCCATCAAAATAATTTTCAAACATTTGCGTACTTAACTAAGATTTTGAAGGCATTGCAATCGTTTCATTTTTTTCCTAAGTTCAATTGAAAAAGGATGAGTTCGTTGGTCAGAATTTTTAGAGTACTCTCATGGATCAAATTTTGAAAATTGAAAAGGGTCAAATAAGTGTTTTTTGAGGTTTTTTCAATGTAAATTACCATCTTGAACATAATAGGGAAATTTGTGCACACTCGGAATCAGCGGAAAATGTCCTATAAGTATCATCCTCAAATTTTAAAAAATCTCAGTTCAAAAATCTCTGAAAATAGGTCGACTTGCTTCTTTGAAAATTTGATCAAGTTATGACTGTAGTTATATCTTCTAGTTGTGTGTTATTTCTAGATTGATGTAAAATTTCATTTGTTGCAAACATTGCATATCTAAGTAGGTAGTTGTACTGTGAAGTTATTCACTCCAATTACAAAACTATGTGTTTTTGATTCTATAGTTGATCCTGTTTGCGTTTTTCCGACTGCGGCATTGAGCACATCTATGGAGAGGTTAAATTAGGTATCCTATTATTTTCATAAACAACGAACAACAAAATGCTGTAAATGCCCGGTGATTGGCTAAGGGTAGATGGTCTCTCCTGCACTACGGCATCCACGATTTTTGTGTTTATGATATACTTTTAACTTTTTCTTCTACTTCTTTTGGATCCCCAATTTTCAAACGTGTCTCAAAAATTAGTGAAGGTGAAAATTCTCAATAACACACTGTTTATTATACTTTCATACAATTTTGAGAAAAAATACATTCGCAATCCTTGCGTGCATTTTAATTAATGGCCCTAGTAGGCATTGTGGCCCAGTGGGCAACCAGGCTTGCAAATGAAGAGAACCTCTACTTCTACTGCCCACTTCTGTCTGTTTCTCAACAACAAATATTTCTTTTCCACGTCGCATCGGTCGTTCCTTATCAGTTACCAGGCCAACTGAGCTCGTGGAATAGGAGGTAGAGCCAGCCGTACTAAGAGCCTTGGAGTAAGTATTTATAGTTTTGCCGGTGCGTGAAACGTTATACCTTCTCGGTAACATGAGTCCCGGCTTTAAAACTCGTCTCCTATCTTCACTCCTCCATCCCTTCCTGGGGAGAGATCGGAAGGAACACGAGTAGAAAAGGCTTATTTGGTTTAGAATCTCAACTTAATTTGAAACATGATTCGGCCCAGCGGGCTTGAGGTTGATGGATTGCTGGGGCTCTCCGGTTACCTCCTTGCAAACTCTTAACTGGACTGTTATTACATACAATCCACCCTATCATCTATCTCACCCCCGCCATGCCCTTTCATTGGGACTCCATTCCTCATCCGTGTTTCCGAACAATGTCGGCGAACTGGAAATTGGACTCTGATGGCACTCGGTAAACTTTTGTCCGGTTTGTAGGGCAACTTCTGAAAGTAATGTTCAGCAGAGGTTCTGGGAGGTATTGGTTATATTCAGATGCAAGCACAAAACCAATTGAAAGAGTTATATGAAATTCGTTGGAGGGGGGGATTATTAGCTGGGACCATTACTTAGATATCTTCGGTAGTGGGGAAGCAAAATTCCAAACGGGTTATTCCAGCGGGTATAAAAATTAGACGATTTTTGCAATATTATAATTCAAGTAAATAATTATGGTGAGATGGTAATTGTGTAATATAATGAACGGACTGTGAAATAAAGATAACGGATGTTGTAAAAGCCTAAGGGATGACACACCCTTGAAGGTGTGTGCCTACGTAGAACTGGTAAGAAGATATTAGTATTAATAGGTAGTGATCTCAATGATCAAGGTCAGTCTAATCTAACTTTCTTTCGTCAATCAATAAAGTGACAACTTATCTCTTATACTCTCCACACATACCTAGTGAGTCAATCAGCTTTTTTTCGGTATGGATACTACTGCTTCCTTCGAATGAGCACTCGAATGAGGCATTGAAAAACCTCTACGTGGCAAGACCGCCTTTGCTCAAATCCTTAATTTCTATCAATTGTTAACAAATTTGGGAAATCCTTAACAAATTATGGTACTTCGAGGGGGTTTGAACATTGTTGACAGACCAAAATCCACCAGATTACGCTCAAACACCTGGGCCATTGAAGACCGATGGTTTGCCTTTCTACTGAAAGATCGAAAATGTATAGTAAACTTTTTTCGAAGAAGAAGAATCCCAAGCAATATACTTTGAAAAAATGCTCTTAAAACGCTGCAAATTATGACACAACGGTTTATTATTTTCTACCCATCTGGGGTCACCCATCTGTAAAGATTCTATTTGTTCCGTAAGTACCTAACGTATTATAACGCGTTGTTCAAAATTCGACGAGTATGTACAATGTGTACCTACCTAGATACCTAATCGTAATTATTATTATCCAAGAGTTGTAGTGGATCTTTCATAACATTATAGAGTAACTAAAGAAGCTTATAAGAGTCAACAAGGAACTCAATTCGGTAAAATCGGAAAAAGTTGTATTTTGATCAGCCGATCTTTGAACGCGCAGTTGGCCTATTCGGAGAATTTACGATTCAAACTCATTTGACGCCAAATCGATGGAAAAATATACCTTATTTCGATTTGAAGTTTTCAAGCTAGGGTGTTTTGAAAATTTCATCTCCTATTTTCTACCCCTTAGAGAAGACTGACAGTAACGCCAAGCGTTGGGGCACAACTAGACCCCAAATGGAGTCGGCATACCAAATTTTATTTATTTTGGTCCATTGTAACTAAGCAAAGTGCAGACGGACGGGATTTCTTTTAATTCGATTTACCTACTTCGATTTCGTAAAACATCAAATTTTGAGTGGGGGTTAAACAAAAATTCGTTTCGTGCTCGATTTCTAAGGTCTATAATTGAAAATAATAGATCACAAGAAGTGAAATAAATAATCATAATAGATGTACCTACAAAACAAGAAACGAAAGCAATCACAGATTTTTTGAATATACGAATATCTGGTCTACGTTGCTGCATGCCATCGATGGTGAAACTAAAGGTGTGAGCTAACGCTTTAGGAATCTGTGAGTGCATACTATTGAGAATGCTCATCGCCTAAAACGGACGGAGTATGCGCATTGAAGATGCCAACATTGCCCGAGTATCGAGTTTCACCCTCTTATTCCGCGACACCCGATACCTCCCCACGATATCGTGTGATACGAATATAA
>JAEMON010000008.1:23098267-23111668 GCA_030264115.1 Lygus lineolaris | reverse complement strand
CGTGGATTGCGCATACTGTGCACGTCCGCAAGGGTGTGCGAGCATGCATTTTTGAATCTACCGAGAAAATCGTTAGTTGGATTTTCTACAAATATGTCTTAGTAAGGAAAAAAACCCGGGTAGTTCAAATGAAGTAACCAACTTGTACAGTCAGTTTTTCGGCAGCATCCTTGTGCCAACTTGGAAGGAACTTTTCTCTGCAGTAGGATGCCAGAGAGCAGATCATACTCGTATTTATGGTTTATCTGGTAGGCATTATTATATGCAGCATATTATAGCAGCTCTGTCCCACAAAGCCCCCAAGTAAACCACTGCTAATTGGAACTGAGGGCAGACGCAGACCAAATAACGTCAGTTCCACCATCCCATCGTGATGATTACTGCCGTATAGCCTTTTGGTTGTCGTTATGGGTGAGGCAGGGACGATGTGGCTTCGTGCCACTGAAGAGCTGGTGTGGTAGAGCGAACAGACACGTAGGTCCCCTCTGAGGAGAGTGCAAAGTTGTAACCCATGGCCTTGTCACAAGTCCGAAAAGTGTGAATATCGCGTGGTTGTTATGCCTATCGGATCACCTCAGTAGATAAATAACCCACAGAAACCCCAAATAAATAGCTGCTAATTGGAACTGAGGGCAAACCAAATAACGTCAGTTGCCAACATTTTGTCGTGGTCTGTGGTTTATCGGGTAGGTATTATTATTGGCAGCATAGTATAGCAGCCATATAGGGTTCATTAGTTGGTCTACACTGAATATACATACGGTTTCCAATACAGCTTCAAAGTAGGACCTAGGTAATGAAATGAAAATTAATTTATTCCCGAAGACAAAATACATAGATAATTTTGGTAGGTAAACATAATAATTATGTTATGCCTAACTCTTTTAGTGATGCGTTCAAAATAAAAATTTTCTTGGGGATCACACTGGATACCAGAAACAGTGGCCCAGTGTGGCTGGTCGATCAATCGAGGTTTTTTTAAAATTAGTATATTAAGTACATTGTACGCCTAGGTACCTAGTAGGAACTACCCACTTAAGTAGTATGCCACAGAGGTAAGCAAAGGGTTGTACCAACCCATAGTTCAGTTGGTAGGCTTAGGCAGCATAGCTGGCCACCATTGGCTGTCAGCACATCCTGGGATTAGTCTGTTTCTCTAGGCCGGTCTCCCTCTGGAGGCCTTGCTCGTAGTCCTGAACTCCCACCTTCCGCCCTTCCCCGGTCGTCACAGGATCCGCTGGAACTCGTCGGCGCCCCAACAGTCCGTGACGTGGCGCGGTTGCCGTATGGCTCCTCCTAGCATCACATCCGTGTTTTGTTTGTGTCTCGAACCCTCAACAACCGCCACCTGCATCACATAAGCTGACCGTTTCTTCATACAAATTCTCATTGCCACGACTTATCAGACATGTCAATCAACTAGTAAGTCAATACAGCGTTTTTACTGTGATATAGCTACTTTTGAATGTAAGATATCATTTAGATTATATCAGTGCATATATACAACCTGAAACAATTTCAAAATCAAAAATGTATTTATTGCCAACATTCAGTAAATATAGTACACGTCTAGTTTTTTATCAAATAATTATATTCAGGGCGACGAATCGTTGAGGATCTCCTCAAAGGGATATGTGGACAGATCAGATTTCGAAAATGGTAGCGTTCCTTGAACTTATTTGGTAACAGATAGAAAATTTTCGATCTATTTTCGTCCACGGCAATAGCTTTATTTCTTGAATGACATTTCCTACCCTCAGGAAAAATAATTGTTTAATTTTCAACACACCAATAGCTGTTCATGACCAGTTAGCGTTAAGTCCTCGAATATGAAGGATACCACGGGAAAGTCTTACGAAGGAATTTCTGTATTGAACTATGAAGGTGATTGGTTTCAATTTTTCGGATAGAATGAGACCAGTCAGAGCGTTATAAGACCAACAGTTTGCTCTACCTTGTCGAGGGTTGACAGAAAAAACAACGTCTAGATGATTGTGAATAACCAACTTTGATTTTTTAGTTGGTACATAAATATATCACAAGAATAGCGGTATAGAGAGCTGAATATGAGAGAAACAGAATGGAACAATGTATCCTTGGAGGAAAACGCTGCAAAAATGTCAAATGCCGCTGCAAGGATGTCAATACAGAAGTATTGACAAGTAGTATTAAACCGGTGTGTTTAATTTATTTGGATCGTGTTCTCATGACTGCATATTTAATTGAACCTCACAGCCTTGGTCCATAAATATAATACCTACCTGATTGATCTATTACCAGGAAGTACAGACCTTTATTGAAAATGGTGGATATAGGAATTTTGAATTATCCTTGGTATTATTCATTGAGAACTCAGACTTGTAGGAAATACTGTCTGAAATACTCACTCTGCAAAAGCAGAGAACAGAATATCTACACACTTTCCTCTAAGATAGAGAAGACCATCCTTCCAAGTTCCAAGTTAATAGGTACCTGTATGGTATGCACGGTGGCCAAATTTCCAAAAATGTTTCTATCAATAACTTAGTTAGGGCTGACAAGATTTGTACAAAAATGCCTTTTATTGCTTGGTCCAGTCATCTAAAGGTGCTCCATGCAACTAGCATCTAGGGTTCATCTGGTAGGACCATAAGGTTAGTGAAAGAGAGAAAGAATCAATCAAGTTGATTATTCACGTCAAAATTTCGAGGAAAACATGTGAGAATCAGAATATCTACTGTCCAAAATGTTTTGTAGCTGTGTTCTTGTTTAGTAATATTCTACAATCACATTCCATGAACGAAGGCAGGCACACCTTTCATCACCACCATAACATCTTATTTTGGTAGGTATTTATTTAAAAGAGGGATGAACCGCACTTGAGAGACGAATCGAATTCCAAGGGTTGAACAAAATGAATCGAACCTCTTACGAACCTTCTTAAGTATGTTTCAACCACCCTATTTGCCCAAGCTTACTCAAGCTGGTAGCTACGTGTTGATACTTTGAATGTGTGATTTCAAGCTCAAGTTTACCAATTGCTCCTTGAAACAGAAGTACCGATTCGGAACGGATTCGGCAACAGTTACTCGCAATACGTCCAGATCTTTATCATCTTTCTTTTTGTCAAAGAGCCGTGACGGAACGAATCGTTCACTTCCACTGTTGTTCACGAGTGCTCGCAATTGCTCAATCGTCGGACACAGTTATTATTAGTCAATAATATGAAGTTCAGTCACAGCTTGTCTGATAGAGACTACGAACTTCGAACTTCGTACGTTGCAGATGACTAGCCTGTAATCAATATTGTGATAATAACAATTGAAACTACTTATATTTGAGTTTTTATATCTCCAGAATACACGTAAAACTTACATAGAAATTTTTAAAATGTCTGCCATTTCGTGATAATTATGCCGTTTATGGACAGCGGTAACGCTCCCTGTCTCTTCCTTGTGTAGCAGAGTAACCGCTGACAAGAAATTTCGTTCCTACTAATGAGGATGAGTATCGAACGACAAAACATCAATTATTGACATCTATTGATATTTTGTCTGATTGATCGATCTACCGATCAAGAGAGTTGATTAATCGATTAATTGGCGAATTTGAAAAAATATGAGTAACTTCTTCTTCTTCTTCCATTTCTCTTTGCCACCTCCACTATGAATAGGTATATGAACACTGGTGAAAAAAGAGGAAAAGTGCTGCTTTAATGAACAGAATGAAGGTTTCATAACTTAATAAGTCACATAATATATGTGGATAGATATTATAAATAGGTATTGTTCAGTACAACCAAAATTGATAAATATTCTTGAAGTTCGAAATCTAAGACAAAACCCCGAATAATTGAACAAAATTATTCGATTAACAATTAATCGAGCCTAGGTAACATCGATTATTGAACGTAAACATTGATTAATCGATTGATCGATACCCATTCTTATCTGCTTAGTTATCTAATGAAAGTCATGTTTGTTCGAAAAGCATGTACCTATAGGTATGTTCAGCCCGACTCTAACCTGTAAATTACCAACGTAAAGATGGTTGATAAAAAGAGGAGGTGCATCAGACATCTACACCCATTTATGTCGTCCTTTATCAATCTTCACAAATCAACGTTGAAGGTAAGTAACAGTCATGATGAATCTTGGAAGACTTCCAACTGCATCACGACCGAGCGGTGATATTGTACAGTAAACTCCCAACAGGTACGTTGAGAGCACCACGCAAAATAATTCTGAATAACCGATTCACCCTCATTTGAATATGTGCTTACCTTGGTGCGGATCGGAATATGACCGCAAAATATCTAAATTTCAAGGAGAAACGGGTTTTACATTGTATTTTGTAGTTATAAATAGGTTATAAATAAGAACAGAAACCTCATGAAAACGTTTGTTACAAGAACAAGCCGTTGATCAATATGTTTGTGAGAGTTGTTATAAAATAACCTCCGTTTTACAGCGTAGGTGTGCAATTTACATAAATTTTATAATTTATTACAAATAAGTACTCTGCCTTGTGGAAGAAAACGCTGCCACTCTAATGTTAATGAAAGTGGGATTTTCACGTATCCCCCTTATTTTTGACCTGCTCTTTTCAATGTTGAAGTCGAAATTTCATCAATGAGCTGTTAAGGTAAAACGCCTTCACTGAAAAATCTTCAAAAAGCCGTTCTTGCATTCAAGAAACTCGATTATCGTTTTTCCATCAAAAGTTGGTATTTTCTAGGATTTTTATTATTTATTGATAATCGAACCATGATCAACCCGAAAGAATCGACAGCTAATGATCATTTCCATATTGTCCTTGGGAAGACTGCGGCAACTTCTCAAACACTTTCAATAATACTGAAACGGTTTGGAAATTTGTTTCCAGCTAGGAGAATAGCACACAGGTTACATACATCGTATAACCTATTTTTAACCTGACCTTCACTGGCAGGAGAAGGTGGCTCTGAAAATACGAAAAACCTACCCAACATGAAACAGGCCTCATGGCTCATATTCGTATTGAAGTAACATAGCTTGTTCGATCTGATTCGATTGATTGTCGAATTTGTGCTTTTCTCGCAGTCCACCTGAAACGTGAAAGGTGATGCATTGCAGAAAACCAAATTTCCGGAACACCTTCTTAGAATGGTTCTGATCGAAATCTGATAAAATTTCTTCGCGTTTCGTTCAAATGTGTGTAAGTCTTATGTATGTACGAGGTAGGGGTGCATAACATGTACGTTCGTGTATGCCCACGATTGCAGCCTATCAAACGATGGAGAAATTCCGATTTCGAAGTTTCGAGGTCGAACTAGCTAGAATTTCAGCTTTCCAGGTTAATGTTTTTGTCGGAAAAATAAATGCATATAGGTGAAAAACATTTTTTTTTGGCAAATTTTTGATATTAACCCCCAAAATTTCTCCAAGGATTTTGGTTAAACAAAGGATTTACTCTCTTCTCAAATTAATAAGAACAATTTCCAACACCCCTCATCCCTAGAAAATATCCTGAGGGACGAAATAAACATTAAAACCTACAAAAATAGTAATGTTTTGGGATTTTACTATTACTTTTATTTTATTTTATTTTTTTTTTTGTGATGGAGGAAAGTAGGTGAATCCTCGCACACCAATCCTCGATGGTTTTCAATATCCAAGTAGGAAAGGGGGGGGGGGGGGAGAGTTTAAGGTTTTTTTGCTCAATTCCGAAGGTATTGTAGACAATATTCCCAAAATTAGCAAATCAAACAGAGAAGTGCCTCTCACCTAGAATGGTTGGCAATAACTTGTACGTAATAAGTACCTACGTGGAAAATTTTGTGTAGGTATTCAGCCGCCACCAATATTGTGAACCCTGCAGGTGAACGTACTTAAGATTATATTATTTCTCGTACCACCGGATGATGGGATAAGGCTAACAGGTAGTTGTAGGTGTTATTCTTTCGTATCCTCCTCATTCATATTGAAAAATGAAGGGATGAGCTTTATGGTAATCAAAAAACTTCTATTGTGGTCCGAACGAACATTCCCAGGGTATAGTTGCCGGAAATAATGGGATCGAATAACCGTCCAACTCCCGAGGAGATTCTTTCTCCGGTTGAAGACCTCAACAATGAGTCACCGAACTATGCTCGACCATTTAGTTGGATGGTTCGCTCAACGTTATTTTATTTCTATCTGTAGTAGCCAGTAGGCTGGAAAGGAGCATAATTATGCTTTCGATTAGTGTCCATCACCATCCAGTAGTATGTATACCCCTATAGACTTCGGACTGCGTGTGTTGGTCGAATCATTCAAATCTATGTAAGTGCCAGTGGAGGAAGCAGTCAGCCACTCACCACTCGTTCTTAATTGTATTCTTGTTTAAACGACTTCATTAATTAAATTCATTGGATCGTATTATAGGTGCACATAAAAACGAGTAACTATATTTTAGACGCTGCTACCTCGAACGCTTCGATTCTCCGAATCATTCGACCAACTGCATTTTATTCTTTTGATTGAACGACTTCATTAATTAAATTCATTGAATCGTATTGTAGGTACACACAAATACGAGTAACTATATTCTAAACGCTTCTGCCTCAAACGCATCGATTCTCCGTTTCATTCGACCCTTGCAACTACATTTCCTGTTTGTGATAGCTGTTGAATTTTAAACGCTTCTCAGAGAACCATGTTGTGTTGATAATGAAAACGCAGCAATTTATCACGCAATGATCCATACTTATACGACCAATTTTAAAAGGTGGGGGAGGGATAGAGGGATATTAATTGATGACAAGTAGTAAGTATTAAAGGTAGGTAAGTAATTAAGTAAGGCTTTCCACAGCAAAAGGACTGATATCAATTTTCGCAAACTTTGATTTTATTTTTCCATTTTTGGTTTTAATTCACTTATGTTATGAAGCTCGCAATAAACCATCAGTACTACAATCAGGATTAGATTTGACTTCAGCTTTAAAGTTTGGATATACTTAGGCCCCTTTGGCATGATCATGTCGATTTTCGATATGACATAAAGGCCTATTTGATATATGACCATGTAAGGCGCTCCGTTCGAAAGGGACCGATATCCATTTTCTCAATCCGACCTGCACGCATTTGGAGGAATTTTGTTGGCTTTCTGTATGCACACAGGGAGTCTACAGATATCTGTGGACAAATTTCAGAAATCGATTCTACAGCTGATTTCAAACAAAAAGTGTCTCATAATTGTTTTAACCCCCTATTTTCGTGAGTTTTTCAATTTTTCAATTTGGTTTTTTTTCCTTCCACCATATATACATCACTAAAACAGCCAAAACTCCCTTATTTACAGTGCAACATTAAAAATGTCGTTGGAAAGAACGTTTAATTTCTCATAAGAAGAGCCTACTAACAACAACAATGTCTAACAATCAATCGTTCATCAGTAAAAAAAAAAAAAATAAAAAAAACAACGATACTATGAGTGGGCTTTGTAGACGGTCCTCGAGTTTCAAGGAGACCTTGAGATGGTCTCCTCATATTAGGAATACAGATTTGGCTTAAGGAATCCTTGAAGAACATCTCAAGGTCTCCTCGAAACTCCAATTTTCTCCCTTGCTTGGTGCACCAAAATGGAGAAATATTACCACACTGTTGGAAAGCTGACATCCTGAGAATGTTATTTCGTTGAGTTCTCAGCTCAACGAAATTGGTTTAGAAGCGAAAAAATGCACGAAAAAAGTAAAATTACGGAAAATTCTTGAAATTTGAACTTCGGGCTAAATTGTGAATTTTAAACATCAGCTGTTGAAAATAGTCAGTAAGCATTTTTTACAGAAAATTTGACGCTCTTTCCAACGTTACATTTTTTTCAATTTTACACTGTTAATATTAAGGGGGTTATGGCTGTTTTAGTGATGTAAGGTGGAAGGAATAAGCCAAATCTTAAAATTGAAAAACTCACAAAAATAGGGGGTTAAAAACTCTAAGTGGCAGTTTTTGTTGGAAATTACCTGTAGATTCGATTCCTGAAGTTTGTCCCAAGATAGCTAGCTAACATCCAGTATAGGCCGATTTTCCGGGGGTTGCTCGTGGATATTTTGAAGGTTCATTTCAATTTGAGCATCGTTTTTCAGAGGGATAAAGTTCTAGATTTGGTACGTTCTGGACATTGTAGACTTTGGAGGAAGGCGGGACGAAAAAGAATACACTTCTAACTAATTTTCGAAAAAATGAATGTTGGGCAACTTGAGCAACTGAAAGAAAGCATGCAGTTGCATCCGAAGCCGATATTTTCAGAACCACTGTCCTTCCGTATTTTGATACGATCTTCAAGTCATAAGTAGTGGCAGAACTTTTGAGGTTTCTGTCACCAAACAGTAAGCCGTGGGAAAGGCCCGAGGTAAACGATTCACGTTGATAGCTACCTGAGTAAGAAGAAAAACAAAGATGAGCTCTGCGGTCTGTGGAAACTCCGCTCCACTTTTCCTGGAGTAGATCCTGGGAAAAGAGAAATGCTTGAATGGGGTGAGTAGTAGCGAGTAGTGGAGGTACGCGATGGGAGTTGCGGCCAGTGAAGCAACCATTGACTCTCCTTGACCTCTCCATTCCCGTCTCCCTGTCGGGTCCGTCGACTTCTTTTATCATCCGCGGAGCTTCGGCTGCAGAGTCGCTCGCCATTCAGTGGTTACATCAGAACTATAATAACCACCCGCATCTTCGGGAGCAAAAGGCTGTTTTAGAAGACTGGGAGAGTAATAGGGAGTCTTCATCTGTCTGTCATCGTTGAATCATCACCACCAGAGTTCAATGTTCATTGGTGTCATGCTGGGTAACACTGATGGATATTATGAATGCTTTGTCGAAATGCTTGTAATTTGAAACGAAACCGGAGTCAATGAAATTTTCATTCATGCAGCATGAGTTGATGAGCGAAATTTCAAGGAATCGTTCTGACCAATTTCCTGGGTGGTTCTTATAGGAAATTTTGCGCTGGTTCCGAGTATCCCATATTTATGTTGTTATGTTTAAGATGGTGGTTTACACCAAAAACCTCATAAAACACGTTTTCTGACCCTCAATTTAAAAAAATTTGACCACTTGGAGAACTCCGAAAATTGAGGACAACGAGCTAATCCTTCCTTTTGTTGTTATTGAAATATTGAATTCTTTATTGATTTTAAGGTAGATTCCAGGGTCAGATATCGCCTGACATAATATATATACAAACATAAATTGTATACATGAAAAATGTTAAAATCTAGAAATCCTTCTAGAATGGTCTGAAACGGATTTCCATAAAGACAGTTTTCAAACATTTTCATTACTTACATTTTGAAGCTATTGCAATAGCTTCATTTCCTTCGAAAATTCGCCAAAAACGTTGTCTGTTTCCACGAAAATAATGAGTAACAAAGTTAGATCGTTTTGACGGCTAGGCCATCATCAGTAACAAACAAAGAGCTACATCAGAAAGAGCTACACACATTTATTTGTCAAATCAAAACTAAAGTTACGATTGGATTCTCTCAGATGATTTCCGAAAGCCAAATTGCGCTCTTCATCCCTGAAATCTTTTTCATGTTCTCCAGTTATTTCCCTAAATTTGGTTAGGAAACTGGTAAAAAATTTAGGGAAGGACTATGTCAACATGGAAAAGATTTCAGGGATAACGAGGGCGATTCTGTAGAACTCGCTGGTCGTTTTGAAATAAGAAGAACGTAAATCTGTCCGTCCGACTCTCCGTCAGCCGAGAATAAAAATTCATATCTATATGTAAATGCAGACCAGTATAATTACCTACTAGTCCTCGAACCTTTCATCAAGTTTTCTTCAGGTTTCAGATGGTAAGACTACAGATAGACACAATAACTACATACTTACATTACTTGATAATATTATGATTCTGATAATCTCGGTCACGATAGGGAAAATTCTCAATGGAATTGTGTGAATAAAAACGAACATATAATTTTATATCAACACTGGTTCACCTAGACAATTTCCTAGTAGTTACTTGAGTGTGATTGTAAGTATGCTTATCCGACAAAAAGTTAACCGAAAATCAACAACAGAAACTCCCAATTTTTCACCGAGACCGCTATTCTTCTACAATAGAAAGTTGTAAAACGTAAAACATGCCTCTAGTACTGGGTCTTCATCGCTTGAAGCATCTTTAGTGGTGAAGACCTGCTTGCTGTAAGTGAGTGTTAGGTAGATACCGTAAGAAACAAAAAAACGAGGTTTACGAGAAAACAGCTACTCCTTCAAGAATGAAATGGAAAAAACAGAGTCAGCGTTTCACCTAATTTTCTCTTAATGCATCCTGTGGGGTGACACATATTCCTCTGGAGTCGGGGAGATGACTTATCGGAGCTGTGGGAAGCGGTTCCCGACCTCAAACAAACGGTTGGAAACACGGCAGCCTACCACTATAGTGTTGCCAGGTGTTGTCGTTAGTTATGCAAAAAGCCGCAATGAAAAGAGAGCGCCCTAATTAGAGTTTTCTGTGTGAACTTGTGGAAGGAACGAGATCGTCGACCACATCACATCAGACGAGTTAACGGAAGTATACCAGTTCCCACGTACCTATCTGGGTTGGTGAACTTACGAACACCCGAAAAAATACTCCTATTTTGATTATTTTACTTAATACTTTTACTAAGTGGGAAGGTACCACCAATATCAACTCGTTTTTCAATAAATTATGAATCAGTTGTCTGTCCCTTTAAGATAAATTTAAATTCCTAGGATTTGTCCACGATACTACCAAAATGATTGTGAAATTCCCATCTGAGGAAAAATAAAGAAAATTCCACATTCGTTAGCTACTTACCTACTTTTAGCAAACGTTTGCTACTTACCTACTTTTAGCAAACGTTAGCTACCTACCTACTTGTAGCAAACATTTAAAGAATTACTCATGGAATTTGCGCTTTTGCTCAATTCATTCGAGGTCATCATAGATAGCACTTGTCAGTCAAATTTAGGGCTTTTCCAACTAAATTCAGTTTTTCCCGATTCAATTTTTTTAGAAGAAAAATCCAAGGTAGGTAGATAAAAGTACTATCATAAGGGGGTGTGCATCCAAACACCTTTACTTTCATTGAGAAAAAACTAGATTTGGATGGGAAATAATCAAATTTGAATAAGAAAAAACTAAATTTGGTAGAGAAAAGTCAAATTTGACTTAAAAAAAAGAAAAAAAAGGACGGTAGACCTGACAGTTCTACAGTCAGATCATTTAATGATCTCGTCGCAGTTCATTATATCGTAACGTAACGACCGCGAGGTCTCATTTCATACCGTAACGTAACGGTCGGAAAAAAAATGGAATTGTCCTGATAATCATTAAATGATAAAAATAATAATAATAATTTGGATGGAAAATACTAAATTCGGCTGGGAAATGCTATAATATCTGCATCCCGAGCGTGTAAGTTTGGCCGGTTGTTTACAAAGAGGTCTGCAAGGGCAAAATGTCGTGCATTCAAGAAAGAATAATGCACTTGGAGAAGATTATAATACCTATATTGTTTGACCACCATCAAAAAATTATAATTTGTATAGTAAAAAAAAAAAAGGATCAATTTTCGAGTGACTAGTTAGCCTGAAAACCTCCCACTATAGCTTACCCTCTGAAACCTTACCTAAAAAAATCATTGATCCTGATTGATTTATCATGATTTTTTTGAACTTCGTTAGTTTTTTCACTAAATTATATCCAGCTGGGTGGAGAGTATAAGCCATCAGTGCCTGAAACTCTTTTCCAATGGCAACCCCAAGCAGTATCCAGCTGGGTACCAGAATTTTAAAGTTTTGCCTTATTCTTGTTTCATAATCAACTAAGTCTGGTTATCTGCAGTCTTGGGCAGTAATGGAGTTCTCTTGAAGAGGTCCTTGAAGTTCTGATAAGGTGAAGTTTTGCAATTTCTATGAGTGATGGAAGTTCTAGTGAAGAGAAGTCGCTGAAGTTCTGATAAGGTGAAGATGAAGTCCCATATTGGTGATAGGTAAGATGATAATGATGAAAGTGAATGACCGCATACAGTTCGTAAGTCTGTGTGGGTGGTCTGACATCGGCATTCAACTAGGTAGGTACCTAAAATATGTATTTTCTTTTCCGTGGTATCTTTGTTATGTTTTTCCCCTCTTTATAGAGTTGCCTGTATGTACTTCATCATATTGCCGAAATGGAAACATCATTCCCAAAGGAGCATCCTTTTCATTTTGAAGTGTGACTGCACATCGGTGATTTCATTCATGTCAGTGGGCTGATTAGTTTCAACAAAATGTGAAGGTCACATGCGACAAATCTATGATTACTATGGTATAAATTCATTCAAAACGGCTTATTCCTACTATCGCCGTAATGTACATAATCAATTCCTGATTTAAAATGGTGTTTTTTTAATATCAATATCTTGTTTAACCAACCTAGATGACGGGGAGATAATTTGCAACGGAAAGATAGTAAAATGGAAGATGCCGTCACTGTTTGAAAGAGAATGTAATAAACTGACTTAGGTAGAATTTATCTGCAGGTCAGACTGTGGGATTCAACTGGTCTTATGAAAATGAAGAGTTCAACTTGTAGACCTAACCAGCTTAGTTAGGGACAGCTCACCTTGAAATCCTATATAGAAGAATAGTCCATAAAATAATTTGAGAACCATCCCTGATGATGGTGTTATGCGAGGAAGAGTTCGCCGCTGCATAGTTGTACTGCTGGTTGTAGAAAGTCGGGATTCAGCCAAAAACAGTTGGTAAGGAATTACATAAATTCACTATATTTCAAAGTTTCGAGTCGCACCGGACCCATCTTCAGGAACAACATGTAAGCAGGAGTAAGGGGAGCAGGTGTATAAAATAATTTGGATGAGATTGCAAGATAAAAAATGGCAATAAATCAATCACAATAAAAAATGCAAAATCATGATTGATTTTTCAAAAATTCGCCATTCTAAATCTGCTTGGACCTTTTCATATCCTTCGAACGAACTGCAAAATGTAAAACATAGCTAACTGAATAGGTTATAACCAGGAAAACATTTTTTTCTTCGTATCTCAAGAAAATACACAAGGCGACCTTGAAAACGTGAAGGTAATAATGAGTGAGTACCTGGCAGAGCTCATCAGAGTCGCAGGTAGTTGTTAACACTAACAAACTGTTGTCGAAAACCACTGGTATGTACCTCGTGCGGATTTTCGTGGCCCGAGAAACATTTGGACGGTGCTCAGAAGAAAATCCTCGAATCCATTAGGACGAGGCCGAAATTAGGACCCCCGAGGTGATTTCTCTTTTCGCGAACGACGTCACGTCAATGGCGGTTTTAAAATCCGAAAATAACGACGACGATAACGATTGTGAGGTGTCAGTCAGGTCAGCGTGCGATCTGGCACGTTGACACAGGCGAAAGTTCGCTGGTTTAAGAATGGTCAATTTATACCTAAT
>JAEMON010000008.1:23057667-23069946 GCA_030264115.1 Lygus lineolaris | reverse complement strand
CCTTCGTCATATCACGTTCAGGTAATTAAATATCATAAATTAACCCCTGCAATCGAAACGTGGTTGTTCTGATTCACTTGTTTACCACTCAGTAATGCTCGGACAGCTCTTGGATGATTGTCAAAAGAGTAGGTAAAAGAATGGTTCAATCCAAAAGTACTAACATTCGAATCCAAAACCATAAACATAGTTTCAAAATCCAACATGTGTATGAAGTTCTTACGTTTCATATTTTCAGTCTTCTCTGTTTATCTTGCTCCATACAAGGAACAGCCTTGTACACGTATCACGATTATATTTCTACTGTAGATACTCACCTATGTATTGAGTATACTTCAACATTTTCACTGTTGAAAGAAATACCTTTGGAAAATTTAGAATGAAAGTTGAATGGTGTACCTATTTGTCGACATGGGAAGGGTATTGAAAAATCATACATGTTTGTACTAAATGTGTATTGGCTCTGCAACCCAGATTAATGTGTTTTTTCATAAATCTTCACTACAAGTTTCTTCCTGGGACGATTATGGTGAGAAGCAACCCACACTTACAGCTGACATTTCTGCATTCAAGGTCACTTCCGAGACGGCGAAGGTGGTCGAATAAGGTCTGTGGGTGACCCTTGCAGCCTCTTACTCGGTTAAACATAGGCGTGATGACTCGGGCTCACCTTTCTCTTCGGATCGACTCCAACTGACTCGCGAAAGCTCTCACGTTTCAGACTAGACCGCTCTTTAAGCTCATTCTTGAAAGACCAGCCAGTGTTGAAACCAGGGTTGATTTTGAGCTGGGAGTACACGATGTACTTAGCTGTTATGTCTCCCGAGGGACACACCGAGGCAGGCCATCTCGTGAATTAGAGTGCGTCAACAGCTTCATCAAGCTTGTCGATTTTTCTAATGTTATGAATATTTGCGGAATGTAAATGTGACGGTGACAAGTATACATTTTGGAAGCAATTTATTATCATGAAAGTGCGACTGTCATTACAGTAAACGTAGACAGCTGTCACCAAAATCCTTGCTCTCGTTGGCTTGATGCTTTACGTTAGAAAGCCTCGAGAGGATGGAGGCGGGAGGGGCCTGAGGCGTGTTTGACGTATGCAGCCGCACACTCGAGCCTTTTGGAAGGGCAAAAATTGGCCAATTTTGGTTTAAAAAACGTCTGCAAAGTTGGCTGTGGCACATAGCTTCCTCGTATCCATAAAATGATTTTATATATAACATGTATATTAAAAAATCAACAAATGGATTACTAACTGCACAATCCCTGAAAATTCCATCGAAATCGGATGAGAATTGTCGAAGTTATGACAGCTTTACGTTTGCGCATGCGCAGTGGGTACAACTGATCCGATCTTGATGAAACTCGTAGGGTACCATCAAACCTTCGATCTTCAACTACCCTCCAAATTTGAGCGAAATCGGACCATTAGGTCGCGAGAAATTGATGTTTCGAGGATTTCACGTTTACGTATGCGTAGAGGCTGCCGTTGGTCGGCTGGTAATGAATTTCATCAGGGGGATAACCCGCGTAATCCCTGAAAATGTCATCAAAATCGGATGGAAATTGTGGAAGTTATGCGTGATGCAAAGATTTCAAATTTTGGACCATTAGGTCGCGAGAAATTGACGTTTCAACAATTTACCGTCCACGCATGCTCAGAGGCTACCGTTGGTCGGATGGCAATGAATTTCATAGGGGGCCATCTAGGGCCTAACCCGCGTAATCCCTGGAAATTTCATCAAAATCGGATGGAAATTGTGGAAGTTATGCGTGTTGCAAGGATTCCGGGACATACAGACAGACAGCCGACAGGCAGACAGACAACCACGAAACCAAAATTGTTCAGGAAGGTCTAAAACGTAAAACGCGAGTTGAAATTTTGATTTTGGAGATAAACAAATTTTCAAATCCCAAAAGTGAAAACACTGCTTCCGCTACCTTGGTAGACTCGGAAGCAAAATAAATAAATTTTGAAAATTTTTAGAAATTGATTTAAATTGGGCAGAAATATATAAACTAGAAGGAACTTTGTCTCAAAACTATTACGATGTAATTTCAAGGTAAAACCGAAGATCTACCCCATTGAGTTCTGAAATACAGTAGTCTGATTTTATTTTATTCTACCCATGAGATATGGAAATTTATCTCAGGTTTGGCGGGCGGTGATCCGCGCATTAGCTATTTATTTTGAGAGTGATTGCAATATAAGTGTAAAAATAATTGTAACTTGACCCAGAAGTTTTCATTAGTTTATTTAACATAATAGTGGTTTAAGTTACAAGAAAGAATATTGAACCTATCAAGTCAAAAAATAAAAAATGAAATTGAGAGGCATAAATCTAATGTTCTAAAAGGTGTTAAAGTGCACAAAAACTGTGTTTTAGACTTTAAATTTCAAAAACAGCCTTTCAATTTTATCAATTGAAAACGAGCTGTCTCAGTCAATTGATTGAGTGATACAGTGATAGAGTTGATTAGGTAATTGTCTCATTCATTCCTCGGACCCCCCCTTTTACCTGGGGGTTATACGAGACCCCCCGGTAGGGGCATCAAATAATGTCAAGACTTGCACACTTGCAATTTTCGCCTTAGGCCGGTCCTGGGTTGGTCTAATCAAATATTTACCCACAGGATTTTTCTGTAGCCTATACCTAAGTTTTTGATCTCAACAGAAGGATATTTGTCTAACACAAAAATGTCAAAATTTCCCATATTTGGGTCGATTATGAATACTAAAAACATTATATGCATTTAGTGGTGCACGCATTTCAGGGGACGTCTCTTTAGAATGGAAAATGTCTCGAAACTGAATAGCGTTCCAAAATCTATGATCAACGATACCCAACGCGTGAAACCGTGTTTCGCCAGCCAATGGTTGCACCGGGAATGTCTCTGTTCAACAGGAAACAACGAGAAAGGTTGATTACACTAAAAAATGAAGCTTTGGAATACTCAAAGGTATGATTCAGGTTGAAATATCAGCTAAAGGTTAATTTTGGGGGCAAAAGCTCTAACTTGCGATAAAAAGGTAGGCATGGTTTTCTCCGACCTGTTGGCTGAAGCTACTTTCTCACGTTTGGATAATCAAATTTTTTAACTAATTTGTGAACCAGGGAATATAGTGAACAACACAGAAGAGTTGCATTTTCAGAAAAATAAGGTAAACCGTTGGGTAATCATGTACAGCGAGTGTTTTTTCTCATTTTTATTGAATTTTAATCGTATGAGAACAGCCCATACTAAGGCGAAACCATTATGGTTTAAATCCAATAGTGTAAGGTCATTACTAGTCCATAGCGATTTACCGTTTACCTAGCCTATTAATCCACAGGTTGTAGATCATCACTCGACTTGTCTGCGGACTAAAAATAACCAATAGGTTAAATGCCATTGGTTTTAAATATGGCGTAGGGATACTCACAGAAAATTCATTTATTTATATGAAGTTGGAGAGGCTTGCTAACACGGATTCGCCGATGAGCTGTAATAATGCTGAAATTAGTGGGGAGATGATAGGAAGGTTGGGCGAGTCGAGTCGAAAAACAACATCGATTTTAGGTTGTACTCTAAATCGAAGAGTACTATGAATGAAACATGAGTTTGAAATCACAAACTAAAGATAACAATGATATTATTAACGTCGTTCAAGATGATTGCCTTCTAACAGTGGTACAAGTAAATGACACTTTTATCGAACAAGATAAGAGAGCAGTCGCATCAGCGAAATCAATTACACGTCGTCTCAGAGTGTTCTCGACAGATTCAATGCCTAATTTGATCAGGAATGATACGCATGTTATGAGCTCTTCTTATACACTTTTAAATTGATCCTCAGCTCGACCATCTTCACACCAAACAAGTAGGACTACAAAATTCACTCTACCTATACAATGCATGAAAATGGACCTTCTCTGTTCAAATGTAGACCTGCAAGTTACAGAAATGTGTCTCAAACAGTGATGTAGGGATATCATTGAAACCAACTCCGTATTTTCAACTCCAACAATGTGAACGCACGCGCGTGATCATAACTATCAATTGATGTGCCTGCCAATCCACTGGGAAACAATTTTATAACACAGAATGTGTTTTTGCGATCATCAACCGGTTAATAACCGACATGAAATTATGAATTATGAAACGAAAAAAATGACATGCTATACCGATAAACAATCCGGTTTGCTTTAGTACTGCAACAATGCATCAATGTTTAACTTCAACAGTACAATGTGAGCGTATAACCATCAACCGATTTGCCTGACAATCAACGTTCTTGGTTGAGGTTGTGAGACTACAACACTGAGGTTGTATCACTACAGGCGTCTACCAAGATTTCAAGACCTCGGAGGTACTTTTTTGCACACAAAAAAAAAAAAAAACCATCAACATCGGAGTTATGCTGTCCAAGAGGAGTTGACTCTTGAACTTATACCCAACACTTATAAAAGAAAATCAGTCACAGAAATCGGTCCAGCCGTTCCAGCCACAAACAGGGACAAACAAACAGGCAGGCAGTCCCAGCTTAATATTTATAGGATGTCAATGAACAGGATGAAGAACAATGGACAGAATGGCCTGCAATGGTTCGTACAACTCGGCTTATACCATATACTGGTACAGGGTTACCATCTACTTTTTGTGAAGGGAGGACGATTAATGTGGAAAACGAGGACAATTACTTTCACGAGGGGGACAATATACGATGACATTTTCATAGAAAAGAACAATAAATTTTCATGAGTAAAAATGTTGGCAATACTTTTTTGAAGCATTAGATGTTACATTATTGAAAAAGTTATATCATTTACGCATTTCATTTAAGTATATAATAATATATAGGTACCAAGCATAATATGCTTATTCTCATTGCATTGTTATTTATTATTTAACGTAGGTAAGTATTTATTTTCCCCTGAATTTTAATCAATAGGCGTAAATATGCGTAAATGACACCCACAGCTGGAACTAAGCACTGTATTTATTCATTTGGAAGTCAGGTAAATCAATATCAGTCTATTGAAGGTAGATAAACTTAAATTTTTGTGGTTGGTACTTGCTGAAATTCCACGTTTAAATCAAATTTTATTCAATTTGTTATTATTGTTATTTTTTTTTCAATTAAAAGAGTTTTTGACATGAATGAATATGGTGTCCTATGGCCCCCTCTTTCTGAAGGTTTTGACACCAAAATCGTTACCCAACAACCGATCATCAAAGTTGGTTGAGAAGTATTGATAAAGGGTATTCTTGATCTTGTTGATGTTGTAAGTTTAGAAAAATATCTACACGATCGTGAACTTCTTTTTCGAATTAACGAAGCTATGCCATTTACCTACTATGATAGTAAGGTTCATAGTAGGTACCCAATTGGCAGGCTTTTCTTCCATTTTGACATGAAAATGTCTTATGGCTATATTATGTCAGACATGTTCGTGTCACAATGTATCAGCGTAAAGCTTTGATCCTAACGGTTTTTTTTTTCAAAGGCTGAAAGTAAGACAAATCCACAAATTCAAGAAAGAAAGGAGGACGGTGGGGCAAAGTGTTGAAAGTAGGGACATGTCCTACTAAAGTAGGACATATAGTAACCCTGTAACTGGTATGGAGTTATGGGTAGTTGCGAATATTTTTGGGAAAGAAAGTAGTTCATCCATGAGTTGTTCTTCACTGTTGTTCCCGGTGGTTATTAAAAATGGCATTGTGATTATCGGAATTTTGCTTTTATTCCCATGGAAGTAAGAATAGAACCTATCGGGCAATCAAAATAAATAGGAGATGAAGAAGAAGAATATAAAAAATAATTAAAACTACTCATGTAGGGATTCTTCATCTGAATGGAGAAAGTTCTTCGAAGCTCCTTGATGAAGTTCCTTGAAGTTCCTTTCCTCCTTGAAAGAATCCTTGAAGCTCGAAAAAGTTCTTTTTCACAATCCACTAGGACATTAATGTTGGAGATATCCTTTCGTGAAAAGCCAATAAGATAAAATGGGAACTGTCTCAATCTCTACCCCATTGTTGCACACAAGCAATGACCCAATATCAAAACTGTTTGTTTAAAAAAAAGTATATTAAAGCCCTTCAGTTGGATTAAACTTGAAAATTAGAAACGACGCTTTTACGTTAAATCCATACATGAAGTTATGACAAAATCAAGTTCTTATGCTTGTTTAGCCTATCGCAATTGCATGTTTCACACTTTTTCTAAGTCAATAACTGCACATAGAGAAACCTTTAATTTGTCTTCGGAATCTCACGATGAGGCTGTTGAGGGGTAAAAATAGAGTGACTGAAGTGTTGTTTTGTCTGGGATTCGTCTACAGTGAGTTACCACACTCATCCAATTCGTTCAGGAATGCATTAATCCTTGACGCTACCGTTTCGCTCTTTTCCCCGTCGCGCCTTCGACGAAATCGCGTGCCGAGACTGCGAATAACCTTTTTAAAAAAACCGCAAATCTCTCTATTTTTATCATACTCTATTGGGTACCAGGAAACAAAATATAATTCATGGTTTGATAATTAATCCGTAGGACCTCATGCGGTAGTCGAATGCAGGAGAAGCGGGGTTCCGATTCATAAAGACGTCATCATGATCTCTTTAAAATAGTGATGTCACATACCTGCAGGGTGCTCCATGAGATCCTGTTTTCTATTCTACTTTCTTAACGAAGCGGTTTAAATATAAAATTTAAGATGGTAACTCCCCATAAATTCTACAGAATCGCTATTGAAAATTTAGGGAGATACTGCAAATAGTTTGTTAACGAAAAAGCAACTCGAAACGAGGTTAAAGAGTGTTCAATGATCGGGGAGTCAGGAAGTGAATCTTATAAATCAGATTTGGAGAAGAAGTTCACTAATCAAGTTATGGAGAACGGGAAGATCGGCTGAGTTGAATTCAACCCAGGAAGTACTTGTCAGCTGCTTAAACGTAGTGCCAACCATACTGGGTACTCATATTCGAGGCTTATATATAGCAACACAAATTACTTGTGTGCACGAAAATTCCCTCGTAAAATTACTCTTGAGAAAGTTAAGTGCTTCCATAGCTCTTTCCATATTTTTCACAATATCTGTAGAGCTAAAATTAAAATCCCACAGAACTTCAAAATCGATAATTTCTGAAGATCTTGCGTTGTAGAGGTTGAATTCACAGGGAGTAATCAAAATCCGACACTATTCTACGCTATTTTTCACAAATATTTTCATAAACTTTTGAGAGAACAAAATAATATCACAAACCAAATAATATTACATACCCACTCCATCCGCAGACACACTCACGCGTTCTTGCGTGGCCGACCTTCTGTACCAAGTTCCACCAGACTAAGTACCTAACAACGCTAATGATGGGCCCAGGCCGTCGATTGTCGGGTAATTTTCCGTAATCTCAGCGTTGGAGAGATTTCCGTTAACTTAATATTTGCGGAAGACCAAGTCTCAGTTACCAAATCAAACGAAAACACACAGGAACATCAAACTTCAGGGTTTAATGAAGGGGTTTCGTATATACTTTCAGAGATGAAGAAGTGGAGTATGGTTACACTACAGTTCAAACAACGATGTCTTCTAGACGTTTTCCATCGACGTTGTCAATGATAGGGGAGAGGGTCATACGGAACTAGCGCCTTAACTACCTACCTTTCTACAAATATAATATAATCTACAGTGTCTAAAACACAATTAGGTGGGAAATTGTTCAGATCAACAAAATAACCAACAACTTCCTTATTCAAACCATTAACAACCAAAAATATCACAGAATAAAAAAGGAAGAAAATATCAGAGAGGTTTGTATTGTTGAGGGTGAAGAGAAATAAAGCTGGCCTCTTCAATAGTTCAGTCCGACATGTTTCGCTCAGAGAGGAGACGCACACATGAGCAACAAGAAATCTACAAAGCTATCTTCCACCCTTCCTAGTGCTCTCATGGTAGAAATTCAACATTTAACAATCCAAACTTATTAATTTATCTTAGCTCCTCATATTAACCACAGACAATCAAACATCAAAACAACAGTCACCAAACCTCCTTGTAAAAACCTAAATCCGCCCACCTGATGTTCAAAAACTTGAAGTGCACCTCTATACTCACAATCCATCTCAAAACTGCACCCGAAGTATCATAAACTGGAAAAAACTCACATTTACCCATAAAATACACTTGCAATATGTCCCCCTCAACGATGCATAATATTGCAATTAAAAAAATATATATCATCCCAAATTTTGGAGTGTCAGCATGAGTGAAAAATTCGTAATTTTCACCTCAAATCCAGGTTCAGCGCTCTCAAAACCCTCTTTGTGCCAATTTGCAGCTCGAAAGTCCTCCCGGTTAAGCCAGGAAACACCTGGAAAAAGGCTCGTGACGTCAGAATTATTAATTCCAAGAGCCTCTTCCTCTGCTAAGAGACTCCTCAAGGTTCACCCTTTAGGAAACCTGTCACTATATTTTTAGGAAAACTATCATCTACAAAATATAGGTATCTACCTCATCATAAGTCGATAGATACCGCATTACTGCAAAATGAATTAACTGAAGATTGAGGGTAGCAAACATTCGTTTCCATCTCGAGTTATTATGATTATTTATGAAATGTTGTCATCGATTTGACATAGTGAGTT
The DNA here is from genome assembly GCA_030264115.1 of Lygus lineolaris. Taxonomy (NCBI): domain Eukaryota; kingdom Metazoa; phylum Arthropoda; class Insecta; order Hemiptera; family Miridae; genus Lygus; species Lygus lineolaris. The sequence continues at coordinate 23,061,317 of JAEMON010000008.1, read as the reverse complement.
TTACATGGGTTTTTAACATCTATGGTTTCATGTATGGTTCTTAGCTTTGAACGCATTTCATCCTTTTCAAACATAATACAATGTATATTGACTACTCATTTTCGTAGATCACAAGTATTCGGTGTTCGAAAAAATTCCACAATTTCTTGTCATTCTCAATCATGTTTCTTCCGGACAAGGTACGAAACTGGACGATTGAATTACCCAATACTCAGTTATTAGGGGCCAACGGAATTAGAAAAATGTCTAAATCTCGGATACCGAAGAGTAGGACCAATAAGTTTAAAAACGGATAACCTCCCCCTCTCCACCTCCTCTATCCATTTTAGAGTTACATGCAGTTCCATAGTTTTTCCAATCATTCTCAACCATTCTGGTGGCATTCTTCCTATTTTTACCTTCTGTTGGGGGATGGGCCAATTTGATTGTTAGAAAAGGACGTAATGAGTCAATATCAGGAAATTAAAATCACACCTAGCCTGATCCCCCTAGAGAGTTGAATAACAAGAATAATGCCTTAAACCGCATCAAAATTGGCCGAAAATTGGCTGAGAAAAATGAGAAATACTAATTTCACCAATTCCTTGGCTCCTTAAGGTTTTGCGCAGAATCTGCAGATAAATAGTTTTCCATCCCACCTAGCAGGTACCAACGTCACTTCCAGTCTTCATCGTTCTGTTGCCTAGTTAAAGTAGGCAATTTGAGTTCAAAATTGCCAGAGTGTCCCGACCTATTCAATTCCATACCATGGGTGGGCGGAAAAAGAAAAGTGGTAGGTATCGAAAACTAATTTTTTCCTTCGACACTTACTGCCTACGTCCACAACATGGTGTATTTTCATGACCCAATGACGGCAGTTGTATTTCGGTTATCGACCAGACCAGGATAAAGCCTTTTCCGTGGTTTGATATCTCACAAAGGGTTTTTGTGTACTTTGTGCGGTTACCTTGGCAACGGTTGCCACATTCACACGCGACGTCCCCAACACTTGTAGCCCTCTATAATGGCCCACTCATTGAACCCCATAATATTTACTTTCTTCAACCTCGACTGACCTAATGGGGACGATGATTGTTTCCTACTGCATAGATAAGCGAGGTTATATTGGTATTTTATTGGCGCTGACGCGTCGGGGTTATCGATCCGAACTTGACCATACATTTGTAAAAAAATGTTGAGGGGCAAAACAGACATTCACTTATAGGTTACTATTCAAAAAATTGTCATCCTCCCTCCCCTGAAGTAGGTGCTTACGTACAAAACCATCTATTTCAAGAATCAGGTAGGTAAATCATACCGTAGGGTGAATCATACCGAATGATGTCAAGAGGAAGATGGACGGCCGACACAATACCAACAAAATCCACTTTAGTGCCTTCGCTATGGCGATTTGAGGAATTTTTAGAGGCTTTTCCACTTCCTTTGGCAACTCTCAACCAGCTCCAAAATATGTAGGTTTCTACCTGGCAAGGAAGGGATTTTGAACGATTTTCTGGCTTCTCCTCAAAAACTACTGAATTCACGTCATTTAAATTTTTAGGATCGCACTATTTTCTTGATTGAATTTGTGTGGTGGAAGCATTTTTTTCAATCTGACCAGCCAGTCATAATTCGAATATATCCACTAGGTATATGAATTTGAGAATTTGAAAAAAAAAATTATTACACTGTTAAACATTCTGAGCTCCTTAAAAAAAACTTCACTTAGGTATAACGCTTTTATGGTATAACCACCGTTTGGTAGAAAACATCGTATTAAATCAAATAAATAAATAAATAAATAAACCACAAGAAAGCTTGTCCATCTCTCCCTTAATAGGTAGTCTACAAGCCGGTCACCCATGCTTAGCTGCTTGACTGCTCGAGAGGCTGTGTGCTAAATTTCATATAGTCCCAAAGATGTAGAGATGTTCTAGGTAAATATACCACCCTGTACGACTTATGCCATCCCACTAGGTATATATAACACTTTTTCTATATCGTTATACGAAAACTCATTATACCTCTCTAGGTTGTACATAGGTATTGATTTATCAAGCTTGTTACCCAGTTCTTCACTTGACCATCGCAATAACTCAATTATACCTATCGAATCTTCTTCGTTTTTTACAGGGACGGCGATATGGAAGAAGTCGGGCTGAGCCCTTTGGGGCAGTGGCCGCACTCTTTCAGCAACGCCCTGGCCTGCCTCGCCTGCACCCTCGGCATCTTCAACATTTCGAGGTTCGCCATCCTCAGTGTCCAATTCGGAGGTATGTTTTCGAAAATATTGAACCAATACCTTTTATCCCATAGATAAGGTGAGTATTGTTATAGGTAGTTTAAAACAATCTTGAACATGACAAAAACTGTGTGTACTCGTATAAACAAACTCCAAGTAGCACACGTAAACTTTTGTGCAAAGGAAACTGTGGAAACTTGGAGAAATACGTCGAAACTAAATAAATGGGATATGTTCATGGGCCGGAAATAGTCATCGTGATCTCAGATTCTCAAAAATCTCTAAGCCGATTTTCAAGTTGAAATTTCGTTTGGGTGTGAGACAACCAAACGGCTGGATAGGGTTTTTAAATTCAAGACCCACATTGCTCATTGGACACCGCCTTTATGAGGAATTATTATAAAAGTACTCATGCTCATAGTATGAGGAATTATCATAAAAGTACTCTTGCTCATATTTTAGATTAGATCGTAGTCATTATCAAACATAGGGAACTTTAACCTGAGTACTCTTCCACTTAGTTTTTTGCTTTCGACTGTGATATCACTAACTCCTTGATTAGATTCAATTTACTGTTATATGGTTTTTAGTTCATGTACCTATGTTACATTCTCTGGAGTGTGAGTGTAATTTATTGTGCGAGTGATTTAGTGTTATTTATAGTATCCCGCGGTGTGGAGGCCGAGTTTTTCGGCGGCCCCTTTGGCGCTTTGATTAAAATTTTGCATTGCATGAGCTGCTCATTAGACAAGTGGTTTTTAAACTTTATTGGTTGGCCCTCTGTACGGCCCTCCGGCTCGACCCCTATCCGCAAATCAATCTGCCATTCATCGTATTGATACAACTTTTCGTGTGGCAGTAATCTAATAATTATACTGATACTAAGTGAGGTAAGAAGAAGGATGATACTGGCTATGTTCGTTAGTACTGGGGTGATGTTCTTTGACCCTAGGACCGTAGGCGTTTGATCAGCTGGTTCATGTTTCAACAAATTAGGTTCTAATTGAATTGCCAGATTAAAAGTAAATAGTGCCTAATGCAACTTGGCTGCATTGTTTTTTTGTTTCTTTTTTGTTTTTGTTTTTTTGCAACGGCAACCACTTGCAACTAATATACAACTTATCTGGCGAAAATAAAGGTTTAAATTCGCCATAATTTACTGTATCACACTGATGTGAGGAGCCTCTCGCGGGGTTAGGTTTTGAGCAGAGTTTTTGAACTTGTTCCTGAATTATCGACCCATCTTGAGGACGCCAACTCTGAATACACCAACTATTCAGTGATCCTGCATTCCTCCTGAAGTTGGCGTACCTATCTAGCGGATATTTTCGACCATTTGAACGTGTTGAAAGGAAGTCCTCAAGGAAACACCCCCGAAAACACCCCCATGAGAACATCCTTACAGCTCAAAAAAAAAAAAAAAAAAAAA
>JAEMON010000008.1:22997101-23009736 GCA_030264115.1 Lygus lineolaris | reverse complement strand
AATAATAAACCGTTGTGTAATAATTTGCAGCGTTTTTACCTATAATATAGATACTATCCTTTTGCTTAGTGTTTAGCTGTAGTTATCTCGGTTACGTAATTGATATCAATATTGTGTTTTCGTACATCCCAGTAACGAATACCAGTTCTCTTGAAAATTATTTAGACCACTCAGACTGTCCTTTGTTCTTGAATATTTATCTAGAACTCAAAACAACAATGTGACGTCCATCGACATTGAAGTGGGACAAAGTAGTTATTTTGCAAAAAAAAAAAACGGAAAAACCCGGGGAAAACCCGTGTTTGATCCATCCCATTACATCTCTCAGCTACTAATGATAATACCTACTCAATTTATACGATTCTAGAAAAAAATCCAAAGACCTCGCACTCTGCGCCAGAGACGTGGAAAGTCGACAGACAAATCGAAACTTTTGGGACTTATTTATACTTGTTCCACCTCCATGTGGAACACCATGCCATGAAGTCTGCGAACGGCGCGAGCGCCCGAACGTGGTTCTAAACAGTTTTCTTACCGGTAAGTTGGTAACTGCGGAGGAACCTAAAAAGTCAAACTTCAGTGATAGTTTTAGAATGGTCTGGAACAGACTTCCATGAAAAATATATATATTTATGCATTAAAATCCTATTGCAGCATAATCCTGAGAATTTATTCGAAATCCTTACAGTTATTTTGAGGAAAGCTCGCAAATATGATTGGAAAACCACGGTTTTCAATTTACCATTGGTTGGAACCACCTAAAATTAACCTGGAGGGTTAAAATGCAGCTTTTTCTGACTCAATCTGATTCATCCTCATACATTTTTGGATTATGGGAACCAATCCCCGAAACGAAATATAATTATGATTCAAAGATAAAATTGAAATAGAACTGACTCTAAGATAGAATTGGTTCTATGTAGGTGAATACCTACTCGAGATCACGCTTACACAGGTATACGAGTTGTGACCAGTAAAAATGTAACGACGATTCATAAATTTTGTAGGGGCCAGTGACTCTTGTCTATTTTTGTTGACTTCCATGGGAAGAAACAGTCGTTGCTCAGTTCGAACTTTCCAAAATGGAATAGTATGCACAAAATTTTATTTACTCTTTTTCCTTCTACCGTCAGATAAAAGAGTATTTTGGCCTTTGGAAAGAAAAAAAGAAAAGAGGGGGCCTCTTAGGTCCGAGGGTCAGGATGCCCCAGTGAAAGGTGGTGGCTTTCCCTGGTCACTTGCTGGGCCAACAGGGGTTGGCAGTACATACTGGGTAGTACCCCAGCAGCCATACTGGGCTTCATACCCAGTACAAAATTAGAGACCCATGACATGCATTTGGGGAGGCTCTCAGTGTTTTCGATGAGCCCCCAATTTTTTTATGGGGCGAATGGGTAATTCCACAAGCCATCAGTGGCGATATGAGGAAGGGCGAGGAGGGTACGAAGGGTTCATGCTGAAGCGCAAAGCCATTACTTACTTGATAACCCACGTTGATCTTTTTACAAATTTTAATTTTCACCAATTGTGATTATTGTTTTATTGTCTTTGTTGATCCTGGAAAGTGTGAACTCTAAGTGATGACTATCGTCATTCTAAAACCATATCGATGAAACATTGTGGGCCCAGTAGAGAAGTACAAAACCTGGATTTTAGCGACTAAAGGCCTTTTTTGTCGTCTCGGACGATTCGTCGGGTCTGAGCTCAGGTTGAGTGTTTACGTCGATTCCCATACACATTATTACTCATTCTTAGAATGAGAATAACCAGTGTTTTATAATCTGGAAGGGGAAAATCAAGCAATAACACTTCAAATAGATAGTTTTTTGTTAAGGTATTTTCTTTCGGCAAACACATAAATATTTTACAGTTGTTACACAATATTGTATCGATTTTGACAACACCATCGGCTAAAAAACAACATTGTTTAGGCCAACAATATTGATTTCAATAGAGCTATGTATGGGGTGTGGTTAGTAAGTCACAAATTAAACAGATCCAGACCCATCAAAACCGCGTGCTTCACGTCATCACTGATGCGCCCTCGTTCGTGAGGAACAATGTCATCCATCGTGAATTAGAAGTACCTGAAGTGGAAGATGTAACCAAATCAACCGTATGCAAGATGCCATTACATAGCACCAATCTCCAGCTTTCAAAGAACTATTGTCATCCTGGGATAGAATGTGACACCCCCGATGCCTCAAAAGAAACCGTACCGCAGACCTGCTGGGAATAATCTATAGTGTCTTATTTATAGTGAAAAGTGTTACCTAATTTATTACTTATTTTTTTATTAAAAAAAGTAGTTAACTTATCTAAACTAGGCAATCTATGAAACTTATTACAATTGGGTATTACTTACTAGGTATTACTAGGTATTGACCGTCACTGGACAGCCAGCCTCACACATGTTCCATGAAACATTAAGGAAAAAATATATATAGTTTCAATCGTCGTTATATGAGAACTGGTACAATAGGTAGGAACGCATCATGCCCTTATCGGTAGCTTAACGTACCTAAGAGCATACGATAAGAAACCCTTCCCGAAATTGCCATTTTTCTAATTTAGACGAATGAGAAAAGTAAAAATAGCTCGGCACGTGATTATTTCTATATATGTTATTGGTATAGGCTATTTTGGACGAATCCCGACCATTCACCAGTACTCTCTCTTAGATGAGGGGGTAACTAGCTTTGGATGCAATACCACACTGGTTGCTATCGTTTCTCTTCATCCAGATGTATCCTTGATTACCCCATGAGAGGCCCCACGAGTTTTTTACGATCCAATAGGCCACTCCTTTGTGCTCTCCGTAGCCCACAACGAGCACACCGTGGTCCAGCATCATTTTGTCACATGTAGGTTCATCGTAGACACCTATGAATAGAGTAATGTCAACATGAAACCACTAAGTAAAGGTACAAGTTAAATTGAAACCTGAATAAAGTTAGTAGCTGGCCAATCCCTTGTTGGGATAGTTTAGTGATTGGAATCGACATCTACGCTGATCAATCAGAAGGCAGAATAATGCGAAACTCCAAAAACTATCCTTCTGCTTTTCAAGGGTCTCACATTCATTGTTGGCCTGTTTGGAGATATTCCCAAAGATTCAAGTAATATATGGACTTCCGAAGGAGCAAAACCAACTAAAAGCTGACTTCTTGTACTTCCACCACAAGAACTGATGAAGGTGGAAGGAGAAGGAGGAGGTACCGGAACAGGAGAAGCAGTGGCTCTTTGAAACATGAAAGATAATTTGAAAATAATTTTGAATTAATTTGACTAAATTATTAAAATATTTTGACTAAATTTGAATCTTAGCCATATGATTTCTAAAACCTTTTTCTGAAGATTATTTTCACATGTTATTTATATACTGATGATTTGTCAATTCTGAAAAGCATGGTGATAGAAAATGCAACAAGTACTAAAAATACATAATTTGTAAAATTGGAAATAGAAGAAGAAGAAAAAAATACATAAGTTGGATGGTGAATGTAGTCAATGAGAAAATACTAGTGCGACTGCAGTTTTGAAGTTTCGCTTGATGGAAAATAGGTATCTACATGAGTAATTTCCGAAATTTTGAATTGGGCTACCTTGATCGTAAAAGTGAAAAGACTTTCTGCTCGCATCAATCGCAACCGAAATAGGTCCAATAGTGGCCAGTGCTTCTTGGAGGGCTGATTCGCTGCCGGTTTCGATGTCCACAAATCCAGATACAGTAGCGGCAACCTTTCCTTTTGGGAAGACACAATCGTCATCCTGTAAATAATGTATATGAAGAAGCTTTAGGGGAATAGTATACCAGGCAGTCACTGCAAGGAACAGCACATGCCCCAAGCTCGAAGTGCCTTTGTGCTATTCTATCTCAAAATATTCTACCCAGTGGAAATGGGACATAGTTTCCTCGCGTTTAAGGAAAGGAAGATAGGTACGAATATACGTATTTGTTGGTTTCCACATTAGCGCATGCGCAGAGTGTGCCAGTTATTCAATCATGATGCAATTTTCTGGGGATTTTTCTGGCATGTTCCGTAAAAAATTGAGCGAAATTGAGTCAAAACTGAGTAAAATATGAGTGTTTGACGAATTTCACGTCAGCGCATGCGTATAGCGTACCGTTGATTCATTCATGAGGAAATTCATTTGGGACCTGAAGGAGCCCTACTTGGAGAATCCCTGAAAATTTGAACAAAATCGGATGAAAACTCCACAAGTATAATTGTGATAAGGAAATGCTGACAGATAGACCGACAGAGCCGGAAGGCTACCGAAGGTAAGTTATGTATTTATGCAAGAAATGAAAACAATGTTTGCTCTCCAAAATAAAAATTGTTAATTGCTTTTCACGTTTCAGAGCTTTCTGAAAAATTTTGGCTCCGTGTCTATCTGTTGGTCTGTGGTTAATTCCTTGTCCCTGGCAGAACTATATAAAGTTGAGGTCTGAATTCGATGAACTTCGCAGAGATTGTGTGGGTTAGCCCCCTGACGGTCCCCCATCAATATCATCGCCATAGGACTATTGATAGCGTGAGCGCATGTACGCAAACGTTAATTTCTTGTCACCCCTGAACCTCAGTTCCTAATTGACCTAGTCCGCTCAAATTTGGAGGGTTGTTGGAGGCTGACTCCAGGACAATCACCCATGAATTTTGTACCGATTGCATCAGTAATACCTACTGCGCATGCGCAATTTTGAAATTAGTTTCAGAGCTATAACTCCGGAACTACTCGACCAATTTCGGTGAAATTTTCAGAGATTGTTTGGGGTTTCCCCTAGACAGTCCCCTATTAACTTCATAGCCATAGCCATCGCAAGCGCGAACATTAAATTTGTTGTCATAGGGATGGCTCCGGAACTATTCTACCAATTTTGCTGTTCATTAACTGATTCTACACGTCCGTGTTACAAAAGTGAGGATGCTATACTGCCCACCCAACTTGGCCTCCGTTTTTCAAGAAGCTCTGTAACGAAAAATGCTAGTGGAAATTTTAATGTTGGAGGAAAAAAAAAAAATTCCGATCCCAAAAGCGAAAACAAAGCTTCCGCTACCTTCGGTGGGCTCGGGAGCAATGCCTATTATGGAGGTGAAAGAGTTATAATTCGTGGAGTTGAAAGATACCTTGGCTGTGTACGGATAAACCTCTTCGGAATCTAAGCCACCGTTTTTCTTGATATAAGCGAACGCGTAGTCCATCCAACCACCTTCGCATCCTTCATTGCCCGTTGTGAAGGAGCAATCAATAAGCTGCTGCTCGCTGAGAGAGATGAGCTCCCCTTTCTTCAGGGCGTTTTGCCCCTCCAGAGCACCTGTCTGTACAACGTTCATAGTGTAGGTACGTATAATTGGGATGAATCAAAAACACCCACTAGTAATCTACTTGAGGTGTTGCATATTATTTAACACCACGGAATGTGGAATTTATTAGGAAAATGAGGAATTACTCGTATAATATATTTATGAGTGTAGAATGAAATTCATGAACGTAGCAGAGATTGATTTAGTTATTTTATTGATTATTCATTATATATGGGGCTCAAACAACAATTTGCAATGGGAACAATGGGAAGCTTTGAGATCACGAATCAACACCGTTTGCGTATTACCTACGTAAATTAGATCAAAGCTTGTGACGTATTCCGCTATCGTTGCAAAGCTATGAGCTGTTAGCTATTATGATATTGAATCGATTGATGTAGGTATGACGCGAATATTCTACCAATAATACGAGTATTGATCTACTAGCTTTACTTACTGAGCTGAATGCCCAGCAGGATCCGCATTGCCCCTGATCCTTCACTGGTGTGACGACGCCTTTAGTCCTCCAGTCGATGGCCTTGGGAAGAGACGAATTCGTGGCCAGAAATTCAGCGTTGTGCGACCTGAGGGATGCTCGATGGTGTCTCAGGCCGTTCAGGTTTTGTCTTACTTCATGAGCCAACTAGGAGGATAAAATTCAAGGCTCATTTAATGGACCCATTTACCGTTAATACCGTTACCAACAACTTTACTGCAGATCCTGAGCTTAATATGTCTACTAGATTAGTGATGATGTTTCAGTAAAAATGTGAACCCTTAAAGACGATAATTTGTATACTTACTAAGGTATCCTTGAAATATAGATAACCTTGAAACTAATCAGATTGATATTTTGTTCTCAAGAGCAGAGAGCACTCACTATCCACTAGCTACGTTATACATGGAAATTCATGCTCATGTTACTAACGATTTCAAAATGTTATTGGTACAAAGAAAAGTAATGTACATGAATCAAGTCGGAAACCATGTAAATTAATTATAAATCATTAAATTCTTTAAAAAAAAAAAGGAATATTCCTTCTCCTAAAGGTACCTTACCCCCTCCAATTTAATTTTCCAAGGTGGTGAAACCTAATTTTACAAGAAAAATAAAGCAGGAAAAACTTAAAACAAAATATCTGGTGCGGAGGTGTAGATAGGTACTTTCCTTACCCGTTTAATCCTGAAATTTTATTGTATTCTATTCTTGGTGTTTTTTTGCTAATTACCGCCCTCATTCATATTGTTTCCCTGGGGGAGGAGGGTAATTGATAACTTTGTTGTACCATCAATAATATGTAATATTACATCCTATCGATTCAAATAATTTTCTCCTTGACCCCATTCGGGGGGAAAACCACAAATACCTAAACCCAGTATTTTTCCTCAAATAGTTACAAGGTCATTTAGCATCTCTGAGCCAAACCTTAATTTCTGAGCAAAATTACACTTTCATCCTAAATATCTCAATGTTTTGAATTTGACACTCACCATGTCTCCCAAATGGTTCATTTTCATCGTGTAAGTTGAAAGTCCTCGATGGTAGCGCTCGTTGTGTCCTTCGATAAACTCCTTGTTTTGAAAGTAAATCTTCATCCTCAACGCTTCAATTTCAGGTGTTTCGTAATGTTTTTCATGAGCTGTCTTGAAGATTTCCCATTCCGTGGTGTTGACGAGGCTTTGGTAGGACGAAGCAACGTTGAATAACACGAAGAACCAAATAACTATCGGTCTCATCATCATGTTTCAAATTTTTGGAGTATCAAGGTACCTGTATGTATTATGAAACAATTGATATGAATGGAAAACGTTACTATACATACCGAGGAAAATGAGTAAAAATAAGAATATGACTATATTGAATTGTATTTTTTCACATTTAATTAAACTATTTTCACATCGGTTACAATTTGAGACAATCCTTTCATCTTCGTGACAATGCCAATTCTTGTATATGCAGGTCATACAGTCGGCTCAAAAGACTATAACTACAAAAATTACTTATCCAACGAGAAAAAACAAATCCAAAAAAATTCCAAAATCAAAAATTACTTATCCAAAATTAAAAAAAAATTCCAAAATCAAAAATTACTTATCCAAAATTACTTATTCAAACGAGTCCACTCTCAAAATTTCAAGCCAACCAAGCAGTATACATTGAGAAAGGAAAAATACAATGAGAGTCTTCAATGATATAGATCGTATATTATACGATGTAGAATTCCTTACAACACACACAATACACCCTCCTTACAATACACTACTTCCAATGATCTTCAAGAGACAAGTAATGCAATTTATTCAGACTCACTGGATCATAATCAACATGATTCTCGATTTTCCAATCACCTCCAGAACGAAAGTGGTCAATCAGTGAACCACTCACTCCATAGAAAAACGGAAATATTTTAAATTTAATTATATATCTTCTAGAATGGAAAACGTAGGTGAGATGTAACTGTTCTGATGTTTTTGAAATGATGAAAATGATTCATTTTTAGTCCTACCTTTGTAGAAGACGACACCCGGCGAATCACAGAAAGTGATTGAACCTTATTCTCTCACGTTCACATTTTTATTATATACTTAGGGCTGAGTGTGAAGCCGATTGGTGGTAGCTGGATCTAGGGCAGTTTACCTATTTCTCACAGAAAGCGATCGATCATCCCGAATAGCTCGAGTACCCACGAAGATGTCATCTCGGACTATACATTTAGGTGTGGCATCATGTCAGTGTCATGGACATAACAAAACGGAATACTCGTCTTTTCCCTTTTATTACGTTACTAGTGCTTCCGAAGTGGACCATCAGAGGAGATCAATGACATATCTAACAAAAAGAATTGGGTATATGATTCGTTTGTTTCACCTATGGTCATACGATGGAGGGCCTCATCAGGGACTCTAAAAATGAACGTACAAGAGGAGGAGGCTTAGCATGGGTGGTACAGGGGTTGTATCTATTTGATATCAAGCAACAGAGGTGGGTTTACTAGTAATTGTGGGTGAAGCCCACGTCGTCGTGAATTTTACAGTACTGAGTACAGTTTCCGATTGGATACATGAAAGGTATTTTTGATAGACATAGGTAACAGTATTAGGTGACAGGTATGTATGCAGGTAAGTATGTATAATTTAGCTAGACCACTACGTGTTATTATTTTGGCAGAAGGTGTATTACTTAAGGTATGTGGAAAGTTCCACGACGTCCAATAAAGCATCAGTTTGACAGAGAGAGCGCTGCTCCTGTAAATTTGCCGAGCTGTTGCGTGATGGACGACGTAGAAATGTCCACAAACCTTAAGTAAGATAGGTACCTGCTCAGTACTGTATAATTCACGACGACGTGGACTTCACCCACAATTACTAGTAAACCCACCTCTGTTAGTTAGGACGACGTGGAAATTTCCACAAACCTTAGTAAGATACCTGCTCCTAAAATGACAACACCTACTGGTCTAGCTAAATTATATGTATACTTACCTGTTATACCTACTTACTTGTCACCTGATACTGTTACCTAATCTATCAAAAATACCTTGCAGGTTTCCAATCGAAAACTGCTCCCATTTTCCCCCATACTACCCATATGATAAGGCACCTCCTCTTGTATGTTCATTTTTAGAGTCCGTGATGCGGCTAATAAAGCGAAACATGTTGGACTGAACTACTGAAGAGGCTCTTTGCCCTCAACCCTACATACATATAGTACCATGGCATCACACAGCAACAAAATAAAATTAATAATATCAATATGAATGATATAATATATTTTTCATATTCAAAAACACAAAAATGCAAAAAAGAAGATAATTTTGATTTTTTTAATTCTCAACGACATAACTACCAAATAAGTCACTTATTATGTGCAGTAAAAATTAATTATATTTATTTAAATTCTATGAATACCTATATATTATGTTCCGAATACACATAAATTAAATTCACTTACCCCGTTGACGCGCATTCCTTATTTTACCCCTATCAAAAATTAACTTCGGTATGAATTTTCACCTCAAAAACTGGAAGAAACGGCATTTTAGGGTTATGTTGATCTTGTCCTGCAATGTCTCCCTTAGTTTCCATCGAATTTAGAAATCGTTGTACTCCGATCGTCGCATAATTTGATTCTCTACAACGTGTCCGTGTAACAAATTTCGTTTCTATTTGGGAAAATAGGTGATATTTTGAAAAATGTGTCAAAAAAACGGTTTTTCAAGGGTTTTTGGTTAAAAGTGCGTTATTAGTTGAATTAGGTATAGGATCGTATGGTGTATTCGGAATCAGCGTAAAATGTCCTGTGAAGATAGATCATGAAATAATTTTGTTCGCCTAGAATTGTATTTTGGCCCACTGTGCGGCGGTTTGGCAGGAGTTTTACACTTTGCTCAGAGCGCTGACTTCGCCCTTTAGAAGGAAAATGCTTTATGTGGGATTTCGGTTTGACATGTTGGTTAACCTGCAACAGTTCTAACGTTAAGCGTGACCCTTTATTTTTGATACCTTTATTTTTGATTTTTTATCTGATTTTTTTATGATTACCACCTTTATGTCCTCTAGTTTTTTTGAAAAATATTTTTCAATAATGAGTTGTAAAAAAGTTGAAGATAGGTTTATTCAAGCGACCAGCTGGAATATCCCGTAAGCGGAGGGATAAATGATTCACTATTTCTACACGAATAACACGGATTTCGTGACTAGTGAATCTACTGGCCAGAAGAATAAAGCTAAGTTCATCACGCGTTTTTAATGTATTCATTCATCCTTTTAAATGTATCATGACATAAGTCCCTGATGAGGATAATTTAATAAAGCGACTCTAGTCGGAATGTCATACCGAGAAGAGGCCACAGTATTCCTTAAACCCTCAACACAATTTCAATGTTAATCTGCAAGCCAAACCTTGGTTTGACAATGTTACCCGATACCGGATCCTCCACGTGATAGTGGTTTGACAAGGTTCCAACAGCAGCATCTACCTTGTTTTGACAAGGGAAGATAAGGTACCTATGACCCGATGAAGTAAAGATCAATATTGTATTTCCCCTTGAGGGAGAGAAAAATTAGCAAGGTTTTTGTTATCAATAGGTACTTCTACATTAATTGTAGTAATTGTATAAGTTCGATAAATTAATATTGTTGTGTAGCCCTCATAGTTGCAGCAAAACCTAATCGGCCTATATCGTAGTAGTCGGCTACAAAAGAAACCACGATCATCTGCAGTGATCATTCATTGTCATAAACTCAAGTGGCTACATATCAGAATCTGGTGTAATCCCAATGTAGGTATTATTTGTCAACGGTTAGGATCTAATCAATCTACTCTTCAGAAGCTATTGACATGATGCGTTCACCATACCTGATGTTATTTTGATACCTTCACAAATAAACCGTACTTATATTCCTTTAAACGATTAATTATTGTCATCGAGGGTGGCTTGTCGTAGTTACTGCGTGGTCCATTGTTTCTGGGCGACCATGATTTTTTTTTTTTTTTTGTTCACCTGTTTTCAAACTACACAGACGAAGGTATCTTTTGTAAGAATTTCATTAGGTCATTTCCTGATAAAGATTCGAGGCAGACAATATTAAAATATGAGGTCACACAGCACGTGTTCCAGTGTTGAAGTTTGACAAGTGAGTTTGAATTGACTATAATTTCGGCAAACGTATGTATGTAGGTCCCGTTTGGGGTCGAATGGTGCAACGAAACTTGGATTTACATTCAGTCACCACTAAGGGGTGAAATATAGGGGTTGCAATTTTCCAAACGCCCTGGCTCGGCAATTCTCAGTAGTGTTTCAAATTACAGTTTCTGCGAGTTGATTGGAGAATTTTCTCCTCCTGAACTGACACTATCACTCTGCATTGTTTCACAATACTTGTGATTAAAATGTTACTCCTAATTATTATTCGTTAATTGTAAATGATATCCATATTGTTAGTTACTAATCAAATTGTTGAATATTTATTCTGTAACTCGTTTGTTGAGGTATCACACGACCCATGAATCGTTTATCGGCTACAATGACCACCTGTTATCGAATTTTTACTACCAAAGGCTAGTGGAATATTTTCCCGCCGTTTATTCAAATTTTTTAATTGAATTCATGCCAAAAGGTATTCGTACTATATATTACTCGTACTGTATATTATACCTGTATCTTGTTTTCATATTGGGATAATTCCTTAATTTTGTACACTGACCATCATGGTGCATCACCTGATCATCACCATCATGCACCTTTCATAAATACTTGTGGGTGCTTCTGGGAACATTCAATGGTGACGTCGCGCCTTTTACAAGTTTGCTAGCGACAGTGATGTCGGCCTCTAACACGCGTCGGATATCAAGCAAGAATTACCTACGCCAACTCCCTTTTCACCCGCACCTGCTCAAATCGAAATTTATTATCAACTTTACGCTTTACGCTCTGAAATTCACTTTTGAAGTTCGATACGGTACCCTTAGTGCTTGTTGGCCGGTAAATCGGAATTCTCGTGAAAATAGCCGCGAAAGTAAGCAACTTCGCGACACCGGCCCCCTCTCCCGTCCATCCTTAAGGAACACGCTTCGGACTTTACGCAACAGGTGGTGATTTGCACCAAAATTTATATACACATTTTTATTTGCCCAATTTAGTGATTCCTTGAGTCCAGTTTCACCTTTTCTTTGAGTTGAGAGTTTCCTCATTGAGCATTGGCCTTGGAAGTCCAGGCCTTAATGCCTCCAGCATTGGTAGATAATAGGTAGCACTAGCACCCCTTTTTATTACCACAATCCACTTTCTGAGTGCCAGGTGCATTCTCAGTGTTTTGCGTTGAAACGAATAGAATAAGGTAGCATACCTAGTAAGATTATTCTTACGATATTAAGATCAGAAAAAATACCAGAAGCACTCCCTACGACCAACTGTTTGTTCCCCCTGAATATTAGCTTGAACGGAGAAAAGTGAAGAAACACGATTGTCAATCGCAAACTTATTTTCAGTCAAAAGTGGACCAAATTTACTTTCAAACGGCAACCGTATCCTTTGACATTTGAACTTCGAAAGAAGGAAGCAGCAAGAAACCACCGTATTCCATCCAGTTTCCATATCATCGGGATCTCTCCATGCCTATTATGAAGATCACTTCGCGTCGGTAAGGAAGTATTTTCAAATAGGTAGGTAGAGTTACTAGATACTACTAATGGGTTGTCATGATATATGTTTTTAAACCACAGAAGAACAGCTAGCTATCCATGCAGGGTTGTTCATATGGAGAAATAACTAACAGTTGTGTAGCAATTTGCAGCGTTTCCACTCACGGTTGAAGTTGAACTTT
>JAEMON010000008.1:22973170-22984246 GCA_030264115.1 Lygus lineolaris | reverse complement strand
CGATTCCAAAGGTTCATTATTGAAAATGATAAACCAAAATTGGAACGAAAGGACCACTAAAACACCGCTAGTAATAAATTCTAGAAATTATAATATTCATTTGTAGTAATAGTCTTTTGGTACTACCCTGTGGGAGTTCAACAATCGTGTGATCAAGGTAGTAAATAAGAAATCTTAGAAAATCAACACACCTGCCAGCACTTGGGATATTCCCAGTCAAGATCCAATCCAATGAATTCGTATTTTTCAATAAACTCTACGGCTTGTTGTATAAAGTGAGCACGTGCTGCGGGATCATTGACGAGTCTGCTGTATTTGTTGCCTAAGGAGTCACTCCATCCTCCGAGCCCCAGTAAAGCTCCAACGCCCTGTTTTCTCAAAGATGAAATCCTTGTGTAGAAGTCTGGAAAAGGGATTATTGGTTAGGTACTGACCATTATGAGTGCCTGGATATACGAAACAACATCAAAGGAGAAGTTCTTGTATAGCCAGGAGATCATAAATGATTGATGATATCGTAGGAACTTAGGCAATAATTACTATTGTCAATGTCGGCCCAGGAGTCGTGAGATTTGATTTCCAAAGTTTCGGAGTCCAGAACAGCAAAAGCGTAGACAACGTGTGTGCAGAGATTCGTGTCGATGTCCTCAGGGAGATACTTCCCTGAACCCTGACGGTACCAAGCCCAGTTGGTGAAGTAACACACAACTTTGAATGGTTTGTTGCTACCTGCCAAGCAAAAAGAGCCGCAAGTTAGGTATATATATTACTGTTTCTTCATAGAGTAACAACATTCATACAGTAACAATTTCAGAAGTTTGGAGTATACCTACTCATTGGATTTAATTTCAAAGGACGAATTTTACTGGCACCACGTATCGACGGCTGAAAATAGTGCTGTAGAATATTCTAGAATGCTAGTTACTCCTCAGTTTTGGTGGTTAACTTGAAATTCGAAGAGGGGAATATTTATTTATCTGATTTTCAAATTACAATAAACTCAAAAGTTAAGACGGAAGTGCGTATTGAACTATCAACCTACTTATTAGAGAGTTACAGCAAGGACAGATACGGTGAGAACGGGAGTGATTGATCGCGTAAAGTAGGTACGCATTACGAGTCTGAAGGCATCTGCTTTTGTCTGTGTATGTTTAGATTGGAATAAAATATATTAATAATGAATAAGTACCTACTATTTGGGAATCATCTCTGTAATGTTCGGTTTTGAAGCTTCAACATCGAAATTGATACATTAAATTAATCAATTCCAATTGGAGGTATTAAATAAGTAGTTACCTAACTCAAAATACTAGCATAATACTTACTGATTATGGTTCCTTCAGTTTCTACAACAGGTCTTGCAGTAGTTACAACTGAAGTTACTTCATTTTCAATTTCTGCAATCGAGGATGACTGTCCACACCTCACATTCTCTGGCCAATCGCATATGAGAGTTTTCTAGAATGTAGGAAAGGTATACATTTTTCTATATAAACCGAGTAAATATCTCCTAATTCATCTATTCGGCTTTATGTTATGCAGGTTGAAGAGTATGATGATATCATTGAAGAGAAAATCATAAATGTAGCATTTATTTGTGCCTTACTTGACTGAACTGAAGTCCTGGAGGACAGTTTTGTTCAATTAGGACGCCAAACTGACAAGTGTAAAACTTGTTGCAGTCGGAAGTATCACCTGTGGAATAAATATTATCTTGAGCATACTTTGGAGACGAATAATTTATTTAAAATCGTCATGTTCCACTAATTACCAATAATAAGATTCAAATACACTTACCAGTAATCTCAGGACATGTATTCAAAATGGTGAGCTCATTTCTATATCCAGTATCAACATTGGGGTTTTGAAGAGCCGTGGAGCCTTTCTTAGTCAAAGAGCAAAGCGGACCAGATGGATAATTCCGAAGAACACGATTGATGGTCTTCAGGAGCGGATACTCTTCACATCCTGGAATCACATAATTCCGATCAATCGTTTCTCTCTTCAAAATGACAAAATGTTCTCCACAGGGAACTCATTTTTAGTGTGAATAAACTTTTAAACTAAAGGTTTATTGATGTCAGATAGGTACAAATATATTCTAATTAACGTCTTCGTGGGTCGTTAAACTTATTACTCTGTATGCTTGTTTTAAAACACAATACTGGCAAATATACTGGGACCACTCACCACAAGTATTCCTGAAATCATCTAGGTCGAGTGCCCAGATCATAGCACCTCCAAATCCATGCATTTTGACAAATTGAGATTTGTGTTTAATCATGGGAGCGTCATCGAAACCGACCCATTGATCGCCTTTATAGGCATATGGGCCCATTGCACCAGATTCGTCTTTTACTACGGTCCAACCTTTGTTGATAACTCTGTCACAGATCTGCAAAATTATATTTCTTTATTGACATTGTTTGGAGGACTATTTTCCGTGTTTGAAAAGGCACAGAGGTTGTGTGATTTTGGCATGGAACGCGATGACCTCTGGCCAGATTGTGCTGGATCTTGGCAGCTCTGCGTACATACATGGTACGTATCTCCCCATCTTCAATTCTTGAAATTTTCTCATCTAAACTGGAAATATTTGACAACAGTTCTTTTTATGAATTGAAACCTTATACCCACCTCATAATACGAGAGGAAGCCCCGTGCACGGGTCCCATCTCCGGCTTCCCCTCCTCCATAAGTTGGTGCGTCCAAACCATTGACTTTGCTTTCTGCTAAGGAGAAGCTTTGACCGTACATGGGCATACCCATCACGAGTTTTTTAGGGTCAGCTCCTTCCCTCATCCAATAAAACATGGTGAAATTCTGAAAAACATTGAAATTTTGTTGCATAAGTATTTAGGATGGATATCAGTTACTCACACTAAAGGTTGACGAAGCAAGATAATGGAAACATGGACAAGGAACCCACAACTCACAGCATTGAACGTAGCGTCAATATCTTCCTCGTGCTCGTACATGGGTGCTACATGTCCCGTTCTTTTATCCCACTGGCCGTGATAGTCGTAGCACATAACAGCGATCCAATCCAGCTTCTCGGACAAGGTTTTGACATCATAGCCTGGAACATACCTTTGTGATAATTATGAATCCACAGCAAGAAGAATGGGACAGCCACAAGTTAGTCGATCTCCGTAGCAGATATGTGCCGATCACGGTACCTCCGATAACCGATTCGGGGAAGATGCCGAAATGGAAATGTCCGTCGAATCACATAAGATAATATGTATTAATATGAATGTATGTAATAGTAGGTATACCTAGCTGTAGTCAGGGCTTATGAAGACATTTCAATTTAATCTGGAGATACTTGAAAATATTGTTCCATAAGACAATGTCACCTACCATTGTCAACCACTTTCTTCGCAGGAGATACTGCAGCTGACAGAAGGAGTCCATGGGGTTTGAATGCGTCATGAAGTTCTGTCACCCAATCAGCAAATGCCTGTTTGTCTGAGTCTGGTCCTTTGGTACAGTCCACCTAATACCGAACATAACATAATATTGGTTTATTATTTTCAATAATAAAACTTTGGAATCGAGCTCGAAAAAAAAAAATTGTAACCCCCCCTCAAAATTTGAGATTTTACGTTTCAAGATACGTAGAATCCAAAAATCGAATTAAAAAAAATCCGTCCGTCCGCCGTACGCGGCACTTTCCTTAGTTACCATGGACCAAAATTAATCAAATTTGGTATACCGGTCCCATTCGGGGTCTAGTTGTGCCGCGAAGCTTGGCGTTACCGTCAGTCTTCTCTAAGGGGTAGAAAATAGGGGATGAAATTTTCAAAACGCCCTAGCTCGAAAATTTCAAATAGGAAGGTACATTTTTTCCATCGATTCAAAATAGAACACAATTTTTAGAGTCGAATGAGACCTTGCGGAGCGTTTTAGGACCAACCGTTCGCTCCCTGTAAGGACTTAAGGATTAAACGAAAAAAAGAGCAAAAACACGAGTGTGAATCGCAATTCTTCCCGAGTAGGCAAAATCTCCGTCCAAATATCAGCTGTTCAAATGCAACTTTCTTTCGATGCCACCGAACCAAGTTTGTTGTTTACTTTCAGAAGCTTCCTTAGTTGCTGAATTTCATCAAGAATAAATGATGCAACTTTCCGATAATAATAATTACGAGAAGGTCATTGTCGACGCGACTCATTGTCGCCAAGAAATGATTGTGAACGGTGGGTATTTTATGTCAATGGGATCTTTGTAGATGGGCGATCTATACAGAAAATAATAAACCGTTTGAACAATTTGCAGCGTCTTAAATTGTGTTACCTTGAATATAGGTTAGGTCGTGTTCTACCATCAAAATTCCAAAGAAGACACAAATTATGGAGTTGCAATGATATTTGAAATTAAAGTTTTGAAGAAATGGAAATCCGTTACCTGCCAACACTTGGGGTACTCCCAATCCAAATCGAGACCGTCGAAATTGTGCTTGAGAATGAAATCTACCACGTGCTTAATGAATTTGGCTCTGGCTGAAGGACTGTTCACGAGCCGACTGTACTTCGAACCAGCAGAATCGTTCCATCCACCAATGGCCACAAGAACTTTCACTCCTTTTTCTTTTAATGCTGTTACTTTTTCGTAGAACTCTGTAAGGATTAATTTTAGAGTTACAGCTTTGACTAATGGTGTGGATTCACAAACTAAGTGTGATCATCTTAATTTATTATGATTGATAAACTTACTGTTGTCAAAATCGGCCCAAGTGTCGTGAGGTTTGATAGTTAACTGGTCACCATCGAGCACGGCAAATCCGTATACAACATGAGTGCACAGGTTAGGATCTATGTCTGACGGCAAATATTTAGCGGTCCCTTGCCTGAAAATTAAATTATAATTCTCAAACCTTCTCTAACATCAGTTTCCGTAATGCGAATAATTCCAAGATGTCTTTCTCCAAAGAGTATGGCGGTTAGGTACCTACATGCATTTGTACTAAATGATGGTGTTAACCAACTCAACTCCATAGATGACACAATGATGCATGGATGCATTTCCGTAATGATATATATGACGATTTTACACTTGAGAAGACAATAGGAAATAGGAACTCAACTCTTCACTTGTATTCTCCTTCTTCAATCGATTCCCAAAAACAAAAATTCAAATTCATATTCTATTAGGAATTTCATATTCCATATTCTATTAGGATTTCTAATCTGATCTAAAATAGCGTTGTGTGTGGGATTGGCAACAACCTGCACAACTGCTGAATCTTGAAGGTGGGGCAGATTATGACCCCATGTTCAACAAGCGGTTCTATACAGAGCAAGTACACGCAGTCATGATGATGTAGATCTACCTCTTTAGCATCCATTTACCCACTGTTTTTTCCGTCATACGTGCTATGAATTTATTTATGTACAGAAAAATACCACTGACCTGTACCAAGCCCAATTGGTAAAGTAGCAGACTACTTTGAATTCTCCATCAGGGCCAGGGAGGCTCGGAGATGACTCATCAGGTGGTGGTGCAGGCCCTTCCTCTGCTTCCCCATTTTCAGTAGTTTCTTCAGGGTGTGAGGGCTGAGTGGTCGTTGTAGGTTTCTAAACAGTATTATTATCATTATTGAATACCCGAAATGATTAATATTATAGAACTTTGTCATTTAATTATCTATATAATTAAGAGATTCGATTTGAAAAGCTATTCTGACCCATACAACTCCTTATATTGATGCATGAGTTCCGATCAGAAACATTAACCCCTTGTTGGAAGGAAACTTCTGTCAAGAATGAGTGTGAGTTCAATAAATTCAGAACAGCCTTGGAACTTACAGGTTTTGTTGGTCGGGGTCTTGTAGGCCTGGTGGGAATATCATCAGGGATAGGTGGTCTTGTGAAAGCTGGCCTGGTAGGTTTGGGCTTGGGCTTGGAAGTTGGCTTGCTTGTTGGCTTAATAGTTGGTTTTGCAGTTGGTCTGGTTGTCGGTTTGGGCATGTTGGTCGATGTGGGTACTTCGAATTCACCATTACCTTGAAAACGTTTAGATTTAGTCAGCCATGACAATAATGAGAATAATACATAATTCCGTATACATTTATTATGTAATATTGATGTTAATAAAGCCGATGCTCAGAATTAAAACTATAATAATTATATTGTCATCGGAAGAAATGTGCAAGAGTATGTGAGAGGTTGAAGAGAAGAAATTGTCTACCCCTCAACCTCCCTAATACGTATAATTAATACGGCACCACACAACAATACAGGTACAAGAGTAGTTTTCAAGAAATTTCGATCACCTGGGGCTGCCAGTGTTTTTGCAATGATTGAGAGCAACGGGTGTTTTCCATCGCCACAAGTGTTCCTAAAATCATCTAAATCGAGGGCCCAGATCATGCCACCACCCAAGTCCATTTGCCGGACGTAGTTGGACTGGAAAGAGACAAATTTTCTCATGTTACAAAGTTAATATGCATGTAAATCAATCATTCCATATCTTGATATTTATGTACAAGACCATCTCTTCCTACGTAAGACTGTAGGAGATTTGAAAATGTCAAGAGACAACAAGAATAATACATACCTTGAGCTGGATCATGGCCATGTCATCGTAACCAACCCATTGATTATCATGGTAGGCGTACGGTCCCATCCTCTTTTGATCATCCTGAACAACTTTCCATCCACGGTTTTTCACTCTGTCACAAATCTGTTGAAAGTCGATAAAAATTGACGTACATCTTCAAGTGAAATGGAAAAGATCGATTTAGATTCAATAGTAGGTAAATGGAAAGAAATTTCAATCTGACAAAAAATAATATTGGTTTTACCTCGTAATAAGCCAAAAATCCAGCCGCTCGAGTGAATTCACCCGCCGTTGCAGGCCCTAGAATTTATTGGGGTAATAGTTATTCAATAGTACATCATTTTATTCCTAGAACTTATCTTCGAACTGTCATACATATTATAAAAATAAGTAGCAGCAACAGTCAAGTTGATCCTACCAGATGCTGGAGCGTTTAGTCCATTCTTTTTAGGATCAGAAAGAGTAAAGCCTTGGCCGTACATCGGCATTCCCATAACAATTTTCCTCCTTGGTATTCCTCCATCGATCCAGTAGTTTAAAGAATAATTCTGAAAGGTAAAGATGGTATGTATATAAAAACAATCTTGTATGGTGGGCTACATGGAAGCTATACGATAGCATAATATGGAAACCGTGTGATAAGTACAAGAAGAGAAATTAGAAGTGTAGAAAACTCACTGCGTTGAAGTAGTAGTAATCATCGTCTGGGTGTTCGTACATAGGAGCAACGTGCCCTGTCTTTTTATCCCACTGACCGTGGTAATCGTAGGTCATCACTGAGATCCAATCCAGATTCTCAGCCAAGGGTTTCAAATCATAGCCTGGAGACAGGCAGGTGCAATGTTTGACAGTTGATGCAAAAAGTATTGAATACAAACAAATCTAGTTGGATATTGGTTCTGATTTCATATCAATTCATAGAAAACCAAAATTATCCTAAACTTACCAGCATCGATTATAGTTTTGCTTGGAGTGACAGCAGCTGACAGCAGGAGCCCATGCTCTCTGAAAGCTGCTTTCAGCTCGGTAACCCATGCGCCAAAAGCTTCCTTGTCGGAATCCTTCCCTTGATTACAGTTCGTCTGCAATGTAAACGATGCTAATATTTCAATTCTAAGCTAATGATTTGATTACATTTTTTGCATTATGTGCCCAAGATTCATTGGAGCCTTGGATCAATTTATTGCTTGATGCTAATATTACAGCTAAAGAGATGATTTTACCTGCTAGTATTACAGAGAATGATCTTACCTGCCAACACTTTGGATATTCCCAATCCAAATCAAGTCCATCGAATTTGTACTTCAGCAAGAACGGCACAACGTGTTCCACAAACCGACGTCTCGCATTTGGATTATTCACTAGCCTGCTGTACTTATCTCCTGAATGTTTTTAAAATTGATGTAATGTTAAGTTAGATATATATTTGGGGTAAGCAATGAATATAACTAACTGGTAGGGCACTTAATTTTAATTCAAGGAGGTGATTTCATAATTTTGATTCAACAAGTGTTACACTTGGGATGAATCGTGTAAATATCAGCATATTGTCGGTAGTTAATATACAAAAAATACAAATTATGATTTACTCACCTTGAGAGTCGTTCCATCCTCCGATGGCCATTAGAACCTTTACACCTTTCCTTCTGAAGTAAGTCACGCGAGAGTAAAAATCTGAAGAGAAAACCATTTTGAGAAAAAAGTCCATATGATGTAACAAGACACTTTACAAGTAGACATTTATTTGCATTCTAAAAAGGATAGGTCTCTCATTGTAATAATACAATATTATTTAATGACAATGAGATTATCAATAGTATGATCATTTCGGTTACTTCACAAATTTCGGCAACTTACTATTAATTATGGAAAAACGGTACGACAGTACTGTACTTACTGTTGTCAAGATCGGCCCAAGAATCGTGAGGCTTGATTACTAGGTTTTCATAATCAAGTACAGAAAACCCGTAAAGGATGTGAGTGCAGAGATCAGAGTCAATGTCTTCTGGAAGGTATTTGCCTTTTCCTTGGCGGTACCAAGCCCAATTGGTGAAATAACATACGACCTTGTAATAACCTGCAACAAATCAAAGTTGAAATTTCTAATACGCTATCATGGATATATGTACTACTGACATAATATAAATATTATTTCATATTATAAATTATTGTAGAATTGAATGGATCTATGGATCAGTCTAACTTAGATTGGGTGAAGGCTATATTAAGGGTTTAAAAAAATCAGGCCTGACGGGGTGGTTAGAAGAAGGGAAGTGGGTATCCGGATTTTCGGCCCTTTCCGAAAGTTGGAGATGGAATTGGGGATAAATTATGAAACATTCGGCATATCTCTGAATAAACCAAGAATACGAATGTGTGACTTGAAAAGATTTAAACACTGAGCTGATGGGGGAGTTTTGGGAGGAGAAGTGAGTAGGTACATCCGGGATTGTCGGTAGGAATAGAAGCATGGGGACAACATACCACTAAACGTACGGTTAAAAACCAGATAGTGATACAATAATAAAGTAATAATAGACTTCGAGTGGAGCGACGTTATTCCTGTGTCTATCTTCTACTGAAATGGGGGAAATTTTCGTGGGTGGAGATTTCAAATATTTCATTAAAAAATCGGATTTTGCGCGTTTCGGTGACTTTATCTCATACTCGTAAACAAGACCCGTTTTCGCCACTTTCTTTCATCATAGCCCAACGGACTTCAGGTGAAAATGAAATAAACCGGTTGGGGATTCATTGCCCCTGATGATTCAACTCACCTGAAAGAGGATGTTGGTAAGGTGTTTCAGGCCACGGTTCTTCAGTAGTTGTTGAAGTCCATGACCACTCGGTCTGTTTGTCAGGCTGCCAACTCCATTCGGTAGTAGATTTTGGAGGTGATGGGGTGGTGACACCACTTTCGTCGATTTCATTATTCGACTCTCCTCCTTGCTTGCTGCAACCTGCAGTAGCAGGCCAATCGCATATTTTCGATTCCTATGGGGGAAAACAATAAGAATGAGCACATCAAACAGTTTCTAGTAAGCAAGTAAACCTCTGTAGATCCATGCCCTGAGAAATTGTGATGCCTCACACAGTCTTACGCGCCACGCTCATATACCTATGTGTATCCTTCCATTTTGATCGCAAGAATTTCGATCAAAGAATAAGTGTGGCAAATTTCCGTGCTTTCTTCGATGCAAAAGAAGCCGGAAAAGCAGCTACTGTACCTTGATACAAAAAGAACCATTACACAAGAATAATGTATTCCGACATCATAACTGCAAACCTGATTCCAATGGAGACCGGGAGGGCATGTGTGGACTTCGTACTTCTCCCACAAACACTGCAAGTACTTGGTACAGCTATTGGGATGGGCCGTGAACAATCCTCTGCTGCAACCGTTGCTCTTCACCACGATGACTGTAAATAACAGAGCAATTCAAGGTTATTCGACATAGGAACATCAACTTCATTTCTTGGAATTACTTAATCAAATCCAGCGCTACGGCTGGTCCCTTTCTAAAGCTCCAAACCTTTTAATAGTGGTTCAACCCTCTTTCCTACCATGGGTAACATGCATGGATATTTTTTATTTTATTTTTTGACAGGCTTTTGAGGGCTTTCCAAAAAGGTGCTATGTGAGGGGTATCCGATGATTGAAACTTATTGAAAATGGGTCTTGTAATTTTAACCGTCACCGACCCCACGCCTGCCTGGACACGTCTCTCAGCTCCCATCTTTTGCGGAACCTAAATGATTTCACACGCTCCCTTTCCACCCGTTTTCTGGTCAAAACAGTCGTAATTTTAGGCTGAAAATTGACACCATGGGGATTTCAAGGGAACTAAATCAGATTTTGCGGTTCAACATCCAAAATTCCGAACCATGCAAGTTCTCCATTCAAGAGGTACATGAACCACGTAAAAACTGAATATACTTACAACTGCTTCTGCTCTGGCATTTCACGTTGAAAGCCCAATCACACATTTTCTTTTCAGGATTCCAATTCAGTCCTGGCGCACATCGCTGTTCTACTAGAATTCCATTCACACAAATAGAGAACGCTGAACACTCTCCATTAACTGGGTAGTACTGACCGTTGCTGCATGGAAGACTCCCCTCCTATTGATGAACGAGCATTGAGATAATAGTTGGTCGTATCATAGTAAAAACGAATGAGGTGAATAACCAGGTACCTAATTATAGAAAATGCTAACGTACTACTGCTTCTTCAGGAGGAGCAGGTGCCCAGCTTTCCGTCGTCGTAGTCGTTGGTCTTGGTGGTCTGGTTGGCCTTTTAGTGGTTGTCGGTCTTTTGGTGGTTGATGGTTTTCTCGTGGTCGACCACCATTCATCAGGACGCCCTTCCGGTGGCTTATTAGTAGTTGGAACTTCCGCAGCTTCTTCAACAGTTAAATATAAGTATGTCAATACTTTGAAACTCCTATCATTTGAGACTGGTGTAAAGCGACTTCAAAAACGCTGCAAATTATTACACAACCGTTTATTATTTT
>JAEMON010000008.1:22955146-22968806 GCA_030264115.1 Lygus lineolaris | reverse complement strand
TGGACTGATAGGTCCTATATTCTATTTTTTTTCTACGAAGGCCTCGTATAAAACAGATAAATATTATTATGTTTCACTAAACACTGAAACTATATTGTAAGTTTCGGCGAACAACGGTGAAATACTTTCAACTGTAAATTGTGAACTTCTTACTTCTGAAACAAATTTCGTAGTAGGACATCATTCCTGGCTGGGAGGTGAATTGTCCAGGATTTCCTGGTCCCGACACTTCATCACCGATGTCGTGTTCTTTAGGCGACTTGAGTTCAAACGTCTGACCGTAAAGTGGCACGCCCAAAATCAATTTAGATTTGTCTGCTCCGCCGTCAACGAGTGTCTTGATAGCAGAAGCCTGCAAGGAAGTACCCGAAAGAATGGTCCATCATTGGAGGAGAGAAGAAAATATTATTTTTCTTCTTTTACTAAAGATTTAAGTATGAACAATGCATAACAAGAACCAGGCATTTTCCATGGTTGGGTTCCAAACAGGATTTCGAGTTTGTAAACTTTGCTCTTTTTATCATAAGGAATCGTCGGAAGAGGTAGAACCTAATGAGAATTAAAATGTTGTCCTAAACATTTGAAGGCATAAATATTAGAAACCCACAGTTTTAGTTGAATAATTATTGAAAATGTTGTAGATACCTATCACAAAATCATTAATTTGACTATCGTTATTACCTATTAATTTTCAATAGGTATCTGTGATACCTACTGGTAATATCAGAACTCGGCGATAGGAGTAGCGTGATGTGGCTTGTAAGATAGTATGATTTGGGGTTACTTTACGTATAGTATAGATGCGTATATGCCTCTACTTCTTATGGTACGTTATAACTATGTTATGGACATACCACGTTATACTTGGGTAGTTTATCGCCCGAAAGGCCCTTGAGCGGTGCGACGTGACCAGTGACGCCTTCCCAAGCTCCGTGGTAGTCGTAAGACATAACCGTCATGAAGTCGACGTTAGAAGAGATGGACTGCAGGTCATAGCTGCTCTCGATTATTTCAGCGTATCCACTAAGGGAAACGGCCAACCTGAGTCTGGGCGTTTCTTTGTCAAATGCATCTCGAAGTTCCTGAAATGAACGAATTAATTCACTTGATTACCACTTGAATTCAACAAATAATTACAATGGTAGTTTGTTTCTAATTTTCGAAAGTATGGGCATGAATGCATTTTTGAATTAGGCCAACATTATTACTTGAACGAGTTTGACGAAATTGCTCTTGTCCGAAGGAGGTCCAGCCTTGCAATCACTCTGCCAGCACACCGGGTAGTTCCACTCGAGGGAGAGACCCGAGAAGTCGTACTTCCTGAGGAAAGCGATGACAGACCCCACGAAGACCCGTCGATTGGACCCCGAAGAGACGAGTTTGGAGTACTTTTCCCCTGTAGAGTCTGTCCAACCTCCGATACCCAAGAGCACGTTGACTCCCAGCTCTCTCAGCGCAGTTACTCTTTTGTACATACCTGAGAAAGGAAGCTTACATCAAAATGACAAATAGTGTGGTCATCTTCCTTCAGTTTCCGTGTACAAAAGGGGAAGACGGTCACTTAAATATAAGTACATACATGTATTTATACATCTACTATGAACTATTATTATGAACATGATTTATTGAAATGCACGACTGACGTTCGTGCACAGTGCAAGCGATGAAGGCCGTACGATATGGTGGAGTTATGTAGCCGTACGTAACTATACTCATCTCGCAGGTTCCTCAGTAACATACGTAATTCAATCTCTCAAAAAACAAACAGTTTATGCTGCAAGGGATTACTTACTGTTGTCCAGATCAGACCAAGGGTCGAATGCTGTGATGGTCAAAGTGTTCGGTTCTAATGATGCGAATGCGTAGATTATGTCTGTGCACAAGGAGGGCTCTATGTGTTCAGGTAGGAACTTCCCATCGCCCTTCCTGTACCAGGACCAATTAGTGAAGTAACAAACCACCTTCTTCTCATCTCTCATTTCTGAATAACAAATAAATGAAATTGATTTAGAAACAACAAGATTTAGATCTACCAATTTATATTTTTGCGTTGCCGTTTTGATTGCGCAGTTCGTTTTTAGACAGGGCTCTTTAGCTGTTATTATATAGAAAATATAATGATACATGTATAGAAAAATTACCTAAGCTCTTTAATGTGGCCCACTGGGATTCACTGGTGGAAAAATATGATATTTCACCGAGATTTTAGGTATATAGAATGTTATACCCAGAAGAAGTCACAATACCTATTGCCTACTGGGAGTGCTCTAATTCCTACCTACTGAGCCTATGGCGAGGGAGGAAGGTATTGTTAAGTAACATACAGAAATAGGTAGTTATTATCCTATAAAATAATAGGAGGCTCTGGATTATAAAGGGGGACATAAAAATACATAGGTTTAATAAATTAACATACCTCGTTCCAAATAGTTGATGACGGCACCAGTTTCTCCTTTATAGTCCACAAGAAGTGCGTGACCTGTAAAGTATTAAAATTTCAAATCTTCCGAACAAATTTAACGTTGGCAATAACGGATCAATGGTGGAAACAATGCTTGTAAACTTACTGTGTACGGGGCAAGTAACCAATGTTGGCCAGTTACAGAGGTTAAGAACAGGATCATAGTGGAGACCATGAGGGCATATGTAAGTGTGTTTCATTGCCCACTGGCATCTGCAATTGACACATATTAATTTAGCTGGTGTGGATGTGAATCACTAAATAGTACCTACAACTATGATGGCATGGTGGTACTGACGTTATTTGGTCTGCCCTAAGTTCCAATTAGCAGCGATTTATTTGGGGGTTTTGTGTCCGGACTTGTGACACAGCTCCTTCTTGATTAACCTAATTTAACCTATAATCAAGAAGGCCTAGGGTTACAACGGTGCACTCTCTTCAGAGGTGACCGAGGGGAACATCCATGTTGGTCCCCTCTGAGGAGAGTGCATCGTTGTAACTCTTGGCCTTCTTGAATATAGGTTAAATTATGTTAATCAAGAAGGAGCCGTGTCACAAGTCCGGAAGAGTGCGGATATCGCGTGGTTATTCTGCCTATCATTTCAGCTCAGTAAATAAATAACCCACAAAACCCCCAAATACACCTACAAATAGTAAAAGTAACTTGAAAAAGTCAAGAGCTTACATCATAATTATCTTCAAGAACTTATAAAAGTGTACCCAGGTGACCAGCAAGAATAATCATGATGACAACGCAAACTCGATTTCACTTTAGTTCAGTCCGTCATTAAAACACCTTACAGCGGTGGGATACACCAATATTATATTCTGATGATATTGAGTGGATGTGAATTACTAGAGGTGGAGGTGAGTGGAGGTCAAAATATCTTGTATTGTGAGTATGATGAACTGCGAAGAAATTATAGGCTTCTACAAAGATAAATAATTACAAAAAACTTAACCAGTGAAATCGGTTCGCTAGGAAATATAAGAAACTTTAAAGTGAAAGACAAGTCCAGCTCTAAGAGAAGTACCTATGTGTTGGATTATGGAAAGGGCTATAAGAGTAGGTAACTGCAATATATCATAGTGCTCAACAAATCTTACCTGTAGTAAACCGAGCAGTCATTTAAATCCCCAACGTAGCCTTCACCGCTACAGTTGCTTGCAGCTGCTAATACTGTTACGCCCACTCCAGGTGATATCACGGCTGAATATCATCATGCAAGAAAACAATTATTCAAATAAAGGAAAGTCATGAGATGTCAACAAGAAAATATGCATTCATAAAAGCATCGCAAGAGAGTTTAGCGTCCAAGCAGTATAGAAATTATAGCTCTTTTATTCACTTCCAATAATATACAAACAAAAATATCCGAAATAGGTATGTATAGAACGTAATCTTGCCTGGTAACTCAGGAAGGAGTTCGGCTTTAACGGAATTCAATAAGGGGTACTTGGGGCCACAGATTCCTCTGAAATCGTCCAGATCCAACGACCAGACCATCACACCTCCGAGTCTCTCTCTGGCAAGGTAATCCATCTGGATAACAATAGCGAAATATAAAACATAAGAAAAGCAAGGAATGTTAAAAAAAAACATTCAATAAAAAGCTAGGAAATATTGAGGTTTTCTATCAGTTTCAATGTATTTTTGAAAGGTACATAAATCTGTCTGCATTGTACTGATCTGTACTACCTAGAACCGAAGGCTTAATTATTGAGGTTTAGCTCGAAGTAATGTGATGCTTGCTACAGATTTTTTAATATTTAGTCAATTAATCTCACCTTCATTTGTATGCTCTGAGTGTCTTCAAAACCAACCCACTGGTCACCATTTACCATATAAGCAGAACCTGATGCCTCGCGATGTTTTGACCAGGTTTTGGTTCTCAGTCTCGCACAAACTTCATAATACGCCATAAAACCTGGCTGTTGGGTGTACCTGGAAACGTACGTGAATACTTTATTGCTTTAAAAATGTTTCAATCAAACTAGTCTATTATGATCTGATAATATTGCATCGTGAACCTTGCTTCAACTCCGGGGCTCTTCACGGGAGAACCGGGTGTCCACCTTCTGGAGTCTTGGAGCGTGTAAGATCGTCCAAAGAAAGGTATACCGAGGATTAGCTGAGAGCGCTGAACGCCTTGTCGCAACCAAAACTTGACAGCATAGTCCTTTGAAATAAAAAAAATTGATATTTAGCGGATGTTGTAACAATGAGTCTACTCATTGAAGGATTAATCCCACAACTCGCTTAAGAAGTGAGCTAGTAGGTGGATTAAGAATTTACTGTACTACCTCGAGTTGTGCCATGGCAAAACTGACAGGTAGGAGTTATAAATATGACACAGTATTGCTTAGAACCTGATCTTGAAAGAACGATCTCTTATCCGATAAAGGGCCAAAATTAGGCTTACATCTACAATTTTTGTTGAGTTCCAAGAGTACTTTTGACATAAATAATTTCAGCTACTGATGAATATTGTTAATCACAGAGGAAGGCGGAATGCATTCAACTTTTTCAAGAGAAACTATGGAATGAGATACCGTTTAAGCTACAGAGCCATTATGTGGCTGGACTACATCTGTGAACGGTTGATCCTCACACTCCTTTCAACCCACTGCTTTTTGGAATGTTAACTCTTTGCAACCATCACTGCTCCGAATATTTATGATATTTTAAATTCGGTCAATTCAACCTACCACATTGTAGTACAATGACAAGGGGTCTTCCTCTTGGCTCATTATCAATGGTGACGGGTGGTTGGCTGCCTCATCTCTCTCCTGGTGGAAGTCAAAACTCTTCAATAGAATGAAATGAAGGAAAGGAGCGATCCTCGGAACGTCATACCCATCATCAAGCCTGAATCTGAAAAATTAATAACCATCCACATATAAATATGTATATTAATATTAACATAATGAATAATTCAGTTACTCAAACGGATCAATTGATTGATATATTTGGCGAATGTAATGTTTTCAAAGAAATACGGTTATTGTCTGAACCAGAGACTAACCTAGAAGGTGAAACTGATGCAGTGAGTATCCAACGTCGAGAATCCATGACACCAGACAGCTCTTCAATCAATTTGGATAAGTTGTCTTTGTCTGTTTGCCGACCACCCAAATCCGGAGCTCCTACAAATATACAATCATGTGTATAGGAAGGACCGAAGTTGTAGGAGAGATCGGTATAATGGCACACTACTAACCTGGGTATTCCCAATGTATGTCGAGACCATCAAATCCATTTTCCGACAGGAATTTAACAGCAGAGATGATGAAAGTGCGGCGATTAGCAGCATTTGACGTCATTTTTGAAAGTCGACCACCAACTGAGATCAGAACTTTCAAGTTCGAATTAACTCGTTTGAGCCCTACGACGGATCTGTAGCCACCTGCCGGAAAAATGCGGATGAACAAAATGTATCATTGAATACAAACAAAATTATACACGTGTACAGTGTAGGAGTCCGCCCTTAGATCAGGTTTGTATGCTCGGAATGTTGATGTATGAGTAGAACGTTGAAATAACATGTCCCTCGTTTTCAAATTTCAATCTACTTTCATTACTTCACTACATAGATATAGAGGCTGCCGAATTCTATTAAATGTTAAAGTTGTTGAAAATGAATCTATGAAGCCGTTTCTCAAACTCAATGCAGGAAGACGTACCTTTGACCAAGTCGTATTCATCATCCAGAGGCATGATTTTGGACGACGCTTGATCGACAGTAGCAAAAGCGTAGAGGATGTGAGTACAGGCGAATGGGTCGATGTCTTCGGCTGAGAAAGACGCTGGCTCCCGTCTGTAGCTCGCCCATGACTCCACAAAACAAAACAACCGTTTTCCGCTTTGATCTGGAATTTCGGGAAAAATATTAACGAACGGCTGAGTCCTCGGTTCATCGTCTTGCTGAATAAAAAGGTTCCTAGAACTATGTCGTCTTCACTTTGGTAATGCAAAGACAAAAATATATCATTCGATAGTAAATTCCAATATTCGCATGAGCAATTAATTTTCGGAGATTTCATTGTATTCCCTCTAGAGTTTTTGCAAAACTCCATCTCCTCTTCCTTTGGGTCACAAAAGATCTCTCATTTTTCTTCTCTTGATTCTTTGAATTCGGCGTGCAATGCTAATAAGTACAAACAACTCTACAATTATTCAAACTCAAACAGTATGTATACTATAGGTAGCCTAGCTACTGATACCAGTCGAGAATTACCAGCAATACATAACAAAACATGTTATTCAGACTTCTTGATATATCAGAATTCGACTTCTTTCTTACCAGATTGTCGGGTTCCAGGTACGAGTTTCCACCAGGGGCCTCTGAAATACGGCGCCGGCCTTTTCTCAACGGACGATCTCAACGGCGCTGCAGCATTCCTACAGGAAAATATAAGTAAAAAAAAGTTGAATCATTTCAATCCTAAATAAATATACATATAGGTAATCCTAACTTCACTCCAACTGTGATTCTAGTTGGGCCTACAGAGAAACCTTACTTGAGGAGAGTAGAATTAGAATATGAACAACAGAAGACATGTCTTCTTGTAAACAGGAATTCCTTATGGTTAAACCAAAGTGTGAAAATAATCCAGGCTTTCATTTTAAGGTAGGTGTGTCGCCTTCGGAGATTCAAGAGGTAGCGTCCGACCTGGTGGACTGCCAAGTTGCCGATTCTTCGGCAGCCCACACTCTGAAGTGAAAACGTGTTGCGGAAGTTGGAAGCAACATTTTGAACATAATAATTAGAAAAATAATTTGAGGCGGGGGTTTGCTGCTGAAGCCGAGGACTCATCCTTATAATTATAGGAAAGCGCGCTCTTCGTACTCTCAGCATAATACTATGATTCCCAAATGGGGTAAACCTATAGCACCACGTAACGTCTTGTTCATGATGGGTGACTTAGATATCCCTTGAAGCAACCTATGGCAGGAAAAAGAATCTGGGGA
Organism: Lygus lineolaris; assembly: GCA_030264115.1. Lineage (NCBI taxonomy): Eukaryota > Metazoa > Arthropoda > Insecta > Hemiptera > Miridae > Lygus > Lygus lineolaris. The sequence goes on along the minus strand of JAEMON010000008.1, from coordinate 22,961,373 downwards.
AACTGAGAGTAGGCACAGCAAGTTGACTCACTTTTCACTATTTGTAGCGAATTTTTCCACAGCAGTTCGTAGTGGGAGAGCTTTGGTTCCGAAAGGCTCTTGTAGGGCAGATGACGTGAAGCGCATGGTGAAATCAGGACGCTTCTCGACGCCTCCGCGCCAGAAGGTCGGCGCCCGCGTCGCCGCTGACACCGCCAGCAGCAGCAGACACCACACCCACATTTCCCTGAAATTATCAACCATTTTCCCATATGAAACAAGGAATAAATTAAATTTATCGTGTCGTTCGTTGTGGCAGGAATTAATTGCTACCTGTTTGGGATGAGGAAATTATTGGCCTATTCTAACGTAGGTATATGAATTCCTCATTGCTTTCGCTTACAGCCTCATCAGGGGTCTCTAATATCAATTTTACGCATGCTTGCGTAATTTTCAACTACGTATCCCCACTTAACCGTGTCAGGTAGGTATTTTCCAATTCAATTCTTGATACTTGGTTCATGTAGCTGTTATGATGCATCAAAACTGTTCCACTTCAATAATTACATTATCCATTTACTGAATTGATACGGTATTCATATAAGATGTGTTTTGAAACGTAAGCATTTTAGCACTGCAACTATTGATGGTTCTCTAGTAGCTTTGTTATGCTTACAGTTTTGCTCACTTTCTGTAGATTGACGAAGTGATAAAGGCAACATCCTTGTTGTGTAGGTACCTACTCTTTCGAAACACAAGAATTGGAGGCATGACGTGATGATTGAATAAATTGATGATATCGCCATTTATTTCTGCTCCCCATTTAACTGTGAGCTTCAAATTATAGAAAGTATTATCACAAGACTTTTATCACACCATGGTATGTTGAAAAATACCGTAAATTAACTAATTCCTTAAAATAAATATTAATTAGTAGTTATGTATCAATTTCCATCCTTACCAACACAATATTAGATTTATTTGTTATGGAACTTACTCGCAAAGCCATATTACACCACGGAGGACTGCAAGAAACCATATCCCCACTTGTGCTTTCACGTAATACCAAGCCATTCAAACTAGTATTAAGATTTAAAATTAACAAATTACGAAAATTAATATCGATGCATCGAACCTTGTTTTGAAGGCCCCCCAAAAGATAAGAAATATAATAACTGCAATAGTAGTTCAGTTTACCATTGAGGCTCGCGAATAAAAGTGAGAGTTCAGGTGGTGGCTTATCGAGAGGGGAGAGCATTCATAGGTAGGTCGCACAGGATTTCCGAATGCGGCGAACTACCCTACACGAAGCGCATACCAATGTTTTAAAAATTTGCCCAACGTCTTGGTGTAACACGTTGCCAATTCATCAGAATCATAACGAAGAGAACTTAACACAAAGGGTCGATTCGGTCGAACCGAACAATAAATGATAAGCAACAACAGTATTCCGTGTATGAGGGATGTAGGTATTCAATAATGTTATCACATTGTGGGATCAGTTCATGATAATAGCGACAGGTTTCTTTAATACTGTGAAGCCGCTTTCTTCCCAAGATGTATTACATAGGGTAGAGATGCAAGTATGGTTAGTTGCGAGAGATTAGGTAGTACATGGAGTAGTATTATACTATGTATCATGTTGTTGTAGTTTCTTTCCAAGATTTATAACATAGGGTAGACATTCGAGTGTGGTTTTGTGAAAGATTAGAGAGAATAGGTGACAACGTGATAAGTGATAACATACTGGTATTAGAATAATACCCAACTAGCGGCGGTTCAGGTGCAATTTGAATGTTTTAGCTATGCAGAACCTTCCGTGAACACACTCTTATTAATAAATTGTTGACAAGAGAGTGCATAAAAGGTTCTGTGCAGCTAAAATATTCGAATTGCACCTGCACCGCGGCTAGTTGGAACATACCTACTTTATTATGTTGTTTCTATTTTACTTGCTTAATCTTGGCTCATCGCTTATCCCTACGTACATGCATTCACTTATATCTCCAAGCTCTTTTTCTTACAGCCTCATCAGGAAGCTCTTTTATTGGCGGGTACTAGGTAGATACCTAGTTATGGGTATCTCCATTACTACTATCCTCTAGTACTTGGGGGTCAGATTTTGACCCGAACGGAGGATCGTTTTAAGGTCCAGCCTCAAAATAATCCCCTGAGAATTTCATCGTGATCGGATCAGTGATGGTCATAGCTTTGCAAACGTGAAATTTCATAAGTTTACCTTCATCCAATTCCAATGAGACATAATAAATTAAACTCATTCAAAATTGGACCGCGTTATGCAAATACCTCCTAAGCGACAGCAAAGCTTTTTTTTGGGAAATCGCGAAAGAAGATTTAGACCGACTGTTACGTCTGGAGAGCGTTGTTTTCGGCCGATTTTACCGTTACTCCGTAGTAACGTAAACTTTGGTGTGCTGATGGCGTCGAAACAAAGAAAAATCCAAGAAAACCAGCCGATCTAAGAGTTTTGTCGCTTAATAGCTCTTTGCAAAATCCAAAAGTGTTAAAGCTAGTTACGCAAAAGCCAAACAACCGCCAATTTGGTCGCTTATTAGGTTATTGCATATCTATATACTCAATTTTGGACATTTTGTCACCTATTTGCATAACGCGGTCCAATTATAATGGAATAATATTGGAGTAATAGTGTTAGCACTAGCTTACTTGCCTCTAACTCAATAGAATACAAAAATGTAAGATTTTGCAGAGTTATTGTAAGTATGTGATTCTGTATTACATTATTTTGTTTTTACATAAGTTCCTCATTATAGTATAACAGTCCCAGGATGATGGAGTGAATCGTATCGAGTCGAGAAGGTGAAACAGTTTCAGGTTATCGACCAAACCACAGGCAGAACCATGACCATGACATCTAGATCAGGATGAGCAAAGCTGACCAGCTTGGTTGGCATGTGCCGCCAACTTGTGAGGTCGACCGACGGTATTTTGAATTGTACAACTATGAGCTATTGTCGAGTCATCACGCCGCTGTTCACTTAACCTGCTAATGATCCTTTCAAAAATATCTAACGGACGCTATTGAACTAACGGTAGTAGCTTGGCTCACCAAATTGTTTACACTGGGTACGAAGTTCAAGCCCCTAGATAAGCAAGTACGTAGGTATAATATTATACACAAGAGATTAAAGAACGGAAGTTTGGCAAATCTGAGTCAACTAACGGTCGAATGAATACCTATGCTTACGTCTGATTCCCAATAGGCTATCTTACTTAGTACTTACATAGGTAATCATTTTCGTGAGTGTCCTGGTGTTTCGATAGAGGAAGTTACCAATACAATAGCGAAGTTTCCGACCAGAAGAGGATACTGTAATACTACCTAGATACTGTAATTTACCTAGAATCGACGGTCGAGACATACAAGTTTTCTACCTACCTACTACTAAGTTATTAAAAGCAGGGAAAGAGGACTCTCCTTTGATTGAACCTTGACTCTCAAACTATCCTCACTACGCACAGGAAATCGGCGCAATTTCCAAATAATAATAGTAATAGCAGAAAAGTAGGTAGAACGTGGCAGAATTGATTGCGCTGAATTTGGAGGCGTGCCCCGACTCACCCTAAAAGTTTGAATGTAATCAGGCCATTGATCATGAGGTACAATTTGAGTGGAAAATTTGGTTTAGGTGAGGAGGAATTTATCAATCATTCAATTTATTCTTCACTTTACAACCATACACTTTTGAGTAGGATTGCATCGCCTTTCAAATGAGTAATATACCTATCAGCTCTCCAAAGTAATAACAAAGCTCGATTCAACTCAATTCCATTCAATAAGTTTTTATTTCATAAAATATAACAAAAAAAACATAGGTACCTGCTTAAATGAATGAAACCCACACGCATGGAGCAAGCTCTGCGGCGCGTTTCCGAGTCTCATACGATCAAATTGAATGGGTCACTACTGGTTCTAAATAATAAAATTTAAAATAAATAAATAAAACATTTAATCTAACTTCTACAATAATATAATGTGGCAAATTAATGCAAGAATAAACCCAGCCCCACTTCTTTAGCTCCCACTAATAAATGTATTGAGGTGGAGTAAAAACATCGTGGACTCCCTGCATTTGATAGGTACCTAGCGTCTGAAAGGAAAAGTGAGATGATGTGCATTGCAACTTAATTGGAGGTGGAAAAAAATCAGAGAGCAAAAACGATACCAACTAGGCTGTACCTATCACTTGAGTAGTGGACAGGCCCGCTATAATGGTTTGAATGGGCAAAAAAAACTAGAATCCTCAGTTTACGCCTCACAAGACTTGATCGTTTCCATTTCAGATGGACGCAAAGTGGAGAAGATCGGCTCGGAAACTGGGAATCCATTCTCCCCTTGACAAATAAGACAAAACGACCGAAAGAAATTGATCCACTATTTTTGCTCGAAGTCCTGGGGCAAGGTGGCAACAAAAGGGTGAACGAACTGCCTCCCTTGAGAGAGGGCGTGTTCTCCCCAAAAAAGAGTAAACTCGAAACTTGCAGAACGGGAACAAGGCAGAAACGTCTTCAGCGCTTCTGGTAGAGAGGAATCAAAGCTATACGGTTAAAAGCCGGTTTGCTGGAAGATGACAAGCCATAGGTAGGCTAAACCAGGGGATGGCAAAGGTGGGAAGTTTGCCAAGACAGAACTGAAGATAACTCAAAATAAAGTTATCTAAATACCACCTTATTGATCCCACCTTGTTCGTATATTCTAGGTAATATTCTGGGTACTGACTGTTTCGGGACTTCCCCATTTTCAACTGATCAGTGTGATATTCTATTAACTGAAATAATTATTATTTTTTTTTTTGAGTCTTCATTTATTTTTAATGCAGGTACATGTTTCGGTGGGCTCAGCCACCCTCTTCGGCCTTAAAACAATTTATCAATATTTAAAATTAGGTTATATCCTAACGTAAGTTTTTAAGTTAAATTTAATAAATAAATAATTAATTACATATATTGAGAATATGTTTGTCGGTTGTTACAGCCCACCGAAACATGTACCTGCATTGAAAAATAAATGAAGACTCAAAAACTTGAGTTTCCTGAACGGAAAATGGTCCCACCAATCCATCAACACAACTGAAATTATTGGGTTTTATACCTTTGAGGACCCCCCTCGTATCTGTCATTGGATGACCAAAACTAGGGATTTGAGAATTTCGCTGAGTCAGAATTGAGGGCTATTCAAAATGATTTGGTGCCATCCAATAACTATCTCAACTGAATTTCAGCATTATTCAACTGTTGTGATCGAACAAACGTATTCAAGTTTCAAGCAAGCCAACTGACGTAAGTGAAAATATTTACAACGATTTTTTCAATTTTTTATAGTTTTGAGGAAGCCCAATAAAGTCCTTGAATATTTCCGAAAATGTGACGCCTGGTTCAGACTCAGCTGGTCGAGTCATAGTTAATAGTTGACAGGCCTTCTGATGTGAACACTGGGCAATCTAGAAGTTGTAGCTGCTACTCGGTTGCCTTAGGGCCAGTGACCACCTCACCCCTTTCAAGGACACCCGCATAAAAACAACTATATCAATATATTAGAGCTCTCCTCAATTTCTTTGGCATCGCCTTTTCCCATTATAGTGCTTCCCTATGTAAATTTTATTGAAGCAAATGACTGAATAAACATCCTGAAGTGGGACTCTTTCAATGTTCTTATGTGGTGTAATCAGAGATATCTCACTTCGTAGTATATCGCACTTCAAACTTATTACAACAATTTCAGACATGCAAATGAATATCCAATTTTTATACTCGACCGGATATATTGATTGTCACATGATATCAACCAATGTTTCTTATGATACACGCCTAAATAAATGGTTACGAAAAGGAACCCCCCGCTCTTGAAGATGAATGGTTCAAGAAAAGTGAAAAATTGATCAAGTATGAATGGATAAGAAACTTATCTACCTTACAGAGATTCAAAACTCCTAAAAACTCCAGAATCGAAATGCAGTAGATCAAGCATTATTACAGTATATTTCCAGTTGAAACCGTAACAAAATTCCATCAAGACAATAGTTTGGTTAAACCCAATCTCTTCCTCTTGGGGAAAAACAAAGGGTTGTCTCCATGTCTATCAGCTATCGGTACCTAATCTTGCCAATGATCGAGGAAGCGGGTGGGAGATTGTAAAACCGAGGTTTTCGGACTGCAGTCAGAACCTTGTCATTAAAACGCTGCAAATTATTACACAACGGTTTATTATT
>JAEMON010000008.1:22941215-22954146 GCA_030264115.1 Lygus lineolaris | reverse complement strand
CGATTCCAAAGGTTAATTATTGAAAATAATAAACCAAAAAGTTGAGGCGGAATTTGGATATTTGTGAAACCAAGGTCGACTTAAAAGTTTAAACTCGTCAAACTAAGATCGATTATGCAGTTGAAACCTTATCAAACCAATATCGAGTCTGCAGTACGAACTTGTGATGTCGATTCTGCAAATAATGGAAGCTGTCAACTCAAGGTCGAGTCGCCAGTTGACACTTTGTCTCACTAATGGGTATCTTAATCTGCAGTTGGGATCTCGTTAGATGATATCGAGGCTGTATTTACAACAACACGAATCGGTATCTACTGCAGTTGGAACCTTATAAAACGATATGGCATATATTACCACAACTGATATTTCTCACTACCGAAGGTAGAAATGTAAGACACTTTTTTCCCTCCATAATCAAAATGTCCACGTCCTTTTTACGTTTCAACGCTTTGTGACAATTTTGGTTCCGTTTCTATCTGTCTGTCAATCGACGTTGAGTTCATCGCCAGGTGAATCATAATATTGAGCAAACATAATACGTTTGTTCTAAATAGGTATTCGAATAGTTTGGACAGACCAAATTTTAACGGCGAAATAATTATCTTTGTCATAAGCCCATTTCCACGGTTTCATTAAGGAGGTACCTATTAATTGTAGCCTTTGGGATTTTTATTAGCCTATGTGGCTGGGATAATCTACGAGTGCTGCTTTATCTAAAAGTGAGGATAAAAGGATAAACCAAGTGAGATCTGTAACATGGGGATGAAGAGAGACATTTATTTTTTGTGATTTTTCGAGGAGCAAAATCGAGAGGTTCTAGGGAGACGAGGCTGAACAAATCGTGTGCCTTTTGGGTCAGTATTGAGGATTTATCTGATCTTGGGCCTTCCTTAACACTGGAATTAGGCGAAGAATAATACTAATATGTTGTGAATTAGGATTTTCTTTATGAGGCGGTTATTGTCGACAATATTGCCAGTGAAAGTTCAACGGATGATAATGTCACTACCACCGTCAGCAGTGGTGAGTGTCGACATTCACCAGTGAAGTGCTGCGCATTCGAAAGGCATCGGGCTATATGTGGATTTAACAATAATTTCATTAACAAAGCCTTAACGAAGGCTTAACAATAGTGTAACGATGGAGTTACGTTATGTTATTGTATATACATTATGTTATTGTGTAGGTAGGTATGTATTATTTTATCGATAAACTTCTAAAATAAGGCTATATCTTGATCTTGAGGGAAAACATGAAAAATTTGATTTTTATTGCGCTTCTCGCTCGGGTGGTCTCTTTTAAAATGTAGTCCATACTCGATTTTTTTACGAGAATCAATATACAAGATAATTCACGACCTGTCGGGATTAAACTCACAAATACCTCATGATCGATGGATGGGACGATAAACCTGGCGATCACCGGCGACCTTGTTAATCACCGGCGAGTCAGCGGCGCGTCCGCAGGCGACTCAGCGCCTGAGGGCGTCGAACCCGAACGCCCCCTCGCCGTCATCCGTCTTCCCCACCCTGTCTTTACCATGTCCATCTCCTCATCACCTATGCAAATACCAGCCCCGTCTTGGCCTCCAGTGAAATTCTTCTTTTCTGACTAATTTATAATGTAGATAGATCGCGATAAACTGCAATAGAACCTGCAATCTGGTAGTAACATATCTAATTTAGCACCTCCCAGACAGAAATACCTACTTTATTTCTATTGAGTCACAATAATTCCTGCAATAAACCTTCATTCAAGACATCCGAGGATGCTACTCTCAGCAACATTATCATTGCTTGTGATTATCCTATGGCTGTGAATCTTGTGATCATTTTTTAGAGGGCTAATCACCGTCCATCGGTGCGTCTGTCTGTGTGTGTCCGCAAACTTTCATCACACTCAATCGAAAATTTGGAGCCGATTCCGATTAAAATTTCCAGGAATTGTGAGGATTAAGCCCCCTGAATGGTCCCATTACGAATTTCACCATACTAAGATAAACTGTGTAGTCCCTGCAAATGCGCAAACGTAAAATCGATGCCACACGCATAACTTCCACAATTTCCACCCATCCATGAAATTTCAGGGTTCTTGCGCTTCTGGCCTTATAGGTGGTCCCTCATGAATTTTACTTTGGAATACCGATTTCCCACCAGCTGATTGTCTGATTTCTCTAAAATGTTGTAAGTACACAGTACATAAATATACATCAGGTACTGGCATAATTTATCTATACGCATATCAAATATTTATTTCAATTTAATATATAATAAAATATTTAATATTTATTTCCATACGTCAATGTTGTAGAACAAAAGAACGCCTATTTTTTTTCATTTCTGGCAACCTGATATTTCCATTGTTCGCTTCTATGGAAGGTGCTGAGGATTCAAGAAATAAACGGTACCGGTTTGAATACGGTCGAATGCGATGAGCAATGAAATGTACTGATCGTGAATCACGCTGGTCTACACTATTGGAATTCAAGTCACCTGTACGATGCACGATTTAAGTCGGAACTCGATCGATCGGAGTACGTGCCGAGGCCAGATCGGATTGACCCTCATGTGACGTCCCTCGGGTCACTGCGACCCTCATTTCAGAGGTGTCTTCCGATTCCGTCGTTCGGCGAGGATGAAAGAATCTCCTTGAACGGCCCCAGAAAGGCACATTAGCGTTGGAATTGTGTCTGAATTACAATTGCACGAAAAATGATTAACAATTTTTATGAGTGTAGGTACTGCGGCTTATTTTTTTATGAGAGCAGGCATTTTTTACCTTTCTTACTTGATCCGAAGAGTAACAGAAAAATACTGCAACCTGAAAAACGTCTCCAAAACTGTAAGATGTATTTAAGGATTAGAACTTGGCTGTGCAGATTCGACGCATACACGAGTCAAGACGCCAATCGTGCCCGGCAAATTCTCTCCGACCTATGCTAAAACGTTCTTTCAACTCACCATGTCTTCAGGATGGCGGATTGGGGGTCAGTAAAAAATTTTAAGGTCTGCGAATTTGATGAGCAGTATAGCGTCCTCACTTTTGTAACATGGACGTTTCAGTTAGTGAAATCTCCTGAGTTATGCCTATGACAACAAATATCAAGTTTGCACATGCGCAGAAGCGATCAAGACTTTCTTCCTTATGGGGCAGGTTATTTTCCGCTATCAAATATTTCAGATTAATTTTATACGTTTTAGCCTTTCCTTTGCTATTTTCCCGTCTGCCTATCTGTAGCGTTTAGCGTTTTTTATGCACACCGATCGAAACTTTTGCTGCTGGATTAAATTCTTAAAACTATGCTAGGACTCGAGGGAGTCTTGTACACTGGCAAAAATACTTAGGCAATTAATCCATGTTGGTAGAATGACTAGAAATTATTCTTAAATTCTTTTTCATTAGGTATTTTCAATATTTGTTCTCCGTAAGAAAATGCTGCTTGTCTTTTGCTGTATAAATGCACTGACTAGCCCTGGTGTTTGATGCGAGACTGAAATGTACAGTTTTCCTGGACTAAGGAAACCCCTACATCTCCATGAATCAGGGATGCGATTATCATGTATTATAATATTGTTAAGGTTTTTGTTTGTATTATTATTATTATTATTATTATTATTATTATTACTATCGTGATTATTATCATTATCATTATTATTATTATAGGATTAAGTATCTATGTGAACAGTAGCCAACCAGAATCTCGTTCAAAATTAAATAATAGTACACCTGCCTAGGAAATGACAGACGGCGAAATGGTTTAAGAACTAACCTGATATTTGGTGCAATTATTAGCCTGTCGTAAGTGGGTGATTATTGGTAAATGAAAGACCGTGAGGACGAAGAAGGACTGAAGAAGATGAGGCCGGTACGCCGGGTTGTTGAGTCGGTTCTGGAGGCCCCCACTCCAGCACGGCCGTTGGACCACCTTGATGAGAGAATCGGGGTGGATTCGATGAAAATTGCGATTCATATTGAACATATCTAAATAAATAATCTTGGGTACATTCAACTGACGACATCACCAAATTCCGCTATTTCGTCATCTGCCCACTGCGATAACTAATTGGAAAGGTAGTTGACGTTGTTCTGGTAATTGACATTTTTTACGGATAACCCAGACTAATAACCATTTTGTTGATTAGTATTCCTTCATTCATGACCATCATCATTCATCATCAATCTTGAACTTAGAGTAACGTTTCCCACAATAATCTTTTCTGATCACACGTACCTATAAAAAAACGAACTAAGTAACTATAAGATATTTTGGAAATCCATACTTAGTTCTTAACTAAAATAATTTCAAACAACGAGTTCGTAAACATTTATTTTAAAATTAAAGTACTGTATTTTTCCGATATTTGGAAAAATGAAAAATGTTGAACATCACATCTCAATTTTCGAAAATTAATAGACGACAACAATGGTAGAAATCGTCAACACGAAATTAAATTATTATTATTTTCTTTTTTTTTCAACTTGTAGGTATCACTTTGCAACTGTCATTAATTCAATGACTCGTATCTTGTTCCTGATACAACGAATCTTAATTTGTGTGACACCATCAGAATATAATAGGGATATATACCCCATGTAAAGATAATAAATACTCGTATGTGTGGGACCTATGACACTAACCTGGCTGTAGGTGTAGGTTCTTGCTAAAACTACTATCTTCCTTATGAGCTCGAATCATATCATCGACACCATATCATATCGAGACGTTGGCACCACAAGTTCCTTCGGTTCCCACCTCATCAGTAGGCGAGCCTCATCTTCCTGCTCGGCACCACCTTCCTCTTTCTGTCCGTCTTCCACGTTACGCTCACTCTCGTTCTGTGCAGAATCAGCTCCGTTTGCACATTCCTATAGTTAGCAGATAAGTTTTTATTTCAAATTGTTGATCGTTCCGTTAAATTTCCACTCAAAATTTGATTAAGTTTAACAAAAAACATCATAATCTTACCTCAGTATGGGCCAAAGAATTGATACCAATAGTAGGATAATTTTGATACCTCATGAAATCTCAAACTCTTCATAGAAAATGAGCACAAAAGCTGGTTTATCTCTTCCGGGAAGAGAGGAACTACACGAAACATATTCAAGCAAGAAGTACAACCATCAACAACTACGAGTACTTCTTGTTAGGTTAACAGTCACCACCGTAAGTGCGAATCTCTCGAAACGAGGCACTATATCTAAATTATATGAGTAACAGTCATAAGACCTTCTAAAATAAGAAGACAAACTCAGATATGTCACGAGGTAGGCGGCTCCGGGGTCAAGAACAATAGTCGAAACAACCGTTAGGACGAGCAGCGAGCACCCGAACAATGTGTTTTCTTCGGCACACACTCGCTCTTGTCATCTGTATCCATTCATCTCGCAAAGCTGGTGGAACCATAATAGATCCTACACCAGTACCGATATCTGCCAACCTACCTACTCTGCATATTTATGGCGTGTCAGAACCTCGCCGGTGGAGCGTAAGTTCCCCTCCAGTGCCAGAACGGACGGATCGCAGATACGTCAGCCCAACCCACGGTATTTACGGTGATCCACAAGCCAATGAATAATGTAAAACTACTGCCTCAGGAAAGATCCTACCCTAACCTATTTTTCTTCCAAATGTACCAAGGTATACGATTCCATGTTCCTCCAAATTTGTAATTTCCACTCGCATTTTTACGTCTTATTAAAAATACCTTCTTGAACAAATCTGGTTCTGTGCCAATCTTGTCTGCGTGAATTGTAGCTTCCACAAATCCTTCCGATCGCATCTCTTCCACGGCTTTCATTCGACATCAATGATATTTTCATGCAGAAAATGTGCCTTATAGATTATAGTTCCTGTTTTTTTTTTTTTTTTTTTTTTTTTCTTCAAGTTACAGCTACTGTCATCAGTCTGTTAGCTATTGCTATCTCATTAAAGTGATCTCAAAGTAGCTTAATCACGGAAAAATTATCTGGGGTCCGAATAGACCCAACGCTATACACTCTTCATTTTAGACGGTACATTCGGTGGGTTAAACATTTCCGTATCCCCACCTTTGGCATCTATAACAATAAATACGAGTATATTGGGATGCATTGTGATGCATCGCTGGCATTTGGTAGTGGGGAAGTAGAATACGCCTATAATACCTTCTCATACCCAAATTTTACATTTTTCGGCATCTTACGCAAAGTTTGTTCCATCTAAATGGTACAGTTCAAATAAAATTCAGTTTGGGAAGATACTTTTAGAATAATCTCAAGGTCGTTTTCTCGAAATTGAAAGTTGAGTTCGATCTTCGGCTCGAACATCTTCAAACATCATCGAACTGTGCATTTTAATTGAGCCAAACCTGAGGTACCTAGTAGAAGGTTTCCCTGTATTCAACCTTCCTACCCCTCCTCCTTCACAAGGGTGAGAATGTTCAAGTTGAGTGCAACTTGCTCTTGCCAGTTGAACAGAATTGATTTTCTCATGAGTATTTGAAATTCCCCCACAAACGAGTTGGAAGAGACCTCCAAGGCCCTGAAACAGAACACAATTCGTATTTTTCTTATTATTCTAGAGCTTTACGAAGATTACTCATACCATAATCATTACAACGGTTCTTGCAACCCGTTGTCACCGTCCTCAATCTCCAATCGTAAATCCATTTTTAATGGTTCCATATTCGAGCTTAATTCATTGCCTATTTTACCCTACTTCTATGGATAAACTGATTAGGTAGGTACTGATCTTATCGGTCCAACCGATGGGCACCTTAATGATTTCAAATAATTAGACTGAATCACAGGAGGTTTATTTGTCAACATTGGAATTGGTTTTTACCTATTTGATTATTTATTCGTATTTCTGAACGCCCACGTAAATAAAATTACGTAAAGAACATTTAGAGACGTGTTTGATTTCTGCATTATAGCATAATCATGGTTGTTAACAATAATTTCTTGCTAGCCACCGCGGATAACTTATGCCAACAATAATATTCCGTTTCCCCTCGTTTGTAGTTTGAAGATTATTATCCTTAGATATGAGTAGTAGGTTGGTTATTAATGATAGATGAACGATATCCAGGTAGATCGTCAACCCCTCAACTTCATTATTTACTTACTATAATAACAAGGAAGACATGCAGGTTTGCATCACATAAATTGAAGGCGTTCACATCCACTGTAAGCAACCCACCACAGAACACAATGTATTCCGTGGTACCCACCAAATGTAACGTAAATTCCATTTTCATCCTCTTCCAAAAAACTCTACAAAATAGGTATTAAATTGGGGGGTGTTCTTCACTCGTACGAACTAACCCTTCTTGATAGATCACTCTAGGCTTCAGAAAGAGATACCTAGCTCGAGAGGGTCTGTTTACTTCTTTTACCAAAAGAGGTTCTTATCATTTTCCATGAAGTGGAAATTCAGTAACTTCCATCCATCTCTGGATTTTCTGTCTCTTTTTTGGGGACATCTTAATAGGTGTCTTTTCTTAACGAGATAGGTACCTAATTATTTTCAACTTGTTAGTTTCGAGTTCGATTGATTTCATCAAGGAACCATCTTTAATATCAATCATCACCAGCCTTCCATCAAATCAAGGTAAGTTGCTTGTTGATTATAAATATTAAGTAATTACCTACATAGGTTGTTCCAGAATGAATAGTTCGCCCATTTTATTTCGGTTGATGCTTGAGAAGAACAAAAATGCTATTCTTCATGATTGATTCAGTAGAATCATTTTTTTGGGCACGTGCGCATGTAACTTTGATTATTCCAATGGGTGCCCCAGGTTTTTATTGCAGACTAGCCGGATACCCGTGCGTTGCAGGGTCCCCCACGCTGAACCACTCACTTTGCTCGAAGTTGGTTGTCCACTTCCTAAACTCGCGTGGAACTTTGAAGGGCAGTGGGACAGAGCCCTTATTTCTGATTAAAAATTTTCTTGATTGAACTAACATGTATTACAGCGTGAAAAAAATACCCCAAAATCATGGTCCACTGTGAAAACTACACATTCATCAACATTTTTATGTGTATAGTAAGTACGTACCTAATACGTATACGTGCCTATACGGATCGTGGAATGGTAGTTAATCAAAAGAAAACACTTTTTTTAACAAACTAAATGTATATTTAAAACTAGATGATCTATTTACAACAACGAAATAAATATTTGGCATTAGTTGGAACCAAGTTAAGATTCCCACGATGGATCGTGAGGTAAATTGAGTCATAAGACAAGGCCATAGGATTTTGTTTGCCAAACATGACTTGGGGATTCACTACAGATAACATCCTACGTTGAATATGTGTGAAGTTTACACACTAGTTCAAGTAACACGATGTTACTGATGAGAGTGGTGAAGTTGGTGAAGGCCCCTTCCTAAAGGGTGAGTTGAACCGGCAAATCATTGCTGCTTTGAAGGCGAGTATTTATCTGTTCTGTAGGGGCTGTAGGCGAGCTGGTGTTGGGCCACGAATCCAGCGTGCTGGGGGAGCGGGCCAGAATAGGAAGCCTGGTAGGAGCCCGCGGTCGACTGGTAGGCAGTGGGCACAGCAGATGGGGCAGATTGGTAACCTGGAACATAATAGCAATAGAATATAATTCCTGGCGCACTATAGGTATGCCTTAAAGCATGGTACTGACGACACTACCTTGTCCGCGACTACAACGTGGTGTCCGCGGAACAGTGGAGGCCTTCGGTGCAACTTGGACATCTGAGCACTCCATTTATTTTATTTAGCACTGTTCTAAAAGTATAAGCATGGTCAATTTTGGTTGCAATAGTGTTGTCTCGCGAACCTTTATTTTTGTTTTGTTTTGGAAAAACATTGTCTACCCGGCAGACGGTTCATGCCATCATGCTGTTTTACCTATGTTGCAATATCTCCACAATAAACACATTTTTGTATGACCGATTGATTCGATTGAATATAAGCAATTCGTCAATATTGTTAAAAAATACGAGGGAAGCTGTGATATAAAAGCCATATGAGCAGATTAATGTAATCCAGATACCTGTATAGATATACTAGAAAACCAGAAAACCAAAAAAGGTATTCTGGTCTCTCTAGTCACGTGCGAAGGTGGATACGTGTACGAAAAAGCCCAGTTGGATCAATTTTGAGAAGTTTGATCAAATAGGTACCCCAAAAGACGTGTTCATTAAAGAGATAATGAAAACCTTCTTGTCTCTATCATAGTGTAGATGCATACTGGGCATGGCAAAATATGAAGGTGGCAAAGAATGGAGCGTTCGGGACAGTGAACAAAAAATTAAAGCTAAATAAGTTATAAAATATTTACTAAAATATTTGACTAGTACGAATCAATCATTTGTACTTTGAATGACAATAGTAAAATAATCATGAGGGTAACTTGAAACTGACGAAGATTCGTAGTTTTGTTTCAGTCATTCGTACTCAAGTAGGCAGTAACATGGACGTGAACGGTTAATGTAAGATAAGTCCCCTGAAAAGCTATTTCGTTACCCTATACCTATATTTATCTCGGTACCAGATGGAAAGAAGGGTTTAAAGACCTATAGAGATGCATTATAGCTTTGAGCTCTTCTAATTCTTTATCTTTCTTCTTAACTTTCTCACTCTTTTTTCGGCTCCAAAGGAATATTTTCGTTAATCACCCATTTTCTTAAATTACAATTATTTGAAGTTTCAGGACTTCCTAGTAGGCACAGAAATCTAAACGAATACAATCTTACTCAGTAGGAACTAATTTATATTGTATTAAAAATAATATTGCAGAATCTTTGTAGACATGGTTTTATCAAGCATCCGGAATTGGAACTAACTTTCCAATTAACTTCCTTTCCTAAGTTTCCAATTAGAGAAACACTTTTTCTTCTTCCGCAATTTCTGCACCATGCTGCCCACGTAAGTGCTGGCTCAATAGGTACCTCTGAGGACAGTGTCTGCAGTCATTCCTTGGAATGACTCTAAAGTATGACGCATCTGGCCCTAAAAGATCTTGTTACCGTTTCATTTATGTTTCTTCTCTGGAAGATCAAGTCGACAGTTTGGTTGTATGGTTTATTTTTGGGACGCATAATAACCAATATTCAACGGGGGAGGGTGGGAGAGAGGCCATTAGTGTTCTCCTCTTGTTTTCTTAGAGTCGAGATAAAGATATATCAAAGATCTGTATGTTTAGCTATATCATGCAATCTGAGTGGGTACGTACCTGGCACGGGAACGGAACCAGCGCTAGCCTGGTGGGTGATTCCAGGGTGGCTGTAGAACAGAGGCATGAGCAGGTTCTGAGCGGGGTAGAGCATCATGTACCGGCCGGATGGATGAGGAACGGCCAACATGAGGATGAGCTGAGCCTGAGCTGGATACGCCATTGCTGGGACATGAGTAGCAGCAGCGCTAGACTGCGGTGAGTAGAACAGGTACTGGGGCTTGGGAGCAGGCTGGGGTGGCTCGTAGAAAGGGCTCTTGGGATCTGGAGAGATGTACTTCACCTGCTGAACCTGCGATATATATATTGTTTTTTTTTAACTCATCAATAATGTACCTACATTATTCACCGAAGTATCTGTACCTACATTGAGGGTGTTGTATGAGGGTTGTTCCGAACAAACATTTTTGGTTAAAAAAAAAGGTTTCTCATGATCATGATTGGGTTGACTTTCTACTTCACATTGGGTCAAATGTTTTTGATCTGAACTTTCCCATTTTTATGGTTCCCCTGTATTAAGGTAACTCACAGGATTCCAGTTTCTGTATCTCCTCTCGTTCCATTTTTAATTTGAACCACAACACAAAACAAATCAAAAAAAAAGTTTAAATTCAGTGAATAGATGATTATTTATTGGTCTTTAGATGCAAAATAGACCTTTAAATGAGAAATTTCAAGCGCATGTTACAGACTGTCGACCATTTTTGTAAGTAACATTGCGATGAGTCTAAATATGATGTATCAGGTTAAAAGGTTTCTATACTCGGGAACCTATTCAAATCTGTTTATTGTTCATTTTTCGTTTGGCCGAGCATCAATATTCATTTTAACAAAAAGGTTACTGGGGGGAGAAGGGAGAAAATTAAATAACCACAGTCATCATTCATCAAACACCATCTAGAGGCCAGAGCCACATCCTCCAATCCTAGCGGCCGCCTTTTTCTCCGGGCTCCCACACCTGTTGATTCACTTTGTTAACAGAAGAATGATCAATATTATATCAACCAATAGAATGTGGATTTTCCAATGAACTAAATCACTTGTGATAAAGTAGCAGACAAAATTAATGAAAAGGTTTTCCACGAAAATAATGAGTTATTGTCTTACAATGATAACAGGAACTACGTACAGTTGCAAGTTTCGTAGAGTAAAACAGACATGAAACTGAAACTTGGATTTTGAAAGACACAAAATTTTCTGTCACAAGGCTAGGCAAATTCGCGTAATTTACTAGGCAACCTGTTTTCGCCATCTTGTGAATTCAGTGGACTTGATGGATATTGTTACTTCTCAAAACATGAAAAGGGGTGACCATTTTAAGTATATGTATTATTTACTAAACTTTACCCTATTTCACAAGAACCTGAGCAGTGGATACCTATCCAACTTTATAGGTCGACATAAGCCCATTTGAGAGTTTTCATCAATTTTTCACATTATCTGATCTTGTTTCCTATAATTTAACAAACTATGTTACTGCAAATATTTACTTCCTGATCAATTTGTTGGAATGATACCATTCTGCTACCTTTTTTATACCATCAAAAGTACCTCTGAACTGCCATTGGACGTTATTCAACTTGAATAAAAAATAGAAAAGCTGATCACAAAATTAGGTATGATGCGTTACCATTACCAGGCGCGTTTACAGGAAGCCAGTGACTGAATTCCAGTTACTGGCTCCGTCTAAACACCACTCGAAGCCAGGATGGTCCGGTCCAATCGAAAAATTCCATCAATAGCTCTGGGCAAGTAGCCAAAAAGAAATGAAGCCAGTCGCTGGCACTGTTTGTACGTGGGACTTCCAGTCCAGCGCCTAGGAGCCAGTCCACCTACTATCTGTACCTATCAGGTTAACGGTCCGTGTGTAATGTTGATACAAGTTGATGCACACCCAAACACGATTCCCACCAGACAGGGAACTGGAAACTCCCAACGGATGGACAGGCCAGTTACTGGAGCCACTAGTCCTCAGCAAAATCAACTCACCTCAGGGGCAGACTGAATCAGCTGAGGAGAATAAGCAGGCGAGCTGTACTCAATCTTGTTGCCGTATTTAATCTCACCAGGAACCACAGTCTGAACGACCGGAGCTCTTTTCTCATTTTTGTTCGTCTTTTCTCCTTCCTTCGTATTCGTAGGTGCGACGCTCTTCACATTTTTGGTTTCTACAGCTTTGTTATCCTTCTCTACTTCAGCTGGGAAGGCGTGGCAGCCGACCTGAAACACAAAGAAAAATATTCCATTAGATATTGAATCATCGAATTTGTCGAAATTTCAAATAGTATATACAACCAATTTCCAGCTCAAAAGGGGAGAGTCAAGAAATACCTCCCTATGGCTGAGATATGACATAACTTGTGCAATTATGAAAGCAAACTACCAGTAATATTCCATTGAGATCGGGCCACTAGCATCGTTTATTATTAGTATTTAAAGGACTTGCTGTTTACGCGTGACAAGTATTAATTCGATAAACTCCACGGAGGACCCACCTAGAGGCAAAATAGAGGATAAACTATAGAGACTATAGGGACTAACTAGGGATAAACTATAAGGATTGTTGGTAGTTAAACACGAAATAATACATTTAGGAAATAAGTCTTTGTATTAACCCTAGAAGGGTACTTTTACGTCGATTCGACTAGTGTCCAATTTTATTTTCATGTGGTGACCGCAAGGAGCGTAGGAGTAGTTCGGGACTTTAGGAGTGCCTCATAGTCAACAGAAAAAATTGA
>JAEMON010000008.1:22915883-22929533 GCA_030264115.1 Lygus lineolaris | reverse complement strand
GCTACATGCATTTAGTTTATTATGTACCCAAGTCCAAGTGCGCTCTCAAGTTCTGCTATTTTTCTATTTCCTCAATGATTCTGCATTCGTTTATACATAACTTCATTCGCATTCATGCGTAATAAATAACAAAACAGCATGGTATGGTCAGGATCGAAGATCGGACCAATACATTACCATTGCTTCCAGACAATTAGACAATTTTCTTCGTCCTCATTCTATTTCATCCAAATACATCTTTCGGTGAACAAGAAGTATGAGCCACACCTACTTGGCAGATTTTTACTTTACTCAGCCCACCTGAAGGTGAATGGAAAGTATTGCGATCTGCAGAAACCCCAATTTCTGAAACATCACCTTTAACTGGTCCTAATCGACACCTGATCAATTTTCTCCACGTTTCGGAAAAGTGTATGTAAGTCCCTATGTATGAACGTATGTGTATGAACATGATTGCGGCCCATACGAAAATGAAAAAAAAAAAAAAAATCCGATTTCAAAGATTGGTTTCTACATGTCTGAGGATGAGACCCTAAGAATTTTTTCCCTCCAGGTCAATTATTAGGGGGAGAAAATATTCCAAATAGGTGAAAAAACTTCGTTTTCAGCCCATTTTTTTGCTTTTATCTCAAACTGCTCTAACGATTTTGAAGACATTCACAGGACTTACTCGTTCAACAAGTAGAAACAAGTTCCAATACCCCTCACTTCCACAGAAATATCCTGAGGGCCGAAATCAGCTAAAATCCTCAAATATAGCCATTTTCCGGTTTCTACTGGCTAGGAAAGTAATGTGAAGCCTCGCACCAGATGTTTTTAGACTAGATTGAGAAACAAGATTACAGTCTACCAATGTATTCGGGAATAGCTCTCCCACATTTCGTGTGATTCTGCATTCAACAACAAAGTAGGTAGTGATTAATGTGCATTCTCATCGTTTTACGCAATCCGTCGCATTCGACCTGTGCGGTCACACTTGGCGTTACTCAACGTCGTAGCGGTTGTCCCTTGTCCTCTTGATGATGAGAAGACGCTGAAGAAAGTGAATGTGTCAGGTGAGGGCAGCGCATCCTGCGAGCCCACGTAACTTCATTTACCGTTCGGAGTACAACAACTACCTATAGACTGTAAAACTGTCACGGATTTCCGTGATGAGTTTCGTACTATTCGGAATCGACTTCGGACGTCATCAACGAAATTAGAAATTAAAGGAGAAAATCGAGTAGCCAGCTCGCTTGGTTTCTTGGGGAAATTACGCAACGGGCAGTGAACTTCAAACATCGGGGAGAGATCCAGAAAAAAATGTCGTGGGCTCTCGAAATCTCGTAATAATCCCTAAAGGGCGACCTGAGAGAGATAACTCTCCCTGCAAAAAACACGCCTCTACGGAAGTCTGCTACGGCAACCTAATCCACTTGGTCATTCCTCTTCAGTCGACTGACCCCCATCATTTCCCTTCCGAGATGACTGAGCTTTCAACATCTTTTAATGCCTATTATTTCTTCACCGGTTATTTGGCAAATTTCGCTTCATATACAGATTAAAGTTTCAGTCAGTCAAAAGGGCGGGGGTATCAGGTTTGAAGAAATTCAAGTAATATTGTAGTAAACTGAGTAATTTCATTTAACCAATTTAAGTTTGGTCGTGGGCAGCGAAACGTATTCACCCAGTACTCTTCAACTAAGCATCTACTTGTTTGACTTTTGTTTAAACCTAAAATATGTCTTAATTTATTATTTCTGAAGTTATTCTTTTTTGTTCCATTTTACGAAATAGAAAATGAAAGTCTGACAAACACCTATCAAGGCGAGCAGCTGAGGTACTAGACCAACTTTTGAAAAATACTCCTATTAAAAAATACCTCCCTCCCTTCAAAAATTATAATCTATATACGTCACTGGTTATAGATATATCATAGGTATATCATGAGGTTGATGCCCAGCGAAATATTACCTTGATATTTTTCCTGATCATTTTTATGATTCTCACGACCATTGAATAATGACGAGTTTAATGATTTTAATTCAAACGGGATCGTACCAGCAAAAATTATACTCTCCACCTCCCAGCCAGGTAAAGCTAGGAATTTCACAAATCCGTGACAAGCTGACGTTCGGATTACTCTTCGATTAGGTGATGATGGTGCTAACGAATAATATAGGCTGGGACCATAACATCAAGAGCTCGTATCTATCTGAGAACTCTGCATAGGGTTCAGACCCCTATAAAGATAAAGGTAGCTAAAATCGGAAGGTCCACGGTCGGATCTATCGAGACACCATAATACCAACCTACTAGAGATGGGCATCGAAAGCGAAAGTATGGATATCAAAAATATATCGATATCTTAGAGGTCCGATATTTCAAATATCGATGAATCAACAGGATTGATATCTACACTTATCGAATAGATTTCGATATGCAAGATAAACATATATCATCAACTTTTGGTTTCGAACATTTATTACATTCAGAACTATAAACAACAAATAAGAGCCTCTCTCTAAAAAAAAAAGGATACTTTCACTGAATTCACTAGATAAAAGTATTATTTAAGTGCACTTGGTAATAATTGTGATTAATATTATCACCAACTAAATCTAGATCAACTTTCATTCAACGAGAACGTCTTTTCTCATTTACTCTTCATTCAAGATGGAAGTAAACGCATCAGTCGACGCTGTGCCATTGTTGGTTGGGCAGTTTTGAATGTGTTGAAAACTGCGCTAAAACAAGTCGACATATATCCAATATATATATATATATAGGTGATATATATGCCGATATAATATATCGGTATCGTATCGCCCATCTCTACTGTCTACTAGATATAATGAGTTTGTACGTCGGTTGATTTGGCGCCACTCTGTACAACACATTGGAGACAAGAAAGAATGATCTCAGTTCTTTTTGTGAGAGCGAATTCTAGAAGGGCTTCGAACATTTTTGTTCGAATCGGGTTGAAACGGAATCAGGTGTCATGGGTATCAGGAGAACTCATTGCAGAAATAACTAGGTCGATTAATAGCGAAATAAAGAAAGGGCAATTCCGGATATCCCATTCTAATAGTTTGACTGAAATAAATATCAGTAGGAGCTCACCATGAAGGTGCTACTTGTGAGGTACCCGATGATCGGGAGTGAGCGAGACCCTTGCGATTCCGACAAAATTCAACGGGACCAAGGTCTGAAAAATGGGACTGTCCTGTCTGGCAGGCTGACAGGAGCTCTTGAACTCCACTTTCCATATAAATTCGGTATGGTCTTAGGGAGTGTTATCTCGTTTATTACAATAGGTTATTATGTACTCAACAACCCAAGGAACTGCTATAATCCGCCTGTTCTCATAATTACGGTGTAGAGAGTGTTCTATCGAGCTGATCATGTTGATGACTCTACTTTTCCATGCCTCACCGCAGCTTGTGAAGATGCTACGGTGCTATTTTCATTGTCGAAGACCGTAAACAATTCAGAAGCTGAGGTGGAACTATCTCCTTCCTAGAAAGACATTACTACCTTCACACCTTCTGTATACATATTTTACTCAATGTCACCCGAGGAAGTTAGGAATACAAAAAATTTTGTCTTCTTACCCATTCGGGAATGTAGAAACATCAACATATAGGACCAGTTACGAGATTCAAATTCGGCATTTAATCATACCTATTGGCCTTACAACTACTCCATTTTGACACCACACATTTTCAAGCCAAGAAACAAAAACAATCCGTTCATTTAAAAACTTACCACAATTCAGTATGACAATGAGCTAATTTTCAAAGACCGCAGTCACGTCCTAGTGGTGCCTCATATCCCCCTCCCCTCATAAGTCCCATTTTGAAGCCTCTTATTAGTGCAAGAAGCCAGAAAAAATTACCCTCCTATTTCAAAATGCCCACTTTCAGTTTTGTATTTTGCAGTACTTGGTCAATTCCTTGTTCTGGGCAAACCTATACAAAATTATTATCCGCTTTTATTAAACTTTCAGGGATTGCATGGTTTAGCTTCTAGACGGTGCCTTACGAATTTCTCGCCATCAGATGGAAAAGGTCGACAAAGTAGATCAGGTCTAAGCCTAAGTGGTGGAGGTCTAAACGTAGGTGGAAAAATTATACGAAAAAAAAACAAAAAAAATTATACGTATAAGTACCCATTTGGAAAAATTTTAACTCAATTCAGAAATGCTATTACCTATACTGCCCCCCAATCTTGGTAGACGTTTTTGTACCCGACGTTGATGGACTTTTGACGAATAGTTCTTATTGGTAGGTACCAGCTGGGCACACTTAAGCCGAAACCTAAGGTTATAACCTTAAGTTTCGGCTTAAGTGTGCCCAGTTGGTACCTACCAACAAGATCTAATCATAGTCAGCCAGCTTTTAAGAATACTTACAAAATTTGATGAATATACTTATAAGATCTTATCAGAGTGTTGTTTTTAGCTGTGGAATACCCTGGAAATTCGCCGTGATTTTCCTTAAAAACCTATCACAAAAAATAGATTCGCTTCTGTCAACGTAAACTAATGACGATTTTTGAGCAAAATAAGTTAGCCCGTGAAATTTGCTGACGAATCGATTGGTGACATTATTTTTTCGGTTGGCAACCTAGGAAATGCCCCCGAAACGCAAATGAACAGGTTCCTTCCAATTAGGGGTGGTGCAGATTCAACTCAAATATTTTAGCTGCACAGAACCTTATGTGTACACTCTTATCTGAAAATTGCCAATAAGAGGGTTCGTAGACGGTTCTGCGCATCTAAAATATTCGAGACCTCACAACACTGCTTATCCAGAGATTGTTGTTTTTTGCCTATGTTGAAAAGTTGCTAAAAACTTCATTGGATGTGTTGTGTTGCAGAGGCGATATTATACATTTATAACTTGAAAGATATTTTTCACTGATATCGCTTCAACGATATATTTTTGACTGAGAATTGAGTTTCCCAGACATCTTCGCTTCCTTACAGCTATTTGGTGCGTTATTCATTCGCTTCACCAATTTTCGTATATAAAAAACAAAACGGTTCCTCATTCGCCTTGAGAGACACGGGAGGTCCTGGCAGTTCTCATTGTTCTGGTTTGTGCGACAGAAAAATTAAAGCGGTTCTTCACGTCACCGTGCGAAGCGCAGCGTAGACATTTCCGAGCTTTTCCGGGAACTCAATCCTCAGATTTCGATTCAATCTTAAAGAAAGTGTAGATAATAGAAACGAATGACTCAACAGAGATATTCGTCTGCATTGGAATCACGGAGTTACCCGATAGAAAATCACAGGAAGAATGATTTTAAATCGTCTCTCAAGTGGGTGTGGCACAGAGCTTCCTCGTGCCAAGAAGTTCCCGATCGTGTTTGCGATTTTCTAACCTGACAGAAATCAAGATTTTTTTAAAATGTTTTTACCATGGCTTCATATTGCAATGGAATTCGTCGGGGATCGCCTGGAGACCCCCCCCCCCCCAACTACCCTCCAAGTCTGAGCTGAATCGTGCTATCAGATCGCAATAATTTGGTGTTTGCAGAAATTCACTCAATTTAATTAATGCATGCGCAGAGACTCCAAAATCATTGAAAATTTCGTCGAAATCGTTGAGAAATGTGAAAGTTATTCGTGTTGCAGGGAGTTATTTAGGAAGGTCTCAAACGTAAAATGCTAGTGAACATTTTGAGTCTCGAGTGAAAACACAGCTTCCGCTTAGCAATGAATTATTATTCAGGTATAAAATATCAACATCGTTTGAAGGTATACTCAGCTCAGCGTACACTAATGTATGAATATCAATTATTTCATTTCAATTCCATCGTACCATTTCAACAAAAAATCATAAATGTGCCATTTATTTATCTCACTCTCCTTATAATTTCTCTCAGTAAAGGTTGAAATTTGTGAAACAGAAACTAGGTATTCAACCAAAAAAGATGAAATGTTAAGAAAATCGCTGTCAATTGATAAATTATTTTGGGATTGCTGTTAGGAATTTTTTTAAGGGCACAGTTAATAGCTGTTGATCTTTATGCAAAAATAGTTATGATGCGAATTATTTTACAATTTATTCAACGAAAGTTGGGCTTTCGGAACATTCTCAGTGCCAAATTGGAATTTTCGAATCCCACGAATTGCTAAAACTCCGTTATTTTAGTCATCATGTGTACGTAGATACTGTTTCGGGTGTGTTTATATTTACCTAATTTTTTTAAATTGAGAAACCCACAGTAGGTATAAAGAAAAATACTTGTGCAACCTAAATCTTGTTAAAATGTTTTTCATCTAAAACCTTAGAGTTACAATGGGACCCTAGAGTTGTTCGAAAGAGAAAAGCTGGAAAGAGTCCTAACTACTTAGTTCTTCCACCTAAGTACCTACCCAATGGTAATTTGGTTGGTTTCTTCCCCAAAAGAACGAACCTCAAGTACTGATTTTCTTGCGAGTTCCTCTTACTAGAAATCAAGTCAGAAAAACTAAATTTTCATAACATGCATGGTGTGGAATTAAGAACGTTACGTATTCCTACGCTAGTGAATATATTTTATTTTACTAAGGTTAATTACCTTCACTCCCTTTATAAGTTCCTTTCATTTTATTTTTCCAAGATTTAATTCATATTGAATTTGTTTTTATTTTTACAACGAGAAGAACATTGGTCAGACTATTACTATACCTAACGAACCATTCAAAAGAGGAGTTCGAGGAAATCAGTACTCAGGCTATTGCTGTACCTACCTACTTTTCTTTCCACCACGTCAGAAGGGCTAGGGAAAGTGAACATACTATATCGTGACTGGCTCTTTGGAAATTGCTCATTATCTTACTAAGTGGTTGCCTATTATTTGTATACGAGTACTAAGGTAGGTACGAGGAAATGCAGTGAGTTCAGGTTGCTTCATGCAGGGCGTATCTCTTGGAGTCGTAATGATGGAACGGACGTACCTCAGTCACTTGCACTCCAAAGTCCAAATCTAATAATTCACATTCACTTGCTTCACTTGTCACTTTTCAAAGAAACAAATCGTGTCATAGTCATTTAGAATACGTTGGTTAGTGAGCTGTTTGTGGTGAGTACTTTACCAGGAGTAAACAGAAGACGGCGAGCTTCATTTCGAGGGTTGCGACAGGACCGGGGGTTCGACACGGATTGAGCTCAGAGGGTTCGGTGGTGGTGGGATTTATAGAGGTCCTGAGGGAGCGCTACCTCCTGTGGGGTTCGTCCAGGGGGATGCGACTTGGGGGAAGGAGATCCTGATGGAAGCGCCGGCTTTCCCCCTGTCCGAAGATCTCCTGCGGGCACCGTCTTTCTTTGGGTACTCACTGACAGGACATCGTTACATATCTCTATCAACCATCTCTAATGAGAGACCTCTTCGGAGTAATTTAGATGAAGTACCTTAAATACAACATAATTTATATTCCCCAGTCAAATTTCAACTTTCACAATACCATTATTATTTTCATAATAAAGCTTTGTGATCGAGCAATTTTTGTTCTAGAATCCAAGAGTATCTTTTTGCTTTCATTCAAAACAGGTGATAAAGTACTCTGCAAACATTGGAAAATATAGTTCCATGATACTCCCATCAGGAAGACCTTCTTCATTTAGGGAGTCTGTCAAAAATTGATTTCCACGAAAACAATTTTGCCTTTAGAGGCACGCAATCTACAAAAACGTTTGAGCCCATTGCAATAGTGCATCTAAGTAAATTCGCTCTAAATCAAAGTTTCATCGTTGTTTAAAAAAATTGTGAATAATAAATTGTCCTCCAATCAAGAGGCTTATTCAAATTGAAACCTTACATTATACTTTAAAGTTGGTCAACAACTGAGAGATGTGTGCAAGGTGTGTATTGAATGTGTAGAAATTAATTACGAAAACTATTTCATTTTATTGTATAGTTACGTAATTATATATTACGTAATTATTGTATAATTACGTAATTTTAGGATGTAGGATAGTCATTTCTTCCAGATTTTGTAAGATGTTAGTGTAGCGCAAATGTATAAAATTGGCGCTAGCGTAATCTGTAAATGTGACTGTGCTATTAACACGGGTCAAGCCTACTGCAAAGTACATCACCTTGGAATTTCGTACATAGTTCCATTTAATACCATGCACTCAGTTTTTTGTTGAAACGAAATTATGTATCCATGATTGAATAAATTGGAATTGAATTGAATTGTGTACATTTTGGCAAACGTCTCTTGAAACATCCTGTATGACACACCATGAATGTCTCAGCACCCCGAGTTGGTTGTGAACGAGTCAAGACACATGAACGGAATGTTGTTGCAACGGCTTATTCAAATTGAAAACTGTAGGCATAAAACAAGGGGTTAATTAAATATTCCCTCAAATTGACGTCGGAACGTCCCAAATGCATGATAGTCTCGCTTCTGATCACACTAGAACGCACTGGGTCAGAACATTTTGTCCGTTTCTCATACAACAATCACCTTCACGTACATGGAGGAACATCAGTATGATGGCATTTGAGTTATCCCATTATATAATTCATTTTTGTCAGTCGGTTTGTTTGTCAGACTGTCTGTTTGTTACTCCGTCGCGCCCAAACGGAACGACCGATTCCGAAGAGTTCCTTGAAGTGACAGATAGGCTATGGTAGAACCCCCCAGGCATCCTCCTTCATCGTGATCGAGGCTATTATTATTTATTTTATTTAGGCTATTTTATTGTTTATATATTAATATCGAGGCTAACGACGGCTCATCATATTTTACAAATCGTCCGATTGATTTCCCAGTTGGTTAGTTGATTGTGTAGCATATTGTTTATGGTTATAAGATCACGTAATTTATCCTGTAAGGACGGATTTGTTTGGTTCTTCGAGCTAGTGTATTCATTTCAACTAGCCTTTTCGCTAAGTATCGTACATTATAAATATATTCACAGTTCTATATTTAACTCCTCCACTCCCTATACAATCTATGTCTCTCAGTCTCTCTCTTACAAGGTATAGGTACCTACATGGGTAGGTAGGTATTATAAACAATGTTCTTGCATCGTATGATCGCGGGCGAATCCATGCAATGAAAAGTACCTATGTGCAAAACCGCATCCCTCACGGCTCCATTAACGGCCGTATGGAGACAACGCTGAATCTATCAACGAGATAAAAATCCTAAACCTACCTGAAAAACCACGTGTCTACTTTTCAAAATTTTTCAGGAAGCACGAAAAACTAATTCATTTTGCAATTTAGAACGAAGAACAATATTTCATTTCATCAAACTAGTAATTACATAAATATGAGGTTATGTTTTTTAACATAATATTTTACCATACTAGATTGCCCTCTTGAGACGAATTTTGAGCGACTTACGAGGTTTTACATAGGATTTCCCAGGACCTCCGCTAGAAGGCAAGAAACGGCCTTTTTGAATTACTTACCATAAAAGCTCAAAATTTCATTTTTGAAAAAAAAAAAAAAACAGATTGTCATTGTTTTTCTGGTTTAGGTACTATCATAATGTTTTCACATCCTGTGACTCGGTTAGATATTTTTGTTGTTAAAATGATTTGTGAGCGTCTGATTGAACGAGAGTCACAAGGTATCTTGACATGCAGGGAGAGTATCGTATCGGACGATCTGAACAGGCACTTTAAGGGATTTTTTTGGTTACGATAGTGTTGACGAGCTTCGTCAGCGTCACCGGTTTGGAATTCGGAACTACCAGCAGACGGAAGGTGCCCTCGTCGGTCCGCGAGACCAGACAGGGCGGTCCGGTAGACACACCTGGAGCCAGTGGATCAAGCCCAATTCATAAAGAAACCTAACTTATTGGGATTAACCTGTAGTATTCACTCCTGAAGTTTGTCCCAATCCCAACTTATCTATGGAAAAACCTATACCTGTTTGTGGTCATGCGGTGGAATAAAATATGAAAATAATCTGTTACCCAGTGAAATCCTATCTAACTAATACTATTTAGAATGACATGAAAACAGATGGGTTGATTGTGGGTGTAATCAACTTCCGTTCATTTCCCATTATGTTACCGCACAGTACCAGCTGCGGTTTTTTTAGTTTTTGCGTGTTCGGCCGCGGAAAGGCCACCAACTCTGTGTTAGAAGAGAGCCCGCAGGTCTCGCGATTGAGTCACAGCATCCGACTCTGCTTGTAATAGAAGATTGGAAACAAAAAATAACCGAAAAAAATAGTTTTTTTGAACACACTGTAAGTACCTACTACACGTGTTGCGTCATGGGATGTATTCCGCATAAGGAATGCGCTTGACTTGCGGTAATTTCGGGGTATACGATCGGCCACTCCAAGCTGATTTTACGTTTCAAATTACCTGACACTCCAGACATCTCTGCGCTCATACGGTTATTTTGTTCACAATTTTGTTGTGTAGGACTGTGATTCTACGGAGGGGTTCAATTTTTGATGAGTCACAAATCCATCATGTGTCCGTTATTCCAAACTATGTTACGCAAAAAATTGCTTGCCAAATAATATAATCATGGAGGTACATACTAAAATTCCATCAAATGGAAGAACAAGGAGTTATGTCTCAACTTCTGACGCAGGCCAATTTATCATCTTCTGACTTCTTTTGTCTTATCTACAAGAAAATGATTTTATGTGGAGCACGAAAATTTATTACAACAATATCTTTGTGTTTCGCACTTGTCATGTTCATAATAATTCGTATATACATGGTATATTCGGAATCAGCGTGAAATTTCCTATAAGAATCACCTACCGAATCGGTTAAAATGATTCTTTGAAAATTCGCTCATCAACTCATGCTGCATGAATGGGACTTTTTTGTTTCGTGGCATAATTGACACGTCGGTTGCCAAAAGTCGAAGGGAAAGATTTCAGAAATCTCAGTGGCGAGGGGTTGGGGGGGTTAGTATTTTTGGAACATTGGATTTTTTGGATATTGGATTGGGTATTCGTATATGAATTAATAAGATACAAAATTGGGTAACTTAAATGGAGCAGTCGTGGTTTACACTTCCTCCTGTGACTTCCACGCCTGTCACAGCCTTATAAAGAAGTTGTCTGAGTTGAATTGTAGCGGTTACAATAGTGACATAATTCTTTCGGTATTTGCTTTCTCACCCTCTCGTTGAGACTAGTAAGGTAGACGACTCGTAATATTCATACAACCTGCCCGCTTGTGATCATACTAAAAGTCATGTAAACACCGAGCGTTTACCGCTTCTTGTAAATGAGGCTGACCTCATGTAATATGATAGGTCCTATATAATATAGTTTGGAACATATTTTCCCTTCCTAGAGAAACTCAGTTCAGACGTAGGGAAATAAAGTGTAAATATCTTCGTAATAGTTCAGGTTTCATCAAACGGACATAGGAGTGAATCCTATATCATGACTTATACTTTTCTTTTACCTATATAAATGAGGTTTATCACATAGTATTACTAAATCATAGTCTCGGCACATCATTTTGCTTCCTCGAGGAACACAGTTTGATGTGGGTATAAATATCTTCATTTTAGTAACTCGAATGGTCACAGGAGTAATCCTATCGTAACTGCAATCTAGACCTGGCTGATGGACAGGTTTTAGAATTTATTACTAACTTCATGTTGGGTGCACATGGGGAGTTTTAAATAATCGAACTCATGTTGAACATTGAATGTTCATTCCTGCCATAGTTTGGGCCGGCCCTTTATAACGTTAGCCTCATTTTGACCTCTGGTTCTGACCTTTTCCTCGTTAACTTACTCTCAGCTACTCACATGGGACCTGGGACTACTACACGGTTTGAGTTCTTGTTTGTTACTACCCCATTAACCCATCGTCCAACGTTGAGTTGCATTCAACTCCATACTCTTCCAAGGAGATCAGAACACAATTTTCCCAAATATATAGGTCTAAAGAGCGCAAGGAAAAACAAGATTCGATCTCCTCAATACCTGCACAGATTGGCCTATAATCTAATCAGCCAATGCCAATATCCCTCCATACTTCCATTCTCTTTTAATAAGGTTGGAGCTAAGACTTTTATTGGCAGATACATATTTATACATCAGTGATCTTTGTTAGCCCTATACTCTTAAAATCTTCAGCACAGTAGTTTCTCAGGGCAAAACACTTAGGTAGGTAGTGAACTTAAGTCAGTTATCCGTGCAGCGTTTTCATAAACTGTTATGCAAACACGTCAAAAACTGTATCTAGGTTTTTGTTAAACAAAATCACTGCTATTTCATCTTCTCAGGAACTTCCACGATGTATTGAATTAGAGCTCATATTACGTTCATTCTGGGCTGCAGGGGATAACAACATAAAATAAGAAACGCTAGAATTTCTGTATCTGCGTATTTTAATTCTAATCTACAACATGCGAGCATGATGTTAAACAAAAATCATGCGAGCATGATGTGAAACAAAAATATTCATTTACACAAATCCTTCTCTATCACTTGACCAATATTATGACTGGTTTTGAACCATTACAAACAGTTTTTTTAATATAACGTATTGGAGAATGAGCTACTCTATAATTATGTTCACAGGTGTCTTACCCGTTGTGAACTTGTGATTGAGTGACTCGGGAAAAACTTGTTCGTTTCTAATTTGTGTATTCTGATATTGAATGTGAATGTGTTTTCAATATATTATATATACTTATTTTGCTACCATTGAATTAATTCCGCTAAATTACGATAGGTTATGGGCCCAGCACGCTTCCATTGCGCGGCGGGAAATCAACTTGAAAGGTGACTAATTAGAGAGCAGAAAATGACTACCAGCGTTAAAATCGAACCTCTCGGAAGAGAGAACTACGACACCTGGATCATTCAAGTTGAAGCACTTCTGAGGAAAAATAAGAAGTGGAACCAAGTTCTTGGAAAAATCGCAAAGCCTATTCTTGATCTCACAAATATGGGATCCATTTAAGCCACAGAAAAGTGGGAAGAAGAGGATCAAGAGGCTAAATCAGACCTGATTCTCGCGATATCACCATCGAAATTGAAGCACATCAAATACTGCTCTACAGCAAATGAAGTCTGGCTCAAGCTGAAGCAGGTACATCAATCCTCGGGACCAGCTAGGAAAGCCACATTGCTTCAACAATTGTTATTGAGTAAAATGCAGGAAGGACAGGATGTCCGAGAACATCTGTGTCATTTCATGGAGTCTGTTGATAAATTGCTGGATATGGGCGTCAAAATTCACGATGATTTGCTAACAATTATGATGCTTACAGCCTTCATGAAACGTACGAAAACTTTAGATGTGTAATTGAGTCAAGAGACGACTTGCCAGCCCCAGAAGCGTTACGGATAAAAATCATTGAAGAGAGTGAGGCAAGAAAGCAAAACCATAACGAGAAAAGTAAGCAAAACGACGCATTGATAACTAAGAAAAAATGTCAACCAAAACATCAATATCCTGGGAAATCTCAACCGAAAGAATTCAAATTCAAGTGTCAATCTGTGGAGGTACAGGGCACAAGGGTTGTGATTGTCCAATGTCCAACTAATAAGAAAAATCAACAGCAAGCAGGAACAACTACAGCACTATTGACTGGAAAGTCGGAAAACTTCTATCTTCGCCATGAAGCTGCATGCACCATGTATGTGAGTGGAAGTGAATGTACTTTGGACAATGGCGCAGACGTCTAGGGCACATCAATGAACATGATCTCAAAGAAAT
>JAEMON010000008.1:22898031-22914883 GCA_030264115.1 Lygus lineolaris | reverse complement strand
AGTAACTACTTCCCCTACCTCCAAACTACTTCCTTTACCACCCTACTACTTTCCTTACTACCAAACTACATCCCTTAACGAACCAAACTACTTCCCTTACCACCCTACTACTTGCCTTACCATCAAACTACTTCCCTTCCAACCAAAACACTGGGTCGAAAATTGAGCTCTCAGATCAGCTGAGTCGAAAATGGAGCTCTCAGATCAGCTGATTCGAAATGGAGCTCTAAGATCAGCTGAGTCGAAAATTAAGCTTCCAGATCAGCTGAGTCGAAAATGGAGCTCTCAGATCAGGTGAGTCGAAAATGGAGCTCCCAGAATAATGGGTATAGTGTGATGTATGTAAGAGGAATGGTAGGGGGCGGTAAGGTACACACGGAAACATAACGACCTCTTCCATAGCCTCAGAATGATTCTGCATAATTGTCTGAGCAGAAATCCGATTGGTCAAGCTTGCTCAGATGGTTGAAGTCTTTTTCACGTCGCTAAACCCACCATTCCGGGGATAATTGCGCGAATGATCCAGCTGACCGCGACAAGGAGAGGTTTTCAGCGTCGCTCGTCGTAAATATCTTGATTCAGGGAGCATTATCACTCACTACCATCTGGAGAACTGTAATCAATAGGAAGGAGTTACCTAGACGGACAAGCTACCTTCTTTATGAGTAAGTTATGGCTGAAGACGAGAACAGAATAGACGATCCGGTACGAGCTAACTAAACCTTTCTCTTCTAAGTAAACGTTCCTCATTTTGATGCTGCCCCATGATGATGCTGATGTTCCTTCATATGAACGTTTCTCTTCACTTCACCTCCCAAACAGGATTTTGATTTTATCGCTTTGATAGCAGCTATTTTATTATTTTGGTTTGGATAGCTGAACATCTTATGCAATTCTTCATTATGAGGTCATTGCGAGAAAGGTGGAAGTTGTGCGTATGCCCGCACTTGACTCACTGACATGCGTCATAAATCAATCACGCAAGATGCGGCAACTCTTATTTCCAAGAGCTCTTTTTCAGAACGATGGCAATGCTCCGTCCAAGTTATAGGCTATAGGAAAATACTCTTATTTTTCCTTCCCTTACAGGTAGAAGACTTGACGTCCATCACAACCAACTCCCCGTCAGATGTTCTGTAATTTCATTTAAAAAAACACCTATTTTCCACTAAAATCCGAGCCTATCCGTCGGGCTGAGTGTCTGTCTGTCTGTTGAAATAACTTTCTCTGAAAATTTCATCGCAGGTGAATCAAGAGCAACCCATGCGCATGCGTAAACATGAAAGTGTTCCAAACATAAATTTTCTACTACCTGGTCCAGTTTTGCTCAAACTTGGAGGGTAGTTCAGGATTGACCTCTGGACGATCCCCTATCAATCCCATCGTGACCGGATCAATAGTTGCAAACGTCAAGTTGCCACATGCATAACTTCCACGATTTCCAACTAATATCAATTACATTATCACAATAAGTTAGACTCTAAATTAATAATGATTCGCTGTGAGTTTCATGGCAATCTAATCTGAAGTAGCCACTGCGCATGTGCAACATAAATGAGTGTTCGCCAATTTGATTTGAATGACATTTCTAGATGTTGTGCAGGCTTAGCTTCTGAGACTGTAATGTTTCTCCCTCATGATTTTCACGATCAAAATTATTCGTTTTTGCTCAAATTTTGAGGGTAGCAGGGCTCTTACACTAGTTTTCCTTGGAGTCAACCACAGTTCGACCTCGCCTGAATTTGGCTAGTAAATTTGAGGCATCCAAGTATTCACAAATACAGAAAGTGCTTACGTTTCGGAGATCTACACTGTAGTGAATTTAGTTTTGCCTACTATTTTACTTTCCCCCTTTTGCTATTGGTATTGGCCTACGAGCTAATATTCCAAATTCCTCTTGAGAAGATTATCAAGTTTCTTACATACCTACCTATGTTGGATACGACGGTCCGGCCTTATGCCAAGTCAGATGTCCAACAGAGGGATGGGAGAAAATCTTGATAGAGTGTTTAAAACACTTGATTGGTTCAGAGCCAATATTTCGACGACCTGAGCAAATTGGCTAGAATTTGTTAGGTTGTTTTAGAGTAGGTATCTACCTTAGTTTTAGGAGATAGGTACAGCACTGGACAACACAGGTTTCACAGGTACTTCTAAGTTTAGGGATTGCTGAAGGGATGAATCCCTGGGCTTGGGATCAGTCCCTTTTATACTAACTCTACCTCACCCCCTTGTCTAGATGGGAGGTAGAATAGAGGTCGTGTAGGGCTCCTGACCCACGGCTTTGGGGTTTTCCCGGTCGATGTCCTGGTCCTGGCTCCTACGTTTATCACAGACAAGTATTCTGATAAGTTATATAAATTTGGATTCAGTTGTAGAACATTTCATTACATCCACAATCATACAAAATCACTTGGCAAAGTTTCAATTCAACGACACTTCTCTGGCTCCCTATAAATGTGATTGTGCTTTGTGATTGGCTACGTGAACATAATATTATATATTATGTGTGGTTTGTTTTGAGCACGAATTGAAAACTTGCCTGGGATTGCCTGAACACCGCTTTTTCTCCCTTTGGACTGGAAAGTTTTTGACGCGGGCTTATCAGCTTGATTTTCGGATCAGAAATGAAACTAAAGTACCATTTCGTACAAGATTTCCTTTTTGAGTTTTGGGCATTTGTTGGGTTTTGCATGGATGCTCCCTAATTCGGGACTGGCTCAAAGTATTTATGCTTACATTTCAAGGATCTACACAATCATACGCGGAAGCTACATGGCCACAGCCACTTGACAGTTTTTTTTTTTATATGCGATACTTCTTCGACCCGGTTGAAATGTAATACCGGTTTGAGATGTGAGAGGCCCGATAAAACCATAACATTGGCACGCATACGTTGTCACTGGTGACTTACATTAGGCTCGATTTCCCGTTCAAACTCCCTTATTATAGGCCGGGCAACTCCCGAGGTATGAACCTAATTTGTGCAGGTTAGCCTGATCACCTGGTCGGTCCGCAAACATCTCATTACCTACCTCGTAAATCAGCGACTTTCTCCGATGTTGATGAGCAACAAACCGCCCGCGCCATCTCATGTAACTCGCGTTCTTCGCCCATCTCATAAAAACATGGATCCATCGTATTAACCTAGTTCGGCCTCAACGAAACAAGTCGTGTTCGCACGTTGTTGAGAATCACGGTACATTGACTAAGGCTGCCTAAAAACTCGGATGCTCATAGAAGGTGATTACGATTAGGTACCAAAGAGATCCATGAGCTCTCGAGATTTGGAAATTGTTCATTGTACATACTTCACGATGCTATGAGTCAGAATCAGCTATGAGTATCGGCTCGGAAAGCTCATGCCATGAATCGATAAATTTAGGGTCAGAAGTAATATTTTTTGGGGTAAAAAACGATTTAAATAGAAAAAGTTATGTTTATTATTATACCATGGAATATTACGAATCTATTTAAAAAAATATTAAACAGGACATTTAGGAGTGAGTAGAAAATTTATTGAGGTTAGTATCAATATAGAATCAGTGTAGTAGTTCAGTTCAGTTTTTTGATTCTCCTAAAAGATTACATTTTTTTTTAACAAGAAAATACCTTTTCCTCCAGTCTCTGTTGCACGGAATGCGATGAAACTTTTAGGAGTTCGTTGTTTTAGTACATAGTAAGTATATTGAAGTAACTGTTGTCAAAAAATGCGTTTTCTGAGACTAAAGTTTATTGAATAACTAAATAACAACTTCTAAGTTTCATTGAGATATTTCTTAAATATTTTGAGGGGAGCGTTTTCGAAAAATGTCTTTTCTAGGCGGTTTTGACTAAAAAACAAAATAAATTATCTTCCACCTTAAGATACCCATTGATATTCTTGTTCGACTGAAAATCTTCTAATTAGTTGATGACTATAATAAAATAAATTATTGTTCATTGGTTCCTGGGTTACTTCTCTGTGTATATGTAGGGTCAAGTGAAATAAAATTTGTGTTAGGTGTATAAAACTCAATTTCGTATAACAAAACATGTAAACTACTTCATACGCCTTATCCTAACTTGCTTCAAACTCTGAACTTGAAAAAATTTGAAAAATCAGTACTTACTTAGAAGTTCCCTGTAAAGCGAATGTTAAATCTCTTCAAAACATCTCTAAAATTTCAGCAACGATAATTCTTCGCACATTGTGATCAATTTTTCCACTTAAATGTCTTTAAGCTGTAGTCAGTTAAAAATTCAAAACTTTGTGGAAGTACCTACCTATATACGACGGAAGCTTGATTCACGGAAGCTTCCTATTTGTGCCACTTGGTTTGACAAGGTTTCAACTACAGGATCCCTACTTTGAGAATGGTTCCAACTGCAGGCTCTTCCCAGTTTGACAATCCGGATTTCAACAGCAGGCTCAACCATGTAGAGAATGAAATAAGATCATTATATCTATGCCTACTTAGATTTATCACAGGCAATAGGTATTACTGATATGTATTAAATTCACCTGACTATAATTTCTATGTATTTTGTGGTTTCCTTTTGTAGTGTCTAAGCAAGGTCAAGACTTGCAACATTGATGAACTAATATCACGTCAGGAAATAGAACCTTGTCAACCAAGTTCGAACATTGAGAAACCATTGATAGACGTATTATATACCTCAATAACTCAATATTATATACTTCTCTGGACCAGGTGAAGTATTATTTGTTCAGTTACCTACCTTCCTCTGCTGCTATTATCCCCCTACGAAAACTACTTACAGATTTTGTACTTTTGAGTGACCCCCACTCTGAGGTGATGTCAATAACGTATTCGATTCAATTTCGTATACCCATTAGTGGCAGTGCCAATGGTAGTTAGGACATACCTACCTTAACAAAAAACAGGATGGCTCATAAGTTTCTCAGAAATTATTATTATTTTGTTACCTGTTGTAAATCGAAGTGAATGTTTTCTTATTTC
The DNA here is from genome assembly GCA_030264115.1 of Lygus lineolaris. Classification (NCBI taxonomy): domain Eukaryota; kingdom Metazoa; phylum Arthropoda; class Insecta; order Hemiptera; family Miridae; genus Lygus; species Lygus lineolaris. The sequence continues at coordinate 22,909,919 of JAEMON010000008.1, read as the reverse complement.
CCGGGATAAGTGAGGGGATTTGCGGAAGCATTCATTCCCGAATGAGCTTTCCCTTTCTCTGTGGAACCTCCTGTGGGAGGATGACAAACGAACGGCACGTGACCATCAGGCAACTTCCTTCTAGGCAAACGTAATCGGACTGTCGGATGGATCGAAGCATCGGATGATGAGAATTTGATCTGCTGCCATCTTAGGCACAATAATAGACAATTTCGCCTTTGTTGGGGGCTACCGCGCATGCGCATCTACGCACTTCCCCGTCCCGGTACCCACTAAGTCGTCTCCCTTTGAAGGGATTATTCCGTGAAATTAAAAAATTGTTTGGCGACAACGAGCGATGCGGTCGTGTGACTCGCCTACGACGCTCTTCAAGTGAATATTATCCACGCTCGTTCATGTCAACGTGATGTAGATCAGCGAAATCATGAATGACGTCGACGCTGGACATTTTCAAGGATAGTAGCAAACATGATCTATTAGAGTAATCCATGGATTAGTTATAATGGACTACATGGTTTTGAATTTAAAAAAAAATTATAGATAGTTTTATTTACCATAAACACGGAGTGCATTAGCAATAGTCGACATGCTCGTAAGATAATATATAAATAAGGCGAATTTTAGTAGATACTTGAGCAAAAAGAAAAGTTGACCACCGTGTCAGACGAGTACGGGGCAAGTCAATCACTGATCGATCGATACCGATGAAAGCATTACACGCGCTGCGTGAACCCGGACCCGACCCACCATGGCGGCCTCCCGGAACCAAGTAATTCTTCTGTATGAAACCAAAGTGACCAAAGTGAGCATATACGCCAGGGACGACCGCCCCCGGGCCGACCGAGAACCCCAGCCCCTCACAAAACACACACAGCAATCTTTCACTCAAATTAATACCATTCACACGATAAAGTCATTTAGTCAAGTACAAAAGTAAAGATACAAAAATATAAACATTTTACAACATTAACAGTAACATCCAATCGAATGCACAACCAAAAATACAAAAAATATAATCGCTATACCATCTTAACAATAACAATCTAGGGATATCCAGTCATACGAGTCGTATATCACAGTCGCAGAATACTATTCTTATCGTTGAACAAACTCATATGAATTAATATCTACTAATCAGTTTACAAATTGCACGAGTACTTTCATATAAATTCCACGGCTCAAAAATGTATCGTTGGAAACTAATACTAATTAGACATTTCCATCATTATTGTTTTTTATATAATTCATGAACGCGTATTATTCAGAGACTGATTAATTTTGTTAATACGTCATTGAATTATCTTCATTCATATAACCACAAATTCAAAAATGCTTATAGTTTGTACAATACATATAAATATTATAGCTTGAAGCTACCTACTACAAATACCTACAAACAAGTACATCAATTCTTCTAGGACTTCAAGGATCTATTTTTTTTTTTAAAGAAGGCGCAATTTTCGAGGGGTCATCTCCAGTGAGACGACCTTGCGCTTGTTCCGGGTGAGTCACGGGGGAGAAGGTTAAAGGACGGTCATTCGATTCGTTTACCGACGTTAAACTGATTTGCTTGCCCTATAAAGATTTGGGCTACGGCTGATTCAAGGATGGACCTCCTCTGTTCAATTCATTCAACTGCTATTGCTGTTAGACCGCAGAGAGAGGTTTCGTTAAAGCTCCCGACATGTTTCAACATAGATACCTAAATGACTTATAAAGCGAATTTTTCAAAGAACTAGGGAGGTACCACATTAACATTCACCTGGCATTCATTTCCAAAATGATTTTAACTGGAAATTATTGTTGGTGGGCTGATATTTCATTGGAAGTTTCACGCTGATACGAAAAAAAAACCCACTTGCATCTGTGCTAAAACTTATAGGACCTTATCGTAATTTCTATCAAAATCCTTCAACAATAATATTATATTCTTAGCGATTACTGTCCAATTCAGATTTGACTTGAGGATGCATCAAAATAACTAACTGGACTCTGAGAACATAATTTTTCTTTCAATAATGTTCATTTCTATTTTGGCTTCGTTATGGTTCATTAAATACCAGACAAGTAGATAAGGACAGATGATGAACAAAATCGGATTAAAACTCTGGGAGATATGACTGTTACATTGAAATGTGGACAGACAGACACGGAACCAAATTTGTTTAGGAAGCTCTGAAATGTAAAATTCGAGTGGAAATTTTAATTTTGGTGGTCAAAAATGTTTTCGGTTCTCAAAGTGAAAACGAAGCTTCCGCTACCTCCGGTAGACTCGGAAGCAACTGAGATCCTGGCAATTAAAAACATGCAAATCCGATTACTCAGCAATATTCTTTCTTTATTGTGTCAGGTATATACTATTATACAACTTTTCGTCGGCATTCTGCATTGATTTATTCATTTCAGTTCAGATAGACGTTATGTAAATCCTATGTTTTGCAGCAAGTATTCCCAATAAACTCGAATTTGAAGGTGGAACTCTGTGAAACCGGAAGGAGAGAAAAAGTCAAGATTGTGAGTGATCACCCAGAACAGGAGCGCCGCCTCCTCGCCCCACTTGGCATCTCACGCTGTTCTCCACTAGGAAAATAAAATGTGGGGCTCGAGATGTTGTCTCAAAAACGTAACCTGCCACAAGCGAGGACCGGAATTCCCTTTCTTGAAAGGAAACCTGAATCCAGAAGGGAGGAAGGAAGGACCTGGATCCTAGGGGTCGGTGCGGGTCGTCCTCGGGCTGGTCCGACGGGTTGTCCAGGACGAGTCAGGTTCGGCCAGGACGGCCTTCCGAGACCTAAACGGCGATTTTCACCTCTTGTATCACCCCGAGTGCGACGGGTTACGTGCAGGACCGCAATAATTCTGGATAAAGGAGTCGCTGGGACGGCATTCTGAGGACTGGTGTTCCTCAGGCCGGCCGTGGATTATGAATAAATTCAAATAGCTCATTATTTCCCTAACCCCACCCGAAGGTGGATAGGAAAGTTATAGCAACCGGCCAAATATTATTTTCACACCTTTAATTGATTGGTTCTGACCAACTTTCTTCGCGTTCTTTGCATATAACATACTAGTTAGGTACCTACGTGTGTAAATGACCACGATTTCAACCCAATGAGCACGATAAGAAACATACTTACTGTACCAGGCTTCACACTACTTCCCTTACCCTCAAATAGGTAACAATATTGTTTTAACCAGGAACGGCCTGACCAGGTCGGTCGGTCGGCAGTGATCGGAAGGACCCTCTCACGGAGCCTGGACCACCCATTCAAGGGTACCTATTGGAAGCGGTGCATATTTCTATAAAAGGGGTAAATCCAGTTTGATCAAGAATTTCATCAAAATATGGATAATTTATGTAGGAAAAAACGTCAATTTTAACTAATTATTGACCTTTGAAATGTTTTCAGATCGAATTTTATAAAAGGAAACTTGTAACCTGCCCCCATGCTATGGAAGGTCAAGCTCCTCCATGCTTGCTTACATTGCTCCAATGGTAACTTACTGAGGAATAGACTGTCAAGTCTATGCACTAAATGTGGATTATTTGCATTGCAGTTTTTATGTAACAAAAAAATTGCTATTCCATCACAGGTGTAGTTACCTATTATCTCAGAATACTACCACCTCCATCTTAACCCTTAATTCCCACAAATAGAATTGGGTAACTGTGAAAAAAATGTTTCTCCCTATATTTCGTCTACTTAGGACCTAAATAAAGGGCAAATGGCTTCAGTTTGCAGAATTTCATTTTTCTGCAAAAATTATAGGAATGTTGCCTCGATGCGACATTGGGCATTCCCGGTACACCACAATATCGGGTTCTTTTGGATTTATATTCCTCCGTATTTACCTACCACAGATCTGAAGCAAAGAGCACCAACAGTTCTAGACGTACCTACCTACCCACGACAAAATCAACGACAGAGGAAAAAACACGTTGCCGTGGGGGGTGTCTAGCCGCCAGTGGTTTGTGTTCATAATAGTACATTCACATTTCCTACATTTACTGTCGAATGAAATCTGAAGGACACCCCCAGGCCCTCAGAGTATTACAGTTTAGATCACGGTTCAAAGTAAGGAAACATGGAACATATTTTCGACTAGGTACATAATAACATGGGATACGAAGGTAATGTGGGGAACCACCATTCAAATTTTAAATTATATTTATGTAGCTAACAGATCTGATATTCCTACATACGGCATCAAGCTTCTAAATCTATATTTGTGTGCAAGACGACAATTTGGATGGCCTATCATAATTTCAAATAGGTACAAACAAAGGTATTCTTGGAGCATAAATTATGGGGGGAATATTATTCCCTACACCATTTCGACCTACTGATTGACCGGAAGAAAAAGCAATTGATTGATAACAAAACAAAATAATGTATTTCAGCAAACATAACAGAAATAACGGCACCTGTTGAAATTTTCCTGGTGAAATTTCCTGACTTGACAAAACGTACTCTGGTAGGTACCTAGGTACAGACGTACCATCGCATCCAAACCTCACAACCATGGAGTCCTTAAGGCTAAAGAGGACGACAGTTAAGAAAAGGACGAACATAGTTTTTAGGGTTTTACTCAGCAACTAATCAACCGATTTTGAATTCAAAGGAAGACCAGTGCATTTCTCAGTTACTTTGATGTTAGTACCATGACACATCAATTTTAAATAAATTTTTAGCTTTATTTTAACAACTAGTATTGACATTATTCATTTAATTTACATTCATTGGCACAACACCACATACCTGGAGATGTGAGAGAACCAAAACCATTTGGATATGTTATATTATTGAGCCAAATCAACGGGAATAGAAAAGGTGTCCAAGACGTCAAGCCCGTGCACATTTCTATACCTACGAGGACGTTTTTCACGCCAGGGTGATGCACTAGGTCAGCAACCTCGTAGCACGCGCCCCTCCACCCCTCCGTGATGGGGAGCGGAGAAAACTATGACAACACACGTGACACGCGATCAGAGGTGGTCACTGGATACAATGTTCCTGATACCTACCAGTCGTACTACCCCTAAGGGACAGATCCTCATAGTCAATCCTCGAGTTTTTGAGGTGGCCTTCAAGGATTCATTAATTGTAATCTGTATTCCTAATTTCGAGGAGACCATCAAGGTCCTTGAAACTCGAGGACCGTCTATATATCCCACCCTAAAGCTAAACTCTTTTCTCACTACACGGAAGTTGGAATTTCCAAATTCCTTGGCTCACAACAAATCTAATCACATATTTAACAATGAAATATCTCACAAAGCACCTAAAACTATTATTTGGTTTGTTACAGCTGCTGGACGTCTGAACGGCAAAATCACTGCGTCACTGATGATCTAACGTGGACTATTAAAGGTAGATACCTATGTTTGATACTGTGATACCATTTATCATCCCATCCCTAACTAACAAATTAACCAATACATCACAATACGCACTATCGGAACTCACTGCAATCATCAGCAGCATCTCCTTCACTCAAGCATACCTACATCAATACCAACACTGTCGACCTGGAAAAACTATCTGTGGACATCAAAGTAACAACAACAACCACCACAACATAACCTCTTCACCAGTTATAAAATAACCTGACTGACTGAGGCTGCTGCACATGGGTTGCGTTCTCACTTATTTATTCGTATTTTTTCCTTTAGATTATTGCTGAAGCATTTTTGATTGCCACTGTATAATCACTTTACTTCACCATGTCGAGAAAGAACCGAAAAACCAGGTTGGGACGTGTCATGTTGAAGAGAAAAGTGGAAGAGATTGTGGGAGAAGCGGAGAGCAACGAGTCACAGGAACCACAGAGGCCTCCACCGACTGTGAATTCCGACGAACCTGTTCCCAAAAAGGTATGTTTATTCGCTGTTATGCACTACTTCGTAGAACCATTCGTGGTACCTAAGACTCTGCTTAGGTAGGTACTTGTTACAAAAATATGAATTCATGAAATGCCTAGATTATAGAAACAGTAAAGGTGTAGGTACCCACACCACAGAAGAGACGTCTAACAGATAACTATAGTTTGTTCTTCTCAGTTGGGATAGTAGTTGCCCACCAACAGTATTCTATGGTTGCCCACTAACCAGTTTGAACATGCAGAAAATATTCGAGTTAAAATATTATTCATGAGAGCGTAGAAGGTTCTGCGCAACTGAAATAATTCAATCTCAACCAGCACCGCCGCTATTTGGAACTAAACTAGGTATTGTCTCACAGCTTTTGAAGACTTACTTTTTGGGGGTACCTCTTGCCGAGACATCAATTTCTAATTGTTTACGTACCTTACTGGAGAATCCGTCGTGACTAGCAAGTCGAGTACAGGTGGCGAGCGCTTTCGATGTAAGGACATCATCAGGCCGTCGAGAGAGTACTCTCTCGACGGCCTGATGATGATGTCCTCACATCGAAAGCGCTCGCCACCTGTACTCGACTTGCTAGTCACGACGGATTCTCCAGTAAGGTACGTAAACAATTGTATTCTTATAACTAGCGGAACTAATCCTTTAGATTTAATATCAATTTCTAAGATCACTACGTAGATGGTAGTTTGCGAGGTGCCTCAGAAGTATACCTACTTATAATTTTTCCCATGTAGGTAAACAGGCAAATATTGATTATTTGCTAAACCTTTTTCACTTGGAATTAAAATGTCTGCCCAACTGGCGACGGTGCAGGTTCTACTCGAATATTTAACCCTCTGTGTACACTCTTCTAAAAAATAGTACAAGAGTGAGCGCAGGCGCAGAACGTTCTGTCCAGCTAAAATATTTCATTTTTTGAACCTGGACCTTTTTCGTGAATGAAACCTTTTTCACTTTCAGCTGAACCTTATTCACTTTCAATTAAACCTTTTTACCTTCAAGTAAAGGGAAATTGAATGTGAATGAGGTTTAGGTATAATTGAAAGTGAAAAAGTTTTAGTTCAATGTGAAAAACGTTTAGAAATTTTAAAAATGTTTAATTAGATGGGAAATGCTATGTCATCGGTACCAGAAGGTGCTGTCTGAGGGACAGCACAGTCACAACCTAGAACCTTAGTATCCAATGATACTTCACAATGTAGACTTTTGAGATTTCTCAGAAACATCTCATACCAGAGACTTTGCAGTTTTGTACCATAGATGTCGCAGAGACAACACAATAAAAACACAACTAGAACCTACGCATCCAAAGTGACTGCAATGAGACGTCCTTCTAGGTAACGTTTCATACCTAAATGGGTTATTCAACGAAAACACAATTCTTACTAGAGCTCCGATAGCGCAATGTATAGAACATCTGGCTCATAAGCTGAAGGTCGTCGGTTTCAGTCTCTTTAACGTGCCCAAACAAATTTGAGTGATGGATTCAAAACTCAGCAGTATCTTCCTTTCATAAGTATTGTATAGTTTAAGACTGCTTACCTCACTACCTTGTGTAATAAATATTAAATATGTTCTTGTTTGCAGACGAAATGGATCAACAGACAAAGGGTTCTTGTGTTTGCCGCCAGAGGCACGACACAACGAGATCGCCACCTCATGAATGATTTGAAAACGGTCATGCCTCACTCGCGAGCTGAGAACAAAATTTCAAGAAGGGAACACCTCCAAGTTATCAACGAGGCAAGTCACTTTCTTCACCGAGTTCTTGAATATAAGTAGAAGATCCTATACGGTGGTTCCAGCATCATCCGCCAAAGAAACATTGGGTGAAACAACTAAAATTTGAGTAGAATGCTGCCACCAAACTCGCATTTAGCGAGTAGCGAGTTTGGCGTTCTAGCTCTACCCGTTGCCGAAATAATATATAATTTATTTCGTACGACCAACCGTTCTTTCCTCTCAACGGCCTTGAAGCCGAAAACACGATTATAGATGAAAAAAAAAGGTCTGCCAAGTTGGGTGGGCGGTATAGCTGCCTCACATTTTTTGTAACTCGGACGTATAGAATCAGTTAGTGAACTTTTCAGCGAAATTAGTAGAATAGTTCCGGCGGAGTTATGCCTATCACAACAAATTTCTAGTTTGCGCATGCGCAGTAGCCATCACTCATCCAAATGTTGCTAAATTCATAGGTGATGGTCTTGGAGTCAACCCCCCCCCCCTCTACTACCTTCCCAATTGGAGTGGAATCGGTCCATCAGGAAGAAATTCTCGTTTGCGCATGTGCACACGCTACTGGTGGTCTGATGGCCATGGAATTTTAGGGGTCTGCCTAGGGGCTACCCTGAACAATCCCTGATAATTTCATCGAAATTTCTCGAATAGTTCCAGCCTTGAAAAACATTTCAAAATTTCTCTTGCGCAGTAGGTATTGCTGATACTTGTCGAAATTCGAAGTTAATTGTTAATCCCCAACTACCCTCCGAATTTGAGCGAAAAAAGTCAATTAGGAACAGAGAAATCGTAGTTTCAGGAAATTCACATTCGCGTATGCACACATTACTGGTGGTCCGATGATAGGTATGTTTTGTACTTACAGCATGAGTCATTGTTACCACTCCTTCATTTGTGTTTGTTTTTTCATTTTTCAGCTGTGCGAAATGAAGAACTGCAACAAATCTTTGTTTTTCGAAGGGAGAAAGAAACTGGATCTCTACCTTTGGATGTCCAATATTCCCCATGGGCCATCCGCCAAATTTTTGGTTGAAAATGGTTTGTTTTAATGCGTTTTTTAGAATAGTAAACGACGAATTCAAAGAAACGCGTTTTCAAATAAAAAATTAAGGGTTTTTTCGTTATAATAGAATCAAGGTTCAGTCGCGAACCAAGATTTTCATGGTTCATTGTACACCAGCGTGTTCAGAAAAGTAGTAGAGGGGTACAGCGTAGGCCGCAATATGGTTTGGCTTCACATTTTTACATCGAGTTTAATATTTCAGTAGTATTTCTAGTTCCACAAGTATCCTCTGACGTATGATGTTAAGGTCTACAACAGGTATTTTATATGGTACAGGTATTTTTTATGGTAAAAATAGTCAAAACAATCAACAAGCGGCGGCCATTTTCTCAGCTAGCCTTCTTAAATCTTAGAAAAATGGTAATATAAAATATCTGCTATGTATTTTATCTTTGGTGAAATATTTTTCTCTCTATCTCAGTTTAAAATCTTATTTGTGCATCCTAAACATATTTTAGAATCCAATATTGCATGATATGAAATTCTCTTTGGATACAAGGGCGTCTGTAAGGTTGCTGCTGGCAAAGGTGCTCTTTCACCTGAATTCCTGCCCTTTGCTGTGCAGAACCCCACACGCAGATCCGTAACACCGCAAAATATCAAGATTTTTAGATCGAGGACAGTATGGTTCAAAAGTCGTCTCCTGTAAAACCGTAAAGATGGCAAATAGCCCATCAGATTCAGTTTTGGTGTTACATTGTTGCGGTTTTGTGGACTTGATTACGGCGTTCATCTCAATGACCACATTCAAATCTTCTTCGTATGTAATGCCAAGCCGTGTTTGGCTGGCAAGGCTGGGAGGAGAAGTGAGGGGATCTCAGAGCTTGCTGATAGATACCTTTTCAGCACTAGTTTAACTTTTTTTTATACCTTCACATTAATTTGTATTTTCGCTCCTGGAAGTTTGAAGGATTCGAGGTAAAAGCTGAGTGAAAAGGCTAGTAGTGACCTGTGTGGGGATGCCTTGCCCTGCCATGCAAATGCAGCAGGATGGTACTTAAACTGCAAAAAAAAGTAGAACACTCCGGTTTGCCACACCTACTTGACAGTGTGGACCGAATATGATTTTCCCAGGCGGCATTATAGTTTGAACGTAGCTTTATATCTCGCGGGCCAATCACATTGTGGGACAGCCATTTCAGTTTATAGACCACTTATTCGCGACAAACCATGTGAACCTCCCTTTTAGTGCCTGAAAAACGAATCTCCTGAAATATTCTTATTAATTTCCCCTACCAATGGTCGCATAAATATTTGATAAAATATTAATATCAGGTACTGGCATAGTAGCCTTAATGGTTTTCCGATGAGGAACCCCTTGTCACTGAGACCAAAAGAGATCTATTGTGACCTCGGCCTTAATGGTTCCTATTCGTTTCGATAAATTCTACAGGGTTTATTTTTCCTGAAGCTGATATTTTTACATTTAGTATCTTCCGCAAAAAAAGCATCACAATAATTGGTTCAGTAGATGAATTTTGGTCAGTGTTTTATTTTTTAGTTCGTAGAACTCCATATTGATCTTGTTCTTTGAAGGGCAATACTTCTGTTCCACGCCAGATTTGAATAATCACAATATATATTTCAGCTGTTACGCCATCATCAGGTCTGAAACAAAATACGCAACCTTGATCTAAAGGGTGACAACAACTTACCTACACCACATTCATGCAAATCCTACTACTATTTACTATCTGCCTATTCATGCTTACTACTATTATCACTACTGCTATCTACCTATTCGTGCTTACTTAGATTGCTCCTCAATACATCACAACCACTTTTAACTAACTAGCTAACTTTTTACTAAACTGAACTGACTAGGTAACTTGACTTTGAAAAAAAAAAAAAATCAATAAAGACTGACAAGCAGACAATCAACAGAACTCAAACCAATAATTCAGTATTCCGTATGGTATTCAGTATGGTTCAGTAGGTTTTGACTAATCTACTAAAATCCATAGACGGATGGGTTCTCAATTATTTTTATGTACGAGTATAAAAATTGTTACTTTTTCTGTTTGCATACAAATTTCACGTTAGTTTCTTTGCAGTGAGCACCATGCAAGAATTGCGAATGACTGGAAATTGTTTGAAAGGGTCCAGACCACTGCTGTCGTTCGACGAATCATTTGAGAAGGAGCCACATTACTCCGTCCTCAAAGAGCTTTTCATTCAGGTTTGTTACTGAAATTAAATTGATAAATTATTACTGGAATTAATTATTGTTACTGGTACCTATCGTGATAGTTGGGAGAAACAAGAGGAACTTTGCCTTCGTGGTAATCCTTCCTTCAAATATTTATAATTTATTTATGGGTCAGTATCACTGATTGATGTAGGGTACAAAGTTTATCTTCTCATATAGTAATATTATATTATAACTCGCACCCATGTTTTTTTACTCATGTGGATTGTTGACTTTCTAGGTGTTCGGCGTCCCATACCACCACCCCAAAAGCCAGCCTTTTGTTGATAGGGTCATCACTTTCAGCGTCCTCGACAACAGGATATGGTTCAGGCACTATCAGATTCTCAAAGAAGATGGTGCTTTAGCGGAAATTGGTAATATTTCACGTTCTTCTCAATGAACTAATATATTGCAAAAACCATCACATTTTTAGAGCCACTCCCCATTTAGCTTTTTTTGTTGATCAGCCAACTTGTTAGGCCGAGCCAAATGGTATTAAGGATGCAAAAGGAGTAGTTGCTAAATGGGCATCACTATGTCTGGCATAAATCCAGTCATCTGCTCCTTCATAGGTAAAGAAGAAAAATAGTCCAGTTAGCCTCTGCTTGCTCATCCCAACCAATCTGATCCGGGGCAGCATCGAGCTTTGTTCACATGGGGGTTAACCTTTTCGTTACTGGACGCTCGAACGCCCCTGAGTGGCATTGGCCCAACCACCTTCAACCATGACACAATGGCAGAAAGACAGTCTTTCCGTCATCTATTGGGAAGCTTTAGAACCAATACAATGATGTATAATATAAAGAAGAAGACTTCGGGTGTTCTTTAGTACTGCCCCCCATTTTCAAAGCCAGATTTGAACACGGAAACTCAACCTTTTTCAAAATATTACTAGTGCATTGGAATCGGGAGACATTTCTCTTTCGATCTATTTGTAGCAGCAATTGAAAAAATACGCTAATCTGTATTTTAAAGGCATTTGAAAAAAGTGTATGGGCAGTACTAAAGTT
>JAEMON010000008.1:22873423-22895208 GCA_030264115.1 Lygus lineolaris | reverse complement strand
GATATTTAATAAGTACCTTTACAAAAATTGTAGAGAAGTTCCTAACCTACCTAACGATGTTTTCGTCTTGAAAAACCTTATCTTGTAAACCTAGGTACCAGTTGTTAAGAATATTTTTACATTTTTTGGTTTAAGACAGTACCAGTCACAGTGTCACTCAATGAGCAAATTTTCGGGTGGATTTTAAATAAGTATCCGAGTCTTTCAAAAACTAAAAATTTGAGCACGAGATTAGATGAGAGAGTGAGGAGGGGGAGGGGGATTTTTTAACTACTTTTTAAACTTAATGGTCTGCTATAAGGAAACAAGTCTACATCCTACCTATATATTATTATAGGTAGGAAGGGGGGTATTAAGTAGTATGCTACCTACTTACGGAAAAATGGCCAACCCCAATATTCCACTCATCCTCATCTCTCTAAAATGGATTACAAGCGGAATTTTTTGGGGTACTTGCTTAGCATTCTCAAAAGTTGGCTCGAAATTCTTAGGTTCAGACAGCCTGTTTAAGGGCTCACGTAGGTACCTATGTAAAATAGTACATTCCCAGGTAGGTAGCATTCTACATCTACAATCGTGACGTCATGGAACATTCCTTATCAACTGCTATCATGGTCTACTACGTAACTTCTGGATGTTCATAACTTTTTTTCACCAAAATCCCCGACAGGACCCAATTTCGTCCTCCATAAAATACTGTATGATTCGAGAATAATGTAGGAAAATATCTTCTCCTGGTCATTCACTAGAAAAATCATTCCCGGATTCTTAATTACAGAGTGGGAACCCAGGGAATTTCGTGCCGAAAAGTTGGCAACACTGAGGCACTCTTGCTCTTTCCAGTCGAGGCCGAATCCGCAGTGATGGTGGGACAAATTCTTACGTGAAAGTTTCCGATTAAAATACCTCATTTCAGTGCACTGCAAGGTTCAAGCTGTTTACAACATTTTATTCTACATCTGCCCTTACGTTTTGACACCGCAGTAAGTGTTTTGGTTTAATTTTTCCATTGAACATTTCGACGTGGAACGCTGTTGTCGGGCGGCACCTTTTGAGAGGTTGTGCAAGAAAATTCATACACCCGCAGCCTATTTCGGTGATCCCGTTGATTGTGAAATCAAGAAAGTAAAAGTTTAGTTGGCTGAACATCGAGAAGGTGCGGTTGATCCTAGATAAATATTGCAATATGAAAAGTCCACCGTGAAAATCTTGCCCTAGGTCACCGCCCAAGGTTGGTTTTTCTTCACGTTTTCAATCAATTTTCGCCGTTCGATAATTCAACCTCCTTCTATTTCTCTTCACTCAGTCCTAGTTTTATCCGTTTTACGGGGTTCTAGAGGATTCAGTAGGTAGTTCATTTGCGGGGATTTGCATCTGAGAATTTCGTTATCATAGAATGATGAGATATTATTGTGGCAAGATTTCGACCTACATCCAACTCTGGTGCACACTATTTTTAGATAGGTTGCGTTCTAGGGGCCTTTTTTCTTCTTAGAGTCAGTTTCGCCAAAAACATACTCTTTTTTGGGGTGTTGCTCATAAAATTTACTGTAAAATGTGACCAACAATAGGTAAATGTTTTTGGGCAGTCATCATCATCCTGTACCTTGGGACTGTCTTATGGAAAGCAATGAGAACCCCAAAAAACCATTTTACTTAATTCAATCGTATTATAATCAATGTTATCAACTGCTGATAACGAGAATTTCTAAGCTATGACTGCCGTAAACCTTCATTCTAACTTCTTGATAACTATCTTAATGATAACTTGAAAACCCTTCACGCATCAGACAGATGTGTGCAATGCTAAATTTATCCTCATTTTTTATCATTTCACATAGTCAGCTGCAAGGTCAGGGACGTGGTTCAGGCCAACAGCTGATGGAGGTGTGTCTGCGTAGTGAGAACCACCCACGAAAATGTGGTGTTACACGTCTGGAACCCACAGCTACCCCTGCGCTACCTTGTGAAACCCTTATCATCTTCGGGGGATGATAAGTATGTAAAATGTTTATTCTCTAAAATCAGATCCTGAAAATCCTTGCCACAATTTTCATCCGATTTTGATGAACTTTTCATGGGCATTTTTTTGGGCGGATATTATAATACAATGTTAAATACGATTATGAAAACGACGAGTAGGTACCAACAAAATGTCCTGCTCAAATCACCACTTCCCTACGAGTGGCCCTGGTCCGTTAATTAGTTAGAGTACTTATTCATTTTAACTTTCCTGCATTTCAAAGCTCGCTAGAAATCGTCTCTCGATATTATTATTTTTTTGGTGTTGCGAGCTTTTGCTATTCTGGACTATCCTTAATGGATCGACTATCTTAATGATCGCTTCGATGGTATCGATTTTCAGTGTGAAAGTCACTGAATAAGAATGGATAAGTGCACTTTCTAAAACTTGGTAGGTACTCGTTGTTGTTCTTTGAACTTCTTTGGATGTTGATGAACATTCTTTAGGGCCTCTCTTTAAGGTCTAAGGTAGCTTTGGTAGGTCCTTGTCCCCACCAAAGGCCAAGTTAAGATAAGAATGAATTGTAGTTAATCGGGAATAGGATCAAACAGAAACTTATCTTCCTCATCGAAGTTTCGGTTAATTTATAACCTTCCTCAGGGCCCATAAACAACAATCAACGGCTATCATACCAGCTATTAACAAAACCAACCTATGAATCCAAACAAACTATTATCAATACCTACTTTAGAGCTTATAATGATTTTTCATATTTACCAATCCTTTCATTTTTTACTTTTATGGTAAAGAGAGGAAAATATATACCTATTCACTTCTTAATGACAATAACCATCCAATGATTAGAAGTTTGGCAGGAGACTGAAATTTTTCAGAACCTAACGTAAGTAGACAGGTGTGCAGCCTAAACTTGGAAACTGATAGGTACAGTGAAAGTACCCAGTGAAAATGGTGATTCTTTTCAAGTGGCCTCTTTCAGTGAGACAGAAACGTCACGAATATCAATCACAATTTGTACCTACAAGGCTTTTCGAGTATTACTTTACTAAAGCAACGACCTACCTTATAATTTTTTTGGACCTCTAGGTCGCGAAAAATTGACGTTTGGAGGATCCACTGACCCGCAAAATCGGATGAAAATGGTGAAAGTTATGGCGTACGGCAAGGATTCGCAGACACACAGATAGACAAACACCGAATCAAAATTGTTCAGAAAGAGGTCTAAAACGTAAACTGCGAGTTTGACATTTCGATGTTGGAGGAAAAAAAAATGTTTCACCCCCTAAAAGTGGACACAATGCTTTACCTTGGTAAACTCGGAAAAATAAAAAAGTAAAAGTGCCTGGAGATCACTGTCTCCAAAATAAACTAAAAAAACCACGTCAGAGTACGTATGTAGGTCATTTAAAGACCAACGAGAACATAAAAGAATGAGTTGACCCACTCAGTGTTCGTGGGAGCAAATTTTCAGAGTTCAGTCCCCCTTGCTCGCCGGTCGTTAGTGGCTAACCAGATCCCCTTGAATATCGTGACGAAATTATCGTTGCGCAAGAGGCTCGACTTGAAAGGCTTAGCGCCTGATTGACTCTTCAGCTGGGCTGTAGGACCTCACGAAGGATTTCAATGCTATTGTCGTTTTTTTAATTTTTTTGACAATAATATTTAGATATACCTACCTAAAAAGGGAAAGAAAACATTTTTAGAAGTAGTGGGACTTTCAGAGTTTGATGATCATAATAGTACTTACCTATCCTAGTATCCCCAATCTTCCACGAAGAAAATCAAGTTTTTGTAATGAGTGAAAATATTTTGGAAGGCTAATTTACGAAAAGTTGAATTTCCCGAATGGAACTCTGAACACTTTTTACATGGAACATGCTTTTGCGTTGAATTTCTCGCTCGAAAACCTTACGAAATCATTTGACGAGCTCTCAATTTCGTTCAGCATCCCATGCTCCAAAAACCCGCTGTAGTTATACGTGAAGCTGCAGTTCTGCGCCATGATTTTGGGTTCGTTAGCTCATTGAGCTGGTTGTAGGTTGGCGGATTTAACCAGTGCCGACCAGACATAGACACCAGACAGGTCAGTGGACAGGGTGACTCGTTTGTCAGTTCCCATTTCTGACAATTAGCGCATGACTCGCCTGGATTTTGAAGATTTGAAGCTAGAACCATTCTTGAGATCAGAAAGGGAAGGTCACCATACATACTTTTACTCAAATAGGTTACAAGTAATTCGCACTAGGAATTAGGGATGGGTATCAACGGGTGTTGGTTGTTGTTAAAAAACATCGATATTCGACATTTATGTTTTAACACAGACTTCGATGTTACTTTATTGAACGATTTCTCCCAGTTTTTCCGCATTTTTCAACCCTCTTACATACTAACGTTTCAATATTTTACATATATTATGTCTATAGAAGAAAAGCAAAAAACAGTTGCCACGCAGTTGAACCTTCGCTAGGTCTTTGTTAAGCACTTGTTAATAAATTGTTGCTATACCAATATCATTAAAAAAAAAAAAAAAACCCAACTAACCAAGACTTGAACAACAACGTACGGGACGTCGATTGATAAATTCAGTTTACCAAATTTTTTAATGAAATACCTAACCTGTTTAAGTTAGGTAGCATTAGTATATTCATCCTCAGAATTTTTTCTCTATGTTGCGCAGTAGGTACCTACGAAAATTTTCTGTGGATTGTTCACTTTTGTAATTACTTACTAACCTGATAAAATCTCGGAGAGTAACGAAATCACTGACACCTAATTCTTCCTCTTAAATCAGAAATTCTATCAGAATCACCATGAACCCCCTAAATTTTTTCTCTACAGCTAATGATTTTTCATTGATATGATGTACCTAAGTGGCTAACGAATGTGAAAAAACATTGATGTTTGCATCAGAAAAAACTGTTCTCCCTGTCGATAAGTACCCATCCCTACCAGGAATAGGTAACACATGGTAGGGGTTTGCTCAAACTTATCATAACAATAATTATGCATTTATGCATTATTAGGGGTGTGAAGGCAGGCAATCTTTCTGATGTTCCTTATCTTTTCTTTACCTGGTAAGTCCCGGAACACGGCTCTCTGCTTCACCATACAATTATTGAAGCTCGTATATGAACGTTGATAGGCCACACCAGTGATTAAATTCGTTTACAATATTGTTCTACATAAACTGGAGTTTGTCCCTAATGTGGTCGCTCTTCAATAGACTATTGTTGACGACTTATTCTTAAATTACATTATTGTGCCTCAAATGGCCCCTGTCCAACGAAGCTGCATTTTTACAATGGGGTACTCCAGTGGGTTAGAATTTAGCATTTTCGACCTCAAATTCGGATTCAGCACCCCTGTGAACCCCCGACTGCTGATTTCTTGCTCAAAATTCCGTGTGGTATCAATGGAGCTGAGGGCTCAGACAGGCGGGAGCTGATGACTTATGTGTACTTCATTCCATTCTCTAAGGAACTGTTTTCACCCGATTCCGATCGCCGGAACCCTCCATATTAGTACTTTTTTGGAAAGCTCTTACCGAGATCTTTCTGATGGAATCATTGAGATTACTTCATTCTATTGATAGATACTATGTTTCGTTCCATTCCCATAACGATCCCCTTGAATCAGAGTTTTTTTCATATTCTGTCACAGACTAGCAGCCATACAAGATGCATAGAGCTCGCACAGCAATCAAGAACATTGTCCCCTTCCTGCCAAATGCAGCTGGGCCCGAAAAATTCGCCATCTGGGTCCGCGGGGCGGCGTCCAAGGCAGGAGATATCCTGCCTCCAGGACAAAGCCCTTCCCACCAGCGCCAGTACAGCTCTGCCCTTCCCGCCGAATCCTTCCTAAATGGATCTTCCTCTACTTACGTCGAGGACATGTACAACAGCTGGCTTGCTGACCCCAGCAGCGTCCACGCGGTGAGTCTATATTCTTGAACTGACCAAACACCTGTCTGAAGGGCCAGGTGCCTGCTATGAATTTCTGAAAAATCCGGGTTTTTTTTTTTTTTTTTACAAAATCGTGGGTGCCTCACGGATTCACTTGTTTGATAACCGGTGATCATAAATTTTGGAATTTTGTTCAATTTCAAGACAAATCCCCATCTAAAGGGAGGCCCCCTGAAATGCATGCATTAGTTGACTATGATGTTTGTGAATCAATGTCAAAACACCAACTCAGGATGCTGTACCTGAAAATCCCATACGTACCTATGCTTCTGTCTCACCTATCTAAAACGTAGTATGTACTTACCTATCAGGATCAGGCGTTAGAAAACATCGATGGCACGTAGTGCTCGTTCTCTGACAAAAGTTGTTCAGTTAAGTTTAGGTTAGGTATGTATTTTTTCCTTGAATTTCTCAGTTTGGTCTTCGTTCATTTTCCACTACTAGGGACGTTTTGATATTGCAAAATATCGATATTTGATTCAGTATTAATATTGAAAGAAAATATCGATATACCGATATTATTGACAGAGAATGTTGATATTTCCGATTATTGATATCGAAACAAAATTCCTTTTTTTTCTTATCCTGCCATAATTTTAAACAAGCCTTCAAACTATGTAATTTTATTTTCGAACAAATCTATATTTTGACAAAATAAATACAGTCAGAAAAATTTAAAACCAGTCCGATTCAGGGATAGGTACTGCTCAAAAACATGAGTCCACATATTTCTCTAATAAACGGTTCCTCAAAGCAGTGACCTTGGCACCTGCTTTGGGAAAAAAGGTCTCTCGCTATTTTTTTTTTTTTTATTAGTATCAACATTTGATACTGGAAATATTGGAGAAAAATATCGATATTCCGATATTATTGAAAGAAAATATCGATATTAAGATATTATTGGAAGAAAATATCGATATTCCGATATTATTGGAAGAAAATGTCGATATTCCGATATTATTGGAAGAAAATATCGATAATCGGAAGCAGAATTTCGATATTTCCGATTAATGATAATATCGAAACGTCCCTACCCACAACTCATCCGAGTTTTTTTTTTCGAATGTTGCCCATGCATGCACTTGACCCGGATCGGTCTACTAATAGTCAACAGGATAATATACGAACGTCTACGTGACCCTATTTTCGTCACAATCGTCTGGCTCTCAGTGTTTCTTGCCAACTTTTGGCCTAATAGCGGTTGAGCCGGTACTCCATTGAAATTGCACCTTAACTGCTAGTAGACCATTCACTCAAAGAATAATAATTACTGCCTGTCTATTTTTAACCAACTTTGGTACCCACTTCGTTTGCGAATCACCTTGAGGTAATTAGCTCAATTGAATTAGCAGACAAAGTTCAACAATCTTCTATTTTTGTTGGGAAACTAGTTAAACTTGGAACTCAACTAGTACACAAAACTAAAAAATGGTAGATAACTAAACTGGTCGATTTATTGACATAAATGTCTTCGCTTTACCATAAACTCCAGAATTGCCACGAAATGGAGCACCACAAGAACACGTTAAACAACCGATAAACAAAGCAGTTGTTATAATCCATTCAGTTTCTCCATTGAGGAATTATCGTGTACGAGAAAAAAAAAATTTTCTGCTTTTGTATTGTTATTTGAAATAAAATAACACTGTTAATACAAAGGAAAAAAAAACAGTTTATCGTTCTGGTGTGGAGAAAACTTGGAATAAAATCTCAGCTATTTGAATAACAGGCTACATTTCCCATTTCAAACCCTTTTAAACGTCACACTAAAAGAACTACAGAAAAAGAATGTGCTGAGATTGCATCAGGAGCAGTGAATAAAGAATTGTTTTGAATAATTATTTATTTAAGTTAATTTTATTCTCACTAATCAGGAGCTTGCTTAGAGATTTGTTATTTTGCGTTTTGTTTGGTTGGCATCCTGGACAGGTTTGGCCAATTACAGACAACGCCCTTTTCAATGTCACTTTACCGCCACAGAACAAAAATTACAGATTTACAGAATTACAGAGTTACAAATTACAGATACACTATTTTTGCACTTTAACAATATTGCTTTACATTACAATTAAATATTGTTTCTTTTAAGCCATTACCTTTCAGAAAAAGAAATGAAAAAAATTGATGATAATTCCCCATTCAATTATAGTAAGATACCAAGGGAACCAGATTATGCATTTATTGATAGGAGGAGAAGATAAGGCGCATTATTGATTATATTATACCATTACTGATATACAAAAGTGTTAGTGATTCTGTAGAGTTTCTCTATTTCGTGCGTGGTAGACTGTTCTCTTCGCAAACTACCATTGACGAACAATTTGATCAATTTTTCACAAACGCGGAATACACTCCTCGCGAACCAGATGCCGAACGAGCGCGTTAATATACTTTTTTTCTCTTGAATAAAACCAAGCGTTTCCAGGAAGAGCGTGTGGAACCTCTGTGGAACTGGCGGGTAAGAACGACGTGGTAAAGAGCACCCCCGATCAGCTGAGTCGAAAACTGAGCTCCGAGATCGGCTGAGTCGAAAATTTAGCTCCCAGATCAGCTGGCTTGAAAATTGAGCTTTTTGGGGTTTTGTGGGTTTTTTATTTAGTGATCTGATCTGATGGGCAGAACAACCATGCAATAACCACACTTTTCCGGACTTGTGACACGGCTCCTTCTTGATTAACTTTAACATGTACAGTCAAGAAGGCCAAGTTGCACTCTGCTCAGAGAGGACCGACTTCCCTGTTCCCCCTATCACACCAGCTCTTCAGTAGCACAGAACCACATCGTCCCTGCCTCACCCACAACCGGAAGGTAATCAGGCAGTAATCATCGCGATAGGATGGTGGAACTGACGTTATTTGGTCTACCCTCAGTTCCAATTAGCAGTAATTTATTTGGGGGTTTTGTGGGTTATTTGTTTACTGTGGTAGGGGGAGACTTGTCGGTCCCCTATAAGAATAGTGCAAAGTTGTAACTCTCGGCCTCCTTGATTATAGGTTAAATTAAGTTAATAAAGAAGGAGCCATGTCACAAGTATGGAAGAGTGTGGATATTGCGTGGCTCGCGGTAGTGTGTTCCCTTCATTAAAGCTTCCTAGCAATGTTAGTTACATAGTTGAAATGCGTTAAAGTTAGATAATGATAGCTATTCTCTAAAAGAGAAAGAAGAGAATTTCACTTGGAAAAAAACACGGACACTTTTATTCTAGAACTTTTACAATCTCGGAACTACAAAATTGACAAACCTTGTGATGGTGTTGAAACCGTAGGATACACTTACCTACTACAAAACAATTAATATTCAGGTGAATTCAATAAAATGTAGTAGGGGTGATGCTCCTACAGACACAAAACTGTGCAATAGGTACTTATTTATTATATTTTAAAAATAGTTGAAGCCCGTGATTTTATATTGACCCCTTGGTTCTTCCATGTGTTTCGACAGTCATGGGACGCCTACTTCAGGAACAGTGCAGCAGGAGCGGCTCAGGCATATGTGCCGCCACCATCACTCGCAGGCGCCCCCAAAGGCCACGTTCCCATATCGGCGCTGGCGCCTCTCATGGGTGGCGGTGCCGTCGCCGGTGGACACGTCTCTGAGAAGGTCATCGACGATCATTTAGCCGTCCAGGCCATCATTAGATCCTATCAGGTGCGTACATCCTCCACACCATTCCGTAAACAACTAGGTACCACCCAATTTTTTTCTTCTTCTTCTTTCCTCTGGTTTCTTGGTCGTGGGGCCACCCAATTTTGATTCTACAACTTGATTCTATGCCTACTAGTTATCACTTTTTTATGTGATTTATTATTATTCAGTCATTTTTCTATGCTACTTGATGCAATATCCACCGGGAAATTGAATGAAACGACATAATTTACTCGGTACCTAATAGAATAATTTATGAAACATAATTATGCTTAGGCATAAATCTTCTGGAATCACGGGTGAAAGATAACTAAGCTTTGTGGCAGTTTTACTACCATTATCAATGATTCGTGCATTCATTTTATTACAACCCGAAACCTCGAGAGTTCATTGAAAATTTTAAAGAGACTAAGCAGGGAACCTACGGAATTTTATTTTTGTCTACTTGGTTTTAACTATTCCTTTTATTTGGCATTTTGCGAGGAAGCACTTCACGGTTATTTCAAATGTTGATACTCAATTAATTGTTTTAATCACTACACTTTTGGCTTTCTGCATGAAATATCCCGACACTACAAGAATGGGGACAAGAATAAACAAAGACGTTCAAGCGAAAACGTTTTTTAGTGCTGTGATAATGTAGGAAAGTTAGATGCGGTTTTGTTTTTTTCAATTATTTGGGCGGTTTTTAGTTTTTATAAAAATGGGAAGTGAATGTGCCAGCTGCCCCTTGGAGTCAAACAATTAAACTCCTAATAAGTTAAAGCTGTTCCCGATAGGTGACGAAATAAACCTTCGGGATACACAGTTTAATACCTATGTTGTCACTGCAACATAATTTCTTGCTTAAAATTGAATCCTGAACTGTCACTGTGTCATAATCAAAGATTTTAATCAAGACTGAAAGTATTCCTTTTGTGAAAAGTTTATTGGGTTTAATTCATTGTTTGATTCAAGTATCAAGAATCAAACTGGTGAAGAACATTAGTGGTGTCTAATATATTTATATGATGATCTGCTGTAGGTATTAAATCTACAGTTGAAAATAAGTACTTTCATAAATTTCCGGGATGTTTGATGTGACAGGGAGTTGAACAAGATCCAGTTTGTTATCTTGTTTGCCTGTCATTGAAGTGATTTACTGTTTGACAACCAATAAGTCTTCTGCATTTGATAGATTGGCGGGGTCATGGTTTATTTGACTCTTCATATTGTAATTCTGTTAAGTCGAGGTTTTTTATGATCGAATTTCAGTCAATACGGCGTTACTGGCGCCGAGAGCTCGTTGACTGCTGGTCATTACAGTCATATTTCTCTCTGGAATCCGTCTAAATGTTTTGTTTTCCAAACGCGGGGTCATGTTTTGTAAACTCGCCTGTTTTCATTAATTTGATTAACGAGGTAGGCGATTGTTGGACCTTCAATGGGTATCCTTGGGGACATCATGGGCCTCGGGAGGGGGATAAAAATTGAAACACTTCAAATTTCAGTGTTGCACATTCAAGTTTGATAACTGAAATCCAATAATAAATATGACACGCTTGAGTGAAGTCAGATAGAGACTTATATATTTTGTAATATATTATATCAGGAGCAAGGGTCGACGATTTATTTCGAGTTTTAGTAGGCCCTTCAGTAGATTGGTCATTCCTCTTCATTGCATGAGTTTGGTTAATTTTTCGTGATACATCTATTCCCACCCAGGGTCGGGCTGGCCGCAGTCCAGAATGCCTCCAGGCCCCTAGTCCCAGGAGACCCCCAGCCCCATCAATGAAAAACAGATGAAAAAACTAAATGAATAATTTATAAATAAATAAACCCTCTCACTGGGTCCCCACTACTCTCGGACCTAAGGGGCTCCGATAATTTAAATTGTCATCGAATCGAATTAAGTTTAATCTTCCTTGGTTACTGAATATCGTTGTGAAGGTACGACGGATCTTTATCGGTGGGTAACCTGTAATAATGACAGAATAATTACCCTCGAGCAATAGTTCGTAGCGTTTGTGGACCACTGAAGAACAGTAATCTACGCAGAATGGTTTTATCTATACAGAAACTGATAAACCGTTGTGTAATAATTATGCAGCTGTTTTCAAATTTACTTCACCAATTCTTGAGAGTTGGTCATAAATAAAGTAATCTCTCCTAGGCCAAGTATTCGACCAATTTATAATGGTTGACTGGTGAAGTTAATTATTACAAGTGGTCGAGACATCTAGAATCTAGTTTTACACAATGTTTCTAGCTGTTGACGTTCGTGTCTCGGCTCTCATAGCTTGACCTTGGTGCTCTAAAAGCCTTAAATCGGTGAAATCCCACCAGGTATTACGTAAGCCTTTGAATGTAATAACTAGTCACCTTCACTCCTCTCTAAATTGGACATTTACCTACTGTAAATTTCGTAGGAGGAAAAGTAGAAACTTTTCTGTATTGAGAAAAGATGATTTGATGATTTTCTGATTGTTGCATGATGTTGTGTGTCACCTGGGGTATCAATCCAGACGATTTCACTCTTTCGGGCGGAAAAGCGGTTCTAAATCTGTTGCGAGTGGCATGATAATAATTTTAGAAGTTAACATAACTTATCGAACTCTGAAAACTTCTTATGTTACTTTTAGACTCATGAAGTACAAATTCTTACCTCCAAACGACTGGATACGAAGTAAAAGAAATTGGTCAGTTTTAGTTGAAAATGCGTTCTTTTGTACTGTACACAAACGTCTGAACTGAGCAAATAGATAACTTGATGGTGAAGTTTTTCGTATGAGCCTCTATTAAATAACCCTGACTATCTACGGCTTCATTATTTGATGACCATCACCTTCTTCGAACTGCAGGGAAATCCGTTTTAATCTACATTGGAAGATGTTATTATTTTTAAAATCAATGAACCACAATTCTAGGTAAATCTTCAATAAGTTAATTGATTCTTGAGCTACCTACCGCTGCCGGTTTTGAGTGGCTCATCGATCTTTCGACTATGATTTGTTACGAATATTGCGACGTTATTTAAAACATATTAGGCGTCGATAAGAAAAAAAATTCGGGAGTCTAGAATGTGTGTTGAGAAGCTTGAGCCAACTGGGATGAATGAGATTAGATAATTAGATAAACGAAGGAAAAGTAGAGCGAATGAGGTGGGTCAATCATCCTGGAGGAATGTGATTGGTCGGAGCAGGGCAGACCCCCGGAGAACCTTTTGTATTGTGATCAGATGTTTTCGACAGTCATTATCTGAGGGAATTAAACTCGAAGAGGACGGCACTATAAAAAGAATTTGAAACAATAGACCGTAGGGTTGCCGACAGCAAATATTTGAGAACGAGTCGACGTTGTTTCCGCTTTGCATGGACGTCTGTATCAGTAGGTATTCACTGCTCGCAGTTTGCAGATGTTTCTTATCTTGTGGAATGTTTCACAGGCTGAAAGAGGAAAGAAAATGTGCAACTGCCTATATTATCCGTTTACAGCCTAAATGGCAGACACGGTTGTTTGTCCTTTTTGATTTTGCTGGGTCGAGACAGAATAAGCTTCTCCTGGTTTGAATATTGAAAGACAGAACTGGTCACGAGGAATGGGAGGGGGGGATTCCAACGTATGGTTTGGCATCAATCATCTCTCCTTACTCACGTTTTGTACACGTTTACACTCATTGTAAATTTGTCCGATCTCTTTAATAAATTATTGTGGTGGGCTCAAATTTCCCATTATTCCAAGTGACCAAGATTTTATAGATTCCTAATTAAGAGTGCCTTTCCATGTATTATAAACTTTTTCACGGACTCTAATGGACCTCCATATCACTCAAGGTTTCATGCTCTCTAATCACCCTTGCGGGTGTTCATTATTTGGCATAAAGAAAAGTGGGTGCCTGAATCTCACTTTCAATAACGAAATTTGTAGTGCCTACTCAATCCATCCAAAACATAAGATCACATCACCGACTCATAATATTATTGAAAAGTTCGCTGTTCCTACATTAACCTGACTAACTAGTAAAGTAACTACCTATGGAACAACATGTTGCCAGGTGAACGATTTTCTTCAATTGCAAAGTTGAGAGGAGGGGGATATAATTAGAATTGTGAGGCGAATCCAAGGGCAGTAGTGAGGGAGGGGTGGTATGAAGGTCATGAGTCTAGGTGGGTCCAGAACGGCGGCCAACAAAACGCTCGTTTGGGGCACTTGACGTAACGACATCCGACAATCAGCTGCAAGTGACAATTGCGCCTCGCTGCAACTTTTCTACGACACACGACAATGTTACTGAAATTCTAATATTCAAGCATTCAGTATGCTAAATTTGAGACGTTACAGCCTTAAGTTTTAAGAGGAAATATCTGACTTCCGATAATGTTAAATTATTGTGATAAATGATCGTAGAATTAGGCCAGGTATATTGAATGTTACGTAGGGTTGAGAGCGAAGATAAATAAATCTGGACTCTTCAATAGTTCAGTCCGACATGTTCCGCTTAAATTAACCTCATCAGGGACTTTATGCTTGTGGGAGAATTTCACGTCGTCATTAATTACACTACACTACGGGGGGGGAGGGGGATGGGAGCAGCCTTCGATTGAATACTTTTGGTTTGTGATTGTTCCATATCGTCCATTGCGCACCAGTATGACGATAAAAAGGAGCTGCGCTCACTTAAGGGGCCAAGGACCCATGTAATTCAGTTTTTCAAATTATTGTTCCCACCCAATTTTGATGCGGTTCGCGGCATTCTTCTTGTCATTCAATTCTCTAGGGAGAGCATCTATGTATAATTTTAAGTTGTATAATTTGGTTTTTTTACAGTCAAATTGGCATAAAGGCAAAACGTTTCCGTAGAGAATAAAAAAATAGGGAGAATGCCGCAAACCGCATCAAAATCCGTTGGAAATTGGTCGAGAAAAATGTGAAAAACTGTGCAACGCTAAGATGGAGGGGATAGGGGGGAGGATATCCGTATTTTAAACTTATTGGTCCTAGGTAGTAATAATGTTATAGTGAGATTTCTTATCGACCCTTCGGCAGCTGAGATTTAGGCATTTTTGAGGACATTTTGAGCTCCGTCCTTGCCCCCTTAAGTATCTTAGCTGAAAGGGGTGATACATGGGTGGTCGTTTTAACTTGAAAAATCTAAAAAAAAACAAGAGTCACAATGACATCAGTGAAAGGCTGAATTGGAATTCGGAATTCAGCCCCTCACTAATGTCATTGTGACTCTTCTTTTGGAGAAATTTTTTGGGTTTTCACCACAAATTTTTTGGGTTTTTGTAAACAAAAAGCACTTACTCAATCGAAGGCTGCTTCCTTTCTTCGCCGTACTACAGTGTAATTAATGACGACGTGGAATTCTCAGACAAGCATAAAGTCCCTGCTGAGGCTAATTTAAGCGAAACATGTCGCTTCACACTCAACCCTACATACGTATAGTACCACGGGGCCACACAGCAACATATTGAATGTTGTACTTTGTAAGTACCTACGCGCGGGAGAGCAAAATGTCGGAAATTATGAAGAGCCTAATATTAATCTGGATTTGTGCAAATCTTATCGTTGCCTGCCTATGAGGTCAATATACCAGAACTAGAAAACGATTATCCTGGTCAATTTTTGCATCATTATTAGTTTTTCTTCACCCGAGTTACGAAAGGTTATCTCAACAATAGTTGACCCGGTTGATCACCCAGATACCGATGAACTGTTTTATCACGTCGATTCGTATTTTCTAATATTTAATTCAAATAAGCTTGTTTTCCGTTTCTAGGCAGCTGGCACATCGTTCATCTAAAAACAATCCTCTAGGATTCTAACTAATTCAGATTCAACATTTTTTTACCGCTGTTTGCAGTTCAGACGCTTTTAGTTCCTGATTTCGATGGCTTCACTCGATCTCACGGAAATATTTATATTTAGGGCAAATTTCGATTTTCTCACCAAATTTCGTTCCATGAACTAATACAAAAGATATTTCTTTGATTTTCTAAAGCATTATTTTCGATTCCTACTCATTTTGCGGTAAATTGAGGCACCCAATGAGGAATTCAATTTTTATCTTGCAGAAAATCATTCAGAGCTCTTGGCAAATTTCCTTGAAATCCGTTTTCACAAATGAGCGATTCCATTGGCGGGAACTTGGAAATTTCACACTCGTCTTCCGTGTTGACAATAATTAGTTAGTGGTAATTTCCGTTATTGGACGGAATTTGGCCAATAAAGAGGCATTCGAAACTCATGAAAATTTCCCGTCATTTAACTGCCCATAGCGTCCACTGGAGGCCAAAGTATACTCACTTAGTCTGCTTCAAATTCCTTTTTCCTATCACTTGTCGATCTCTGTGATCACCTTTCAATTACTATAAATTTATTGACATGAATTAATGAGATACTGAGTCATTTAGCGTATTCGCGTCAGCCTGGCATATATCGTCGTTGAAGATGCAACACGTGCTAACATTTTGGGCAAAGTGAGATTATTATGCAGTCAGAAGCGCAATGTCGATCTATGAAGTTAGTTTCAGCAAAATCTCAACAGAACGCGCTCAAATCTCATATAAAAATTATAACATTTATAAAATTATAAAACAATTATAAAATTATAACATGGCATGTTATCATTTTTTGCGATTTGTCCACATTTTGTTGAGATTTTGCTGAAACTAACTTCATGGATCGACGTGGCACTACATTGCGCTTTGCAGGGGTTGTATCTTCCATTATCATATATCACTTTGTATATCACAAATCACTTTGTGATATCTGATAATGGAAGATGCAAATTCTGCAACTCAGTTTTATGTCTCTCCTGAAAAGTTGCCATAAGTCAGAGTTGCCCCAGTTCTTCAACTTCAACGACGACATATTCTTTGATTATAATTGAATATTCAACTTCAAACATCTAGGCCTATATTTTTATACGTTGAGCATATTAATTTATTGTTTTTTTGTCCCTCTGATTGCTTTGTTTCGATTTTGTTGGGTGCTACTGTCGATTTTGTCGGATTTTTTGGCATGGATTTACGCAGTGAATTTCATTGTATCGACTTACTACTTCAGATAATCATAAGACCTAATCCGAGTGTAAATGTTTGTTTTATTAAGTTTAAGTACAAAGATTACGTAGTTGAAGTCTAATGGATTATTAATATGATTTTGCCAATACCTACCATAGTTTATTTAATCTCATAGTTCAATTTCGTAGTTTAGGATCTCATTACGGTTCACCCATCGAGAACACTAAACATTACCATGTAGACGTAGATGAGTCCCCATCACTCCATTGCTACTGACTTGGTTCTTATCATCAAGCCAGCATGCGTACATATTCTAGGCCGTTGTTTCGTGCATGGCCGAATCATCTGACTTGCATATCAGGATTTTTAGGGCTTGTTTTATGTTAATTACTTGTTAAATAATTCGCCATCGCTCTTTTGATTTTTAACTGCATTTCTTGTTTTCCTCTACCTAGTTTATGATTACGTTACTGAATGGTCCGTGCGGCATGACTCATGAGTTTGATTCCACATTAATTTATTATGTACCTATTATCTCTGTGTTTGACTTAGAATGGGTTGACTCACCGACAGGTATCATTTAATGACACTCTTCAGATTTCTATCCATTAGAGGAGGAGGCCATCAAGTGTCCTCCACGACGTCGTGCACTCAAATCATCATTGTGAGTGATCTAAAATTACGACAAAGAAAAAAAACCCTGAAATGATCAGCGCCCGAATTGAAAACTGACTTGAATATAATTATCTAATACAATTACATATTTACTGGTTGAAGTACATGAAATGTGAATCACATGAACCTTACCCATTTTATATCCGCTAAACGAGCATATTTCAACGTATCCATTTAAAAAAAAGTGCATAATACTTGAAAATAAAAATCTTACATCAAATTAACATGTTCTCCTTCAAAACTGGTAGAAAATGTAAAGAGTAGAGTCAGACTCAGTCCTGCGAAAACGTGCTCGAAATCTGTGGTATCCTTTACTGTAACACTTCTGTCGTGTGTTATTTCAAAAATCAAAAATGTATAGGTCAAGTTCAATTTATTTCCCACTGCCTCCTCCTCTAATTTTAATGCAATCATTATCCTAATCCGTTTTTTAGTGGCAATTATCGAAGTACCTTCTTATGCTGGGTATAACTTTTGATATTTAACTCAAATTTAGAAAAAAGTTGCATGCAATTTTTCATACAATTTCAAAAGAAAATGGCATGAGTTTGCTTGGAAAAATAATTGTTGTTGACATCCAAAGTACCTACCGTTTTACTGTCTCAGGTATTTTGGATTATTGTATTATATTATTATTTTATTATATTATATAGACTTGAATATTACGATCGGCCCATTCTTTATATCTCAAATTTAGTCGTATTGATGTGATCTTTGTCGTTATTCGTTTATTGTTTCTTGTATTTGTTCTTGTAGTTGATTGAAGTAGGTAGGTAGTAGTTATTGTTTTTTGAGAATTTTCGTGTTATTGGGATTTGGGTAAGTAGATTTGTCGTAGAAAGATTTGAAATATTGCTTCATCCTTGGTAATTACCAGCAATATTAGTAGTGCTTAGTTTTGGGTGTCACACTGCATTATTAACCTTGGGATGTTTTTAAGGTATTCTCTGGTTCTAATAACTTTGATCTTTAAATTACAAAGGAAATTTTGAAAAATTATCAGATCGAATTACAACCTCTTTAACAAATTGTAGTACTTTTCTACTTACTATTTTCGTCAAATTTCCTTATTCACATGAAGCCAAACGTTTCTGAAAGAAGCCATTGTGGTCCCACAGAGTAGCTCATCGCCTTTTTTCTGCAGTTAATAATAATGTCTGAAATAAGTGTGTTAGTTGAAGGAATGATCACCTACTCAAGTTTTGTAATTTTGACTCGTATACAATTCTGGAGCTTTGATTTTGGTTGAGGAATCCCAACTTGCTGTTCCCCTCCGTGCATAGGGGGCATACTATTCAAAACGGCATAAATCACGTCAAATGGGAAGGGTCGTATTCTCTAACTGAGATTTGAAAGCTTTGGGTTGGGCTAAGCATTGGACTAAAACTACTGAAATACTGGATAGCTTTCAGGCCGTTGTTGATAATGATAACTCATACTATGATACTACCATGTAGATCCTGATAGCCCTCTCGTAATGTTTATTCCCAACCTCAAGTTCATTGAATGTGTACCTACCGAGAAAGTGTTACGTCAACAATGGATACTATAATCTACCTTCTTCTTCTTCAATTCTATCGATAATACTCACATCAATTTTTGAATGGGTTCGTTTAACTACATTTCGGGACGCTTTTTCAGAAATATTAAGAGCAAAATAAGAAACCAAATCTTCAAAAATATATTGACGTAACATGGAACCATTAAAAAGTGGAATTAGAAGTAAGACAAATCGTAAATGGAGCAACATTGTCTTCCCTGTGAGCTGTGACCTGTCGATTACATTATTAGAGACTCGGAAATAATTATCCAATTGTTCCTGGTTGCAGTGTCCTTCGGGAGACCAAAATATAAATATTTACAAGAATGTCAGCTTCTTTTAGAATACTTTTCACCATGACACGTATCTTCCACCTGCGCACGTTGATTTAGAGCTCGATATTCATCACCCCTTTATGAAAACTATTGCTAATGTACCGAAAAATCTAGTATTTCATTCTTCTAATGTAGTAAGAATCCTCGTCCTGTAGAGATAATATCCGAAATGGCTACCTTCGCCCAAAAACCTTGTTTCCAATATTTTTTTATAGCTTACCATTTGATAAAAAACCTAGGAAAACCCCATTCTTCTTGATATTTGTAAATATGTTTCTGAGAATACTCATTAAGAATGTTTTGATTTCTTTAATTGAGTGTGACCTATTAATTTATACCTAAGCTCCATTCGAAGTGATGTGGATATTATCGATAGAATTGAAGTAGGAGATGAGTTATGGTTTCCTTGCTACTTCCATTACTTTTTCAGTCTATATCCATTGAAAAAAGGGATTGGCTCACGCTATATCTGAGATCTCTTATTTGCAGCACTAATCATAACCTTGTATACATGTTTTGGTTTGCCTTGTTGGGACGCGGGGATCTCAGATAGCCAATGTTCCAGTAGTTTTAATTCGTGGTTTTTATTTATTTTTTATTTTTTTTTGTGTCGATATGGGCTGTTGATGTTGTTGTTGAACATTGGTGTTGTGTTGGTTGGTCAACTCAGGCACGAGGCCACTTTGTGGCGGAGCTGGACCCGCTGGGAATCATGTACGCCGACTTGCACTCCCCTTACAAGGACCGCAAGGGGAAGCCCCATGAAATGGTCGTCCGTCAGTACATGCTTGGTAAGATAGTAACAAAAACGAAATGCCTGTGGGGTGCGTATTACTTCTTGATGTTCTCTTCTTTCTGTCAGCACCACACCACCCACTCCAGAATTTCTGTCCGTAATTATTTTTTGTATTTTTTGTTCCCTCTTTCATTTTGTACTTTCCATCCCAAAACTCTCTCATTATAGTACTCTCCCGTATTTGTAAATATTGTACAGTCCTCTTAGCCAAGTTACACTCAGAGTATTGTGTTTGGCCATCTCAGTTTTAAGTGACAATTTCCATCGCGATCTCGACCTACGGTGGTTCACTTAAGCCAAACAGAATTTACAAATTGTGGAGTTTCCTGAAAAATAAAGTTTTCTCTTATTAAGTTGTCTCCATTATTCCAAAATTCTTTCACTGTGTGTGACTGGAGAGACATGACTCGAAATCACTATTACTCATTGATTTTCCTGTAAAATTGCATCTCTAGAACCTGATTTGGAAAATCTGTTGGTAGATAGGGCTGAAACATGAATTTTGGTCTACATGAATGAAACAACGTCTAAACTCATGATCCATCAGACGTCACTAAACTACATTGAGAGCTTCAAGTTTTGTCGTTTTATTGAAAGTGATCAATTCCCCAGTTTGTTTAATGAGAGCTATTTTGTTGAGTAGGTAGGTATTTTCTTCATCGTTGTCTGTACATAAGTTTAATATTAGTTAAGTATCCTTTCCCTTCATTCGAGAGAAGTCTGAAGCGTAGCACCTTGAGCATGTTGCATGGTGTGTTCTACTGTAAGCCTCTATACCGTACCAACTCCTCTGATAAGGCCCTGACTCACAAAGGTAATGTTTAGCCACAGTTCTCGTTGTATATGTTTTCGTAAAATTCGTCGAATTTCATCAACCAATCATTCTTAAATGTACAGTTTTCCTATCAAAAATAACCATTTCACACATTTCATGAGTGAACCGTAACTAATTGTATAATCATGTACACTATACAAAACAAATTTTGTGTTCTCGTTATTCGTTTCGCAACATCTAATAATGTTTTGTTTACTTTTTCATGTTCATTTCTCCCTTGTTTCCGCTGCCGTTTTGTGTGAACTCGTGTTGTGTTCAGATTCGTGGACACCACATCGCTAAGTTGGACCCTCTGGGCATCAACTCTGCTGACCTCGACGACAAGCCACCTCCAGAACTCCTCTACAATCACTACGCTTTTGGTAAGCTACTCCAACCTCCGCCAAAATGTAGGAAATCTATTCAGTAGGTACCTATTCGCGAGATATTGGAGTTTTTCTCCTTCCTTCACTCTTTCACGCAAAGTAAGAATTCTTGTAGCTCTATTTGAATTATCCAAACGAAAGGCGTGTTGTTGCTATTGTACATTTTGCTACTAAACTTGCTAGGTGAGTCGTGTGGTTTGTGTTCAGTCATCAGCTAAGATCTGTTCGACGTAGCTTCTATTTTGTATCCCATCTATTGGAGCCCGTTATCCCTGCTGTGTCTCAGCCTACCTGTTTCCTAGAGTACTCGTTCTTGTCACGGGTACTTGAGGGCCATCTAGTCAGGCTTCCTGTGTCAGAATGTGCTGACATTGGCTCGCGTTTTTTTTAACTACTGTGCAGTCGATGTAAATTTCTGTGCAGTGGTGTAAATTAATTTGCTGTAAATCCTGAAATACTCAACTTTATCCTAATAGAAGAACCTTGGGTATCAGCATTTTGAGGAATTTAAATTCCTTTGTAATTCAGCATACCTCCAAGAGGCGTTCAAGTCTATTGCTTTGTGATTAAATTCTCAAATATTTATGGGTTTCAACTCATACAAAAAAAATTTTGCTGCTTTAAAGAGAGGGAGCGTGTGTGAT
>JAEMON010000008.1:22852955-22871593 GCA_030264115.1 Lygus lineolaris | reverse complement strand
TCATGTTAAATTGGAATGTTTTGAATTTCACGGTGGGGTGTGACGTATGTACCTCCAGAGGTACGTACGTCACACCCCCTGCTGTCCCTTTCAAAAACCGTTCGTGGATATTATACGTAGTCAGCATGGATGCGCTTCGGCCAATCAGCGCGCTCCATTTCCGCGCGCATTTCTTCAAACGTTCACATTTCTCTTCGTCGATTAAAAAAAAAAAAAAAAAAAAAATAGGGAGACCACATAATTATGAAATAACCCCACTTTGGCCATTTAGAATCGATTCCCTTTCAATAAAAATTGTAAAAAAAAAATCATGTGCAGACCCCATTGTTATTAGGAAGGTACGTATTACTGACCGTGCAGCATCGTTGATAGGCACAACTTATCATTTTATTATTAACTTATGTAACTTTCCTCTGTTTATTGCACTGCACATACTATTAAACTTTTTCAAATCTTACACTTCGCACATTATTACACTTTTCGCTCCTTTCGATAGTATTGGAACTATTTGAAAAACGCATGTGCTTCAGTACTGTTTATGGGCGTTTTGTTGAAATACTAGTATAATATCCCCAGTTGCGATTCGGATTCCCAAATAATATTGTTCAACGTCACTACTGGTCAATCCTTTACCTATTGGGTCTGTTAATGGTCTTAAGTTCAGATAGTTTATTGTACTTATTTAACTCTGATACCTATTGTTCATGAATCATACTGTGGATATTGTACTAGTAAGAAAATTTGGTTAAGGAAAATTATTATTCTTTATTAATCAGCGGTGATCTGAACTGAATGCCGGAATTGTTTCTTCTGCGGTGATGTAAGTAGAGCCACTCTAAGCACTGGAGGCATCAGACTTCTCTCGCTCACTAGACTAGACCCAAAAATCCATCACCATCCCGACTAACACGATTTTCGAATTGATTCACTAACAACATTGTTTGTCTTTAATAGTTTGGCTGAAATACCAAGCTTTCGTTGCGTTATTTGTCACGATTAATTTGTGAATCACAATTGTGTTCATGATTGTTCACCTGTACCTATGATGTAACTGTGTAATGTACTACAGCAGTGTATTTTGAATTCTCACAAACATATTAATTTTATAAGGGAAATTCGGTTACTGAATTGAATCATCTTGATGTTGCTCTTCGTCTGTCTTGGGCTCCCTTGACCGGCTGAAAGGTAAAAATTCTTAAGGCTGCATTTTTCTTCACCATAACATAAATGGCATTATTTAGATTCGATTAAAAGGGTAGTATTTCGTGTTGTGATCTTGTGTAGCTTAATCTTTGGAATCCTTCAATGTGTCAGTACCTGGACTCCTTGTGGTTAAACAAAAAAGAAATACAGTGCGCGTATGGGTAGGAATTTCGTGTTGTTGACTCCAAAATTGGATTCAACACCCTCAAGAATCTCCTTATGCACATTTTTTGATCGGAATTCCATCAGGTTGAACTAAAACCTTGTGAATTAGAGTCTATAGATTGAATGTTTCGGTAGAGGTAGTTTACATTATTCAAATTAATGAACTAGTACCGAAGGTTGGGTTGTGAGTACGGCCGTTTTCGGAAATGCGCAGATTCAAGTACCTACACACTCTCAGCTACGAGCACATCAGAAGGAATTAAAGATGAATTTTCTTCGACAAATCCGTGTTTAAGATGGTTTTGAACGGAGAAATCAGTAGTTTACCGGTAAAAACGACTGATGTTTTGTCTATTATGGTGTTACAATGAAAACATTGTGGCCTTGGCCAAGCCTAAAAAGAAGTTGGAGAGAGGCGCGTGACACCATAGGTACAGCTTCCATAACTTTCATAAAGGTCAGAACTGGGTAGAGAACATACGTTTTCTGTTACTTTGTAGTAAATTAAATGGAATTTAAACGGGTCCACTAGTTGTGTGTTTCAGAATAATGCAAAAAGAACAATATCGGTTATTGTACGAGTACAAACAAAAAATACACTGTTTTCAGAAAAAGCTACTAAAGGAACAATCGTCTATCTTGCTCCTATTTTTTTTAACCTGGTTGAAAATAAGAAATAATCATGCTAAAAATTCCTATCTCATTGCTAAAACTGTCCTTGTGGGTCAATAGATAGAAAATCATTCATTCATAAATTCTATCCAGATTATCATTCTTATCCATTTGTAACTTTAGCCCTCATCCTCAACTCACATTCTTCATCTTTCCTCATTACTGATGTTTTTTTGTTTTTTTTAATGGAAACAGAGGAAGAAGATATGAACAGGACCTTCAAACTGCCAGCTACGACTTTCATTGGCGGCAAATCGAAAGTCCTGACTCTCAAGGAGATCTTGGAGCGGCTGGAGGCGGCTTACTGTCGTCACATCGGAGTTGAGTTCATGTTCATCAATTCGTTGGAACAGTGCAACTGGATCAGGCAGCGGCTCGAGTCGCCTGGAGTGATGGACATGGACGCCAACAGCAAACGTCTCCTTCTCGCTCGTCTCACAAGGGCTACTGGGTAAGCATATAATCATTATGACAGTATAATATTCCATGGGTCTTACAGACGAAACAAATGAAATCGAGAGTAAGTAAGAAGTTTGGCAAAGCATGCTGCATTAGTTAACACAAAATTCCATCCTTCCGTGGTATAATTTCTAATTCCCAATCAAGCTCTTCTACCACTCAATTTTAGTAAAATTGAGAAAACATAAAACACCCTTATATTAGAGAATGGATATGAATAGACAAGAAGTCAAAAAAAGGAAAAAGAAAAGGTGATACAATTGATATTGAGCGTAGGATAGAGAACTACCTAGGTACTACTCTGCCAGAATCAATATAGGTAATCAATATAAATTTAAATATAGAAATTCATTGAATTACCAGATCGATTTGATGCTGATGGTAAGTTTTCAAAAGAGAAAGAAAATTAATGAAAATATTAAATACCACGAGGTTGGTATACATGGATTAAAGGATCGATGAAAGATTTTGAATAATGAAACTCACTAGACGGATGTCGCAGAAGTGATGAAGCCAGTTTCTGGAGGGGAGAAGTCTACTGGTCCTTTCCCCCTGTGGAGGGAGACTACTTGATGGTTTCCCCCGTCTTGATTTTTGCTAATTCTGAATTATACTATGTCCTTCATTAAATCTTTATGGAAACGAAACCTACAAAGTTCAACCACACCTTATGTACATGTATCTCATGTCCGTGATTAACAATGTTCTCTTCTCACGTAGATTCGAGTCTTTCCTCGCAAAGAAATGGTCGAGCGAAAAGAGGTTTGGTCTTGAAGGAGCTGAAATCCTCATCCCCGCAATGAAGCAGATCATCGACAAATCGACCGATTTGGGCGTGGAATCCATCGTGATGGGAATGCCCCACAGAGGCCGACTCAATGTTTTAGCCAACGTATGCAGGAAACCCCTTGAGCAGATCTTCACGCAGTTTGCTGCTCTCGAAGCCGCTGATGACGTAAGTCGCTCAACTTGCTGATGCTTCTGTGATTTCTTGAGAAAATACATTCCATCAGGAACCACTCGAAAAATGTTGTATCGTAGTAGGTACCATAATATAATTTTACCATGATAGAATACATTAGGTACCTACTAAGTTTACGAGTTGTAATGTTATAAATTATTGCGAATGTGAGAATTGATCATGGAAAGGATTCAACACACCTTGGTATACGGACAATTGAAATTCATTGTAAAACATCTAGATACTAAGAGTGGATAAATTTACATCAATTTTGGTTCCGATAAATTAGTACATCACCCGTTGACTCAGTTCCAAGACCTGAAGATGACAGCATTTCGGTCGAAAGGCTGGGGAAAGAAGTGAAAGTTTTCTGTTAGACCTCACACCTAATCTCACCATCAAAGATCATCGAAAGTAGAAACATGATTGTGCTCTCAAATTTTCCCTTATTTTAAACTTGTCTTACCAATCTCATTACGTTCAATCCACAGATTTCTTAATACATACAAACGTGGTCGTTTTCGTCTCTGGCGAGCGTTTTTCTCGAGGGAAAGACCAACAACAACTTTCCTCTCGATTCTTTACGTAGTTCTCACTCATTGTTTTATTGGTCGAAAATTTATCTTGAATCCATACATTTAATAAATATATAAGGGCACTTCTTATTTAATCTTATTTCTCCTCGTCCAGGGATCTGGTGACGTGAAGTACCATTTGGGAACGTATATCGAACGACTCAACCGCGTTACGAACAAGAACATCAGGCTGGCTGTTGTAGCCAATCCTTCTCATCTTGAAGCTGCCGACCCCATCGTCCAGGGGAAGACCCGTGCGGAACAGTTTTACAGGGGTGACGGCGAAGGCAAGAAGGTAATTCAACCGTAATGTATACCATAATGCTGAAGAGAGCGAAACCCCAAACCATAATATTGGCTTGGTTATTATTATTTGTTTAATTGTACATTGTCACGGCCTTTTTCCACCTTGGGGAGGGGGGATCTTCGATATCCACCCATTGTGGCTCGTATGTCACCGACTTTAGTCCTACCCAGTTTATGGCCTACCTAGAAGACATTTCCAGGTGAACTATGGCAGTAAGGATTTTCAAGAGAATTGAATCGGGTTTGGAGGGCAGTCAGAAATGGGCTGGGTGTATTGGCAAAGTCATGTGCTTATTTTTTAGTTTAGCTGTTTAGTTTTGAATAACGAATGTGCCAACTTCCTGGACAAAATGGAGAACTTTTTTTTATTTTGTAATTTGAAAGATCTTATTGAGGGCTTTCCAAAAAGGTGCTATGTGAGGGGAGGGGTTTCGTTCGATTGAAAGTTACCGAAAATGGGTCTTGTAATGTGAACCTATTTGGCGTCACCGACCCCCACCCCCCGCCTGCCTGGGGGACCCCCTTTTGCGCAACCTAAATGGCCCGGATGGAGCTGCCTTTCAACCCATTTTCTGGGCAAACCAGCCGTAATTTCAAGCTGAAAATTGGCACCAGGGGGTTTTGAAGGGCGCTGAATCAGATTTAGTTGTTCAAAATGCTAAATTCCTACCCATGAAAGGTCCCCATTACGTCACCTTTCGTCATAAAATGGGTGGAAATAAATGACATGGTATAGGCACTCCTGAGCCCTGAGGTTGGGAAAACATTCCAGATGGTAGACGTCATAACTCTTGTCGGGACTTTTTGAAAAGCTCTCGATGTTTATTGATTTCTCATACGATCTTGTGGATGCCTAGGTGATGTCCATCCTTCTGCACGGAGACGCAGCTTTCTGTGGTCAGGGCGTCGTGTTTGAGACTTTCCACTTGTCTGACCTCCCAGACTACACGACCCACGGAACCATCCACATTGTTGTCAACAACCAGATTGGATTTACTACCGATCCCAGGTTCTCCCGCTCCTCTCCGTATTGTACAGGTTTGTTCGCTGATATTTTACCGCTGTAATTTGAAAAATTTGGAAATAACTCTGCGAGGTTGCAAAATCGCAGTTGAAATTAAATGACACCTCAGATACCTATAACTTACTCAGTTAATTGGATGTTTGTTTCTTTGTTAGACGTTGCTCGCGTGGTGAATGCTCCCATTTTCCATGTCAACTCCGACGACCCTGAGGCTGTAATGCACGTCTGCAACATTGCTGCTGAATGGAGGAATACCTTCCATAAGGATGTGGTCATTGACATTGTAAGTATCAAAACCGGAATTTCGGCTTTCATCGGGAATATCTGCTATTTTATTCATTTGTGTTATTGAATAATATTCTTCAAGTTATAGTTTTTACAATAATGTCTACCTATTGGTCTGTTACATATGTAATTCACATATTTCTTCCATGAGACAGTCTTAATTTTCAGCTCATTAAACTTTTTCAAATGACGTGTTTCCTAAAAAAAATATTTCAAATCTTATTATTCCTTGTTTTATTCAGGTGTGCTACAGGAGAAACGGGCACAACGAGATGGATGAGCCCATGTTTACCCAACCGCTCATGTACAAGACTATCAAGAATACCAAACCTGTTTTGGACAAATACGCTGATAAACTTGTTGCAGAAAACATTGTCACCACTGAAGAAGTGAAGGTAATCTCTTCCTGGAAATTTTCTTGAAACCTTCTCACTAATGATGCACCCAAATTCTGAAATTAGTGGAGATGGTTTGCCTGATACGTCAAGCCCTTCCCATGGAATGTTAGCATAGCACAAACCTTCTTCCTCGAATGTTGAAGAAATTAGATGAAGAACCTTTCCAACAGTCTGATAACTTTTTGGTTACCAATTTGGATCCCAATGGGGAATTATCATCAATTTTTTTTTTCCTGAAAGATAGTGACTTGAATGAAACAATAATGAACTCGTAAGGCAAAAATACCTAGTGTACCTCTAATTTTAAGAAATTTATCGAATTATTTATTACTTACTGTAATATGACGGGAAAGTGACGTTGAAAAGGGTGCTGTGTGTCATTGGCCAAATCCGTCCAAGATGACAACCACACAAAACGAAACACAAAGCCCATCACTGTTTGGGCTCCTGATTAGTGAGAATAAAATTCACATAATCAATAAATTGTTTGAATAAATTGATTAACTATATTTTAACTACTCTCAATGCGATCTCAGCGCATTCTTTTTCGGTTCAGTTCTTTTAGTGTGACGTAGGAAAGGACTTCTCAAGAGCCTTCGGAATTTCGCCTGTTATTCAAACAGCTGAGATTTTATTCCAAGTTTTCTCCGAGGATAAACTATTTTTTTCTTTTTATCAACAGTGTTATTTTATTCCTAACAACAATACGAAGTCAGAAAAAATGTGATTTTCTTATACACGATAATTCCCCATTCGCTTGATTGTATTTACATAGTAACAGCCCGAGTTCTTAGCCTTAGCTCTTACGGCCCTGGTTGTGTTGGTTGTGAGAGGGATGGGATTTCTCCATTTATGCCTCTTATTGTAGCGCTTTTCCTATTATGAGCTCATGAGGGATCTCAAAAACGTGTCAATAGATAGAGTTCAGATGGTTGGCTTTATAGTAATAACATCTGCGATCATCGAATGGATAAGGTAGCATAAATATTCACGATTCTGAAGGATTTTAGTTCAATGAAGTCTGACCGCGATATTTCGTGCATTCTTCTTGCCAATTTACTTCATTTTTTGAAGTAAAATTGACCATATTCTATAAGAAATTCATTCATTCATTTTCTACTGAAGAAAGTCACCCTTGCAAGGATTAGAAAGAGAAATACCTAGCAGTAATGCGATATCGTAGAGGAGGACTGCTTGACTGGGTATTGGCTTGGAACGTAATTTATTGTGTGATTCTGCTGTGTGTATGCGATGTGATTTTAGAGGGTTTAGGTTCTCCTCAATGCCGAAATCTGGTCTCCAAGAGGTTTGTTAGACTGGTCGTTTTTGCTAAAATCGAGAGAGCGTAGAGCAGTACGTATCACCCAGAAGGAAAGGTTGGGCTTGTGTTTGATGGTTCCTCATCCCTTAAATCACGCACGGATGCCCAGGATGCCCACTCCCTATGTAATTCAGAGTTAAAATTAGCTTTCATCTCCAGTCTTCCTTACTCTGGTCTTCTTTCTCCATTTTCTGGAGTTTCGTATATCGCAATATTTGCTGTATACCGGTCTATGATCATCCAGGACGTTCGTGACAAGTACGACAAGATTTGCGAAGACGCGTACTCTAACGCTGGAAAGGAGACCCACATCAAGTACAAGGACTGGCTCGACTCCCCATGGTCCGGTTTCTTCGAAGGAAAAGACCCTCTCAAAATGTCACCCACAGGAGTCAAAGAAGACACTTTGGTTCATATTGGCAAACGTTTCTCTTCACCTCCTCCCAACGCTGCCGAATTTGTTATCCACAAAGGTCAGTTCAATAGCCTTAGTAGTAATTTACCACCTCTCAGAACGTACATAATCGCAATGAAATGAATTTATAATACTCATCATAG
Organism: Lygus lineolaris; assembly: GCA_030264115.1. NCBI lineage: Eukaryota > Metazoa > Arthropoda > Insecta > Hemiptera > Miridae > Lygus > Lygus lineolaris. Next base: position 22,863,666 of record JAEMON010000008.1, on the reverse strand, counting down.
TATGTGTGTTCACCACTCGTTGGAAATCGCAATTTACTCCAGTACTACTCCATCTTATTTGTAATTTAGAAGAGATAATCCTGGATCAGAAAAAACACGAGCCTGATCCACATTCTGTTGTAACCAGGAAATACTTGCAAATGTGCATTTTTCCTACCAACTGCATCTGAATTGTTAGATTTTATCTATGAAGAAATTGAAAATGATAATCATCTTTGTACATTTACAGGTATCGAGAGGATTCTGAAAGCCCGCATGCAAATGGTTGAGAACAGGGAAGTCGACTGGGCCCTAGGCGAAGCCATGGCCTTCGGATCTCTTCTCAAAGACGGTATTAAGTTTTTTCCTTTTTTAATCTCAATGTTGTGGTGAATTAAATTATACGTTATTGACGAGTACAGTAGTCCCTCGGTAATCCGGCAGATATGGGACCAGAGCACTGCCGAATTATCGAAAATGCCGGATTACTGAAAAATTGAGGAAAAACGCAGTTATCGTTGAAAATCAGTTGTAATTATGTATGTACATACATGGTTAACTCATGTTATTCATTGGAAGTAGAGGGAACCCACCAATACTGACCAATACTCACGCTTTGTTTACTCAGACACCAGTCAAAAGTCCAATCTAGTGTTGCGCTCCTTCTCGTAAACAAACCGCTCTCCCTCGAGAAAAAAAAAACGCCGGATTACTGGGGGTGCCGGAGAGCTGAGATGCCGGATTACCGAGGGACTACTGTACATAATATTTGATATCCGTTCAAATAGATCCTACAACCAGGAGTAATCGAAAAAACCTCTCCCAAGTGGGTGGGCAGTAGAGCTTTCTTTAGTTCACCAAGAGTCGAACGATCTCCTAGTTCGTTAGTTTTTAGTTCATTGAACGGTGGATACTACATTATGAGTTTATAGTATCACAGGACTAAAGTTCCTTTAGTTCATTGGTGGTTCAGGTGAGATGGATACAGCATGAGGAGTTTATAGTATCACGGAACGATAGTTTGAAAGAACTAATTCAATCGAACTACTCTTTCAAATAGAACTAACTGAACTAGAGTCCCAAAAAAATGAACTATTCTACTATATTTTATTTTATTCTTACACTTTTATTTACTATTATCAATGATGTGACTGTTCGGATCTGAACATATTCTCTTTGTGATACAGGTATCCACGTGAGGCTGTCAGGACAGGATGTGGAGAGAGGCACCTTCTCTCACCGTCACCACGTTCTTCATCATCAAACTGTGGATAAGGCAACGTACCGCCCCCTCAGCAATCTCTACCCCGACCAAGCTCCTTACTCCGTCTGCAACAGCTCCCTTTCCGAATACGGAGTCCTCGGTAATGGCATTATTACCTATCCTTTAGCGAATTTTCTAGGAAAATAGCTGTTGTAATTGGTCGAAACGTATTGGTAGGTACGCAAATTCTTGAAAAATGATTCCATGGAAATCCTATTCCTGACGTTTATCACTTCTTTCATGTTAGTTATAATTTCATGATGGCATGTATAAGAGTAGAAGCGAGGGAGCACAGAAGGCAGGAGACGCATTTTGGAAAGCTAGGTAAGTGTATTCGGCCCTAATCTCTTCGGACCCTGTTTTGAGTTATTTGTTAGCAGTGAACTCAAACTTTTATGTTCAAGTCTATGGGAGGAAGAATGTTTGTTCGATTCCTTAGGCATCGCTAATCATCTCATCCCAATGGCTAAAAAAATCGAACAAAAAATTATTAAAAAAGAGGGGTTCATAGTTTGTTGCTCAATCACGGATTAAAAGACACTTCATTAGTAGGTGCGACGATTTTTGGCCTCCACATAGTTGGTCGTGGTATTCTCACACTACGGAGCCTGTTGCTGGGGCATCCTCATTGATGAATATAAAAAGCAAAAACAAAGTATCACGACTCGGGATAGTCTTAGGAATCCTATCATGATATGATGGGCTCTCAGCGCATGAGGCTGAAACTATTCTTCAAAGTCAACACGTGATAAAAATAGTAGTGGTGTATACAACCAGTATGGCAGTAGTAGTATAATAGCATTACTGACTTTATTACACAATGTTAAGTTAAGATTTATATTTACTTGAGATCATTGCCATCATACGACATTATTCACATTCCTTGCGCATTTCACACATTCACTGTCTATTAATTTACCGTATTCTTCACTGCTCAGGCTTTGAACTGGGTTACTCCATGACCAATCCCAACGCACTCGTCCTCTGGGAAGCTCAGTTTGGTGACTTCAACAACACTGCTCAGTGCATCATTGATCAGTTTATCTCATCCGGTCAAGCCAAATGGGTCAGGCAGTCTGGCCTCGTCATGCTCCAACCTCATGGTCTTGAAGGCATGGGACCAGAGCACTCCTCTGCCAGGCTTGAAAGGTGAGTTGTGCGTAGGTACTTAAATAATCCTGTAATCTGTGCAGAGCCAATGAACAAATCAAAATTCACAAAATTTGTGAATCTTCCAAAAGCCTCGTCATGAAGGCTGAATTTAATTCAGCCTTCATGACGAGGCTTTTGGAAGATGTGATACTGATGTTCAAGTTCTTGATGATGATCTCAACTCCCAACCCTACCTTCCGATAGTTAATCGCATTTTTATCCGATTTTTCTGTTGGCTTGACCAATTTACCCACCCATATTTTCAGTAACTATAATCTTATTCAGCGTTGGGCAAACGCCATTCTGCAATTACTTTTGTTTTTGGTTGTAAATCAGGCTCTTACCGCTCAATTCCTTCATTAAACAATACCGTTGGAACCTTTCAAGTCTCTAGAAGACAATATTATATCCAACGGGAATCAATGAAACATGTATTTAGAGTCAATAATTACACTTTTATATAATTTACTTGTTTCAATTACAATTGTAATTAAAAAGGTGTCAAATAATTGGAGTGTAATTATTCACTCTAATGACAGGTTTGATTGATGACCGTTGGAAATATTGTATTCTAGAGACTCAGGCGGTTCCAACGGTATGGCATTACATGGGAATTGAATGGTTAGAGCCTGATTCATTACCAAAAATAAAAATATTACCAAATAGCGTTTGCACAATACTGATGTTATTACATTCAAATCCCCTCTCTGGGATAAGCTCTCCCTTTTATAACGTCACTGCCATGGGGTGGCAGGGCGGCTGAGCGCAGAATGGCTAAAAATACAATTTGTATTAACTAAATGATTTAATAGGCCATTCGTATAGGAAATTTTGCTCCGGTTCTAAATATGGAAAATAACGTTTTTGTCCATTGGAACCGCCCACAAGTATTGTTTTTATGTAGAAGAAGTCTGCATCGAAGTGGGATTTGACCTGAAAGTGGAAATCGAAAAAATGGAAAACTTTAAAAATACACCTTAAATCGTGCCTACAGTGTTGGTGAGCTGTCGTTGGTCTCATTCGGCGCATAATTTGATGGTCTTCGACTTTTCTTTTACACAAAAACAATTTTGGATTTCATTGGTCAAAAACGTACGTTTTTTAGGCTTGTTTATAATTAGGCAGCTGAGTAATTAGCTATTCCTAAGTATGAGGTTTATTCGGATTCAGTGTAAAAAGTCAAATAAATGCAAAAAATCTCAAATTTTTCCCGTAAATCTCCACTGTGCTTCTTGGCGCAACCGTTTTTTGAATCCCCTCTTTCTTGTTTTTCGCTTCATTATTGAACACTTTAAGTTCCATAATGAACATGAGCACTCGGATGATACTGTTCTCTGAGTTATTCGCCCTCATTGCAGCTGTCATGATTTGTTTGCGGGTGAAAGAGATTGTTGCAAACTCAATTCTTATCTTTTCTGCAGGTTCTTGCAAATGTGCGTCGACGACCCCGACTACTTCCCCCCGGAAAGCGAGGAGTTCGCCATCCGCCAGCTCCACGACATCAACTGGATCGTGGCTAACTGCTCGAATCCTGCCAGTTATTTCCACATCCTTCGCAGGCAGATCGCCCTCCCCTTCAGGAAGCCTCTCATCCTCATGACCCCCAAGTCTCTCCTTAGGCACCCCGAGGCCAGGTCCAGCTTTGACGAAATGACAGAAAACACCGAGTTCAAGAGGTACTGAATTCGTTTATAAAATTCGTCAATTTGTGTGTGAGTTGATGGAGAGAATACTACCGTACACCGTTATTTATAATGGGCTATGTTCATGGGTCAAATACTCATTTTTTACCTCAGATTCTGATTCAGCGTCATACTGGAAGCCAATTTTCAGCTCTAAATTTTGTTCTTCCAACTCATGGGGAGGTGGTGACATCGTAAGTTTTGAATTTCTTGGCTTTTCCGATTGTCCGCTTGTTGAAGCACTTGCGGCTGCAGAGCCACGTATTGTCTGAACAATCTTCTCTACGGAGAATGCATCCCCCTGGTGATTGTAGCTGTGGGGAGGGGGAGACCATAGGGCTTAGACCTCAGAACTCTCTTAGCCGACTTCCATTTGGAAGGAGGCTTAGAGACTTTCGACTTTCTACCTACTTTTTGGTTAAATTATTAATTTTGTATTTATTTTTCAACAGAGTGATCCCAGACGAAGGGCCTGCATCTCAGAACCCTGGCAGCGTCAAGAAACTCTTGTTCTGCTCTGGAAAAGTCTACTACGATCTGAAGAAAGCCCGAGCTGACAGGAAGTTGGACAACGACATAGCTATCTGCAGAGTGGAACAGGTAATTGAGATGTTTCAAGTACATTACCTTCATAGAGCAACAAGATGAAAATTTTATTGTTTAGGTGATGTTTTTATTTTGGGGAAAGCATGGGTGACAAACTCAAATTTTTCGTCCTTGTTCTGATCTGATTTTCCTCGTTTCAGATTTCTCCTTTCCCCTACGACCTCATCAAGAAGGAATGCGCCAAGTACTCTAATGCCAAGCTGTGCTGGGCCCAAGAAGAGCACAAGAACCAGGGAGCATGGTCTTACGTCTGCCCCAGGTTCCAAACCACCCTCAGCAGGAGTCGGGATGTCAGGTAAACGTTACTGTGCAACAGCTCTGTACATGACAAACTACCGGTCTTTAAGCGAGAATGATTCATCTGCCTTGTTCACAACATTTTTGTGTTTCCAATGAGGCACACTCACCCATTTTAAGAACCCCTCATCACCATTTGCCTTAGTTGTGTGCAGAATGTATTCTATGAAGTGCTTGGCTTCGTAAAATATATTAAACGTATTTTGGCTCACTCCTCGACCGTAATTGAATGCAAATTGCCTTCTCAACATTCAAGTTGAGTTTGAAATGTTGAGATTCATCTGGAAAAGTTAACTAACCTATGGTTGGCACGTGTGTTGATTGTGGACCATAATTTCCTTAACTGATGCATCATCCAATTGTTTTGAGGGACTGATCATTATGAAAAGCATCCAAAAGTTGACTCACCTCATTGGCAGAAACTGATTCCATAAATATGAAGGTCTGGGTTCGACTCCTCAGTGAGACTCGGGATTTTCTCAGTGAGCGGGTTAGCAATGTACCTACTTGAAGTAACGTGAATCAACGGGTTTCCCCAAGTTTCTAGGATCACACTTCTGATCAGCATCCGCCTCTCCACCGATCCTAATCCCTTTCTGCTTTGCTCCATTCATCTCTCAATCTGCATTTGTTTAGTCTCTGTAAAGGTAGAACACTTTTGCACATCTCATTTCGTAATCCTCTGTCTCTTCTTCTTCTTCTTCTTCTTTCCTTATCTACTTATCTCTACTTTTATCTTTCGTCTTCATTTCTTTCCTACGCACTGTGAAAATAACCTTATCCTTAGGTAACCGACATTTTTGCTTTCTTCTCACCTTTTCCCGGAATGGAATATGTTTTTAAATTAGTACCTAAGTGTGATTTGGAAGATTTTTTTTTAATGATGAATTTATTGGAGCTTTCATACGGAAGGTCTTAACGCTCTCCTTAGCTCCCAAACACGTTCCAACAAAACTGTGAGGAGCGGAACCTTGGGGCTAGCCTGTGGCGGCTCTTCCCATAACTTGGACAACTCTGATGGTAGCTCATCCCATTGTCTCTGTGTAATTATTCGGCTCATACTTCTTTGTCAGCTCAAATGTATGCTTCCTAACTACTTCAAGCATCATTTCTTCCGCTTCATTTTAGTTGCTTTTTCACTTACTCGATTGTTTTCTTGAGGATCACCAAACAACTGCTTTTGTGGAATCAAAGCGCATTTTTTCACGTTCACGGTATCACCTGCAGTGTTCTTTCGGCCCGTGAGTGAAAGCGTATCATAAAGTAAACAACCTGTTTGTTTGTGCAAACAATAAATTGACAGTGTTGTGGAGCGAAAGAGTTCTGGATTGTGTGAAAGGTGTTGTGATGTTCTAGTGAGGTGAATTCGGAAGGAAGTGGAGGTGGTTTCCTCTCTTCGCTGTTCGGAAGGAGTCCAAAACCGCCGCCACCAGAGCCCAAAGCCGTTGAAGGAGACGAGCAAGACAAGCCTGACGAGCGGATTATTAGGTGAGCTCCAACACAAATGTTTCTCCGAACTCTGATCGAGGAGAGGAAACCATCAGAAATACCCTATGCCCCCCTGTACCAAATTGGTTAGTGTTATTGAGACTATGAACAGGAAAAATCAATCTAAAGCCAGGAATTGAACCCGAGACCTCTTCCATACCGTACAAGCTTGTTACCTGAGCTGCAACTCTCCTTCATGGAAAAAGAGAGTCCAGATGCAGGTGATATCCCAAGCCAAACTTTTCCAATTGCTGTGGTCAGTGACAGCCAACTTTATTCATCCGCTCTTGCATGATCTGTCTGGGTTGTGTTCGATTCACTACAGAAGACTTATCTTTCCGCTAGAAAATACAATATCATGGGAAGGTGTGCCTATCCGAGCTACTAAGTTATCCTCTCTCTGAACTCACATAATAGAACCTCTCTTTCAGCCTAGGTCACTGGGGCGCCTCGTTGAATTCCATTGCCCTTGTCCAGGTTTGACTCCTGGTCTGGGTAACGCAAATTACTCAGTTGATTTGTTCAGTTTCTCGTGTAATTGCGAAATTTGTGACGCTGGAAGATTTACACAGTTAAACACTACCTTATTTACCCTGAACCATGCAATAGTCCGTCAACCCCTCATTGAAAATGTTTTAGATCATTGATTCCATTTCAGCCCCGCAGTGGTTGACCACCCAACCGAATCACTGAGAATCTCCTTGAAGGCCCCACACAAGGCCCGATGAAAATTCACACAACTTCCAGGACCAAACCCTGTTGGCCGACACATCGTGAGTGACCACCATGCGCCCTCCAATCAGGGTCAATCCTACTACACTCCTACTGTGTTAGCGAATGGGTTTGGTTCTGAAAGGTTGGGCCTTTGATGGTAACTGGAGAGTTCGGTTGTTTAGGGCGGTCGTATAGGGCCGTGTATAGAGATGGCCTTGACAGGGATTTCCGAGAAATTCGGTTATTTAGAGCAGTCGTTTAGAGTCATGATTAGGGCCTTTTGATCAGCATTAAATTCGTGAGTTTTGGATCAATCCCGTGATATTACGTCAAGTCGCAGTTCCGTTATGACGCTAGTAGTGCAGTGATTAGTGCTCAGTACCTGCTCCATAGGCACTGAGGATTCCATTGAGCAAAGTTCACTTGACTTGTCGTTTATTCATAGTCCATAAGGGTAGGCGCACATTGAGACACGTGCGACGCAGGGCAGCGCAGCGCAGCACAGCACAGTTTTTGTATCACCTACATTTAAATTGAGGAGCGCATATTGACACACTCGCACGTCTGGCACTCGCACGTGCCGCACTCGCGTTTTGGAAATGTTACAAAAACTGCGTCACGCAGCCCATTCGGCCTGAAAACCGATTTACCTATGAGATTTGAAAGACTGTAGCTGGTAAGAATTTTTAAATTCCCCTTAACCTCGGTGACAAATGACGGACCAAGTAAACTTGGCAGCAATTAATCCTTGGGTTCAAGACAAAGAGCTTATAATTGGGTAGAGAGGGGCTACCGTGAGGAGATAATAGAAGTAACCTGAGGCCCATTAATGTTGTGCCCCAGTGGAGTCTGTACCTATCTCATCTTCAAATCATAAGGCAAATATTTGAAATTCTTGGGTTGTTCCAATTTTGAATAAACTGATGTTGAATAACGATAAAACCGTTATGAGTAGAATAGCTCCATCGATCCAGGACCTACATTCCATTCCCCAGTTGCGGGGTTTATTGATAGATTTAGCTATTGGAAACGTAGACGATCTTGATTGGCTCAAAAACTAGTATCTCAGGCATTATCATTCGGCCTTGAAATACTGCAGAATAGTTTCAAATAACCTCATATTCTCTAGAATGCGTTCACTTCTCAGTTTCACGTATTTGGTCTTTCCCTTGTAGACGCCTTTCTCCCCTGGGCAGATCTCTTTGTACGTCTGGACAACTCCTTCAAAATCGCTCCTACTCGGAATATGTTGAAACCTAAATTTATGGAACTATATAACCATCTGTATAGTTGCTAAAGCTCCAGAAAATTCAGCTCTTACCACGAATGGGCTGCGTGAAACAATTTTTGTGCAATTTCTACAACGCGAGTGAAGCACTGGCGAGTGCCAATGTCTCAGTATGCGTCCCTCCGTTCAAATACAGGTGATACAAAAACTGTGCTGCGCTGCCCTGCGTTGCACCTGTCTCAATGTGCGGCTACCCTAAAAGGATGGGGGACAAACGTTCGACCCAATTGTGACTGTGGCTGGGATGTATGCATCTGCAGGCATATAATATAAATATATGAAACATGGTAGTTCCTACTAGTTCCCTCACGCTAATAAGGGTTGGCGACACTATTGAAAACCCCGTTGGCTGCTAGGTATCGATGCGATGTGCGATTTTCAGGCGATAATCAACTTAGATCAAACGCCTCCCCCGCCCCTATTCTAAGCTCTTTGATTGAAGATCGATCCCCAGTGTGAGCAGCTTCAACCAAACACAATCAGATGTCTGCAGTCTGTGACTTAACCAGCTTTACACGACTTTCAGTTACGTAGGGCGCGCACCGGCTGCTGCTCCAGCGACCGGTTTGAAGACTATGCACATGGCTGAAGAGGCAAAAATGATGAAAGAAGTTTTTGACCTTTGAACTCCCTGATAATGCTGGAATTAGTCTCGTTTTGTGCTGTTCGAGTATGTTGTATTCACTAGTGTAAGAGTGATATGAGAAAGAGCTGAGAGAGACCTTAGAATCGATTTCCTAATTTGAGTTCTTACTCCAAGAAAATGGCTTAGTTCGGCAAAGTAGATAATATTGTTTACCTTATTGTATTTCGGTACTATAGTAAACGGACCTACTAGATTACAGACATTTCTTTTTTAAATATTAAGAACCTAGGTTTTTAGAAAGCAAAATAATTTAGCTTTGACCCTTTGGCATTCCTTCTACCCTTGATTTAACCTGATTTTTGACTATGAAGGATTGCTATTGATCCATGTTGACATTAAGCAGTAACTCTCACGACTTACTTACCAACATTTACTGGATATTATATGCTTACTAAATCTAAGGTTACTGCAATGCTTTTTAAGGTTGCCTTGGTTGGTTGTCAGATTTGCTACCCTCGCTTAATGATCCACGAAATAGGTTTAAAGTTTTCTGAAAGTAAAATAATTGAAATGAGCTTCCGAGTTGTTCAAACCTCTGACCACTTTGTGACTATCTTTTTGAAATGACCGACAGCTAACCATTCCTCTGCGCACAGTAGTTCCTGATGGATGTTTTCAGACAAAATTCGGCTTTCACTACATTTTTTGTTCGAAATTCCGCGCAGATTCATGTTTTCAATCATACTTTACAGTTACATGGCACAATGTGTAGGCGCCACCCAAAATCAATTTATCCAATAGAAAAGTTGTAAAAGTTGAATTCCGCGTCGGTTGAGACGAAACCATCTATTCTCACTTCTAATTGCCTAGTAGGCACCTACCTAACGAGACCATAAATATCAATGAATTTCAATTGTATCTCCCTGTAGGTACCAAACCTTTCGGCCGTGATCACTATTATCCCCAAGGGGTATTAATGGCGATCCAGGGTTAAAATTGACTTGAATTGGAAAGTGGAAACAGTTTTTATGGTGAAAAAATGTGCCCTTGGCAGGATTCGAACCTGCTACCTCTGGATTTGTAGCCCAGCACTCTAACCAGTTGAGCTATCAAGTCCATATATATATCAGTTGGAAAAAATAAGACTGGACTAACGTAATTTTCGTTCTAACCCTAAAATATATAAGTACCGACTATAAGGTGGTTCTTTAGGCATTTAACGGTTCTTGAAGCAGTTTAGTGCTAGTGTGTGAAGATGGGCAGACATTAATATTCTTCAGGGTGGTTTTGCATGCATGTTTCCAGCGATCGCTCAATCGTTACTCAGAAACACGGATTTGAAAAGTCTGAATAGGTTGGGGAAAGAGTTGATCGGAGTGGTTTTGCATGCGTGTTTCTAGTGATTGCTCAATGGTTTGTCAGAAACACGATGATGAAAAGACTCAGAAGATTCTTCGGAAGACGATTTTTATGGAGTCTTTACAGATTGGATTCAATCAACAAGACTAATCTGGTGCATTATCTTCATATTCTCACTGGATAAGTATCCCGATTTTCTACTCAATTCAGTGATCTGTTGTTGTGTCATCTGCTACGTTCACCAAGGGATTTGATTGGGGTGGGTAGTTTTGTGAGAGCGCAGAGAGCATCGATGG
>JAEMON010000008.1:22777516-22792964 GCA_030264115.1 Lygus lineolaris | reverse complement strand
TTGGCTTAGTTGGAAAAAATGGCCAAACTTCACCGCTCTCTAACGGCCAAACGGAGGAAGCTAGAGAGACTTTATTGGTCTCATTTTTAAGGAAATTTAATCAGCTTTAACTTTTGTAGGTGTGTGTTTTCTGTAGGAGGCTGTTTCCAAGTTATAAGCAACAAACTAGAAAAAGTCCCGAAAATTTATGGTTTTTCGCCATTTTTATGATGAAGCCATATCCGAATCTTGTAGATAACCAAATTTTCGGATTCAGCACCCCAAAAAACGTGTAGATCCGTCGAGAAAAATTCTTCAGGTATTTTCTCTCGGATTCACTACTCTTGGACACCTAATGACTGGACTATCAAATGTTGAACAATGGTGGGGAGGGGATGAAATTTTCAAAACGTCCTGTTCCAATTTATTTTCATTATTTTTATCTCAGTAAGTTTCCGATGATTCATAGCTCAACCAATAAAACCAATGGATAAGGTATCTGAACCCACCTATAACAAAATGTTTTGGAATTATTTGATGTAGTTGGAGGGAATCTGCGATCGAGATGACGTGGAAGCAGAGATTGACGAACTACTCCACAGTTATACACGCCGAAAACCCCAATCATCCAAGGACAAGGACAAGGACACTCCTGAGGAGGACTCGGTTGTGGAGGAAAGAAGCTCTCTTCGAAGCTCTGTTAGCACGGAGGCCATCCTTCAGGCTATTCAACTTTTCGAATCTCAAGAAGAAGAGGTCTGTAACATGACAGACACGCCTCAGTTCCTATTTTTCTTTCCTCTCGACAGAAGTTAGCAGAGTGGTCTGGTCTTTATAAGTGATACTTCAAAGAGTTTCATTCATTATTTATAGTAGGTATGCTACTCCACATGCGCAAAACGAGGAAATCTACAAATAGGTACCCACTAAGGTATAGATTCTACCTGGTAGTCCGATCTCGCTGAAATTTGACAGGTAAGTAGGTATCTACCTAGTTTTCAATTATTTAAGATAGACTAATCCAAAGATATTCCTCGACTCACATCGGAACCCTTCTGTGGCCGACAAAAGCGACAAACAGACGGATAAATAACAGGATTCTGAACAATAAACAAACTGAAAAAGGTACTCACGCGTTTATCAAATAGATACGAGGAAGGACTATGGACATACGCCTGTAGGTAGATACCTACATCATCGTATCAATTAAAAGCTACGTACCTAAGAGCGTATCTAACCAAAAATTGTTTCTTAGGAAAATTCCGAAAAATCACTCTCTCTCATCCAACTGGGCTACGACTCAGAAGAAGAACTTCTGAGGAAGAATTACGAGAAGAGGAAGAGGCGGGGCGAGGACATCCCAGAGCCGGACGTCCTCTACGAAATCAGATCGATAGACTCCAAGTTTATGGTGTCACCCAAAGAGAAGGAACCACAGATGAAAGACAAGAGGCACGTTCACCGGCCAGAACCACGTCTCAGGCATACTAACGCTTTGAGCTGGCGATAGCATCCATTCACTCTTATAATATTAGAAGGAATATAAGAATGCCTCGTACAAAATATTTACGTACCAATCTTCATTGTAAGCGTGGAGTTGAAAAAGTTCAGAACTACCTACTGATAGGAAGAAAAGGAACTCAGACTCACACAGATTTGGAATTCAAGTCACATTAATTTGTGACCTGAATGTGCGAAGTAGGTTATGCGCAGAACCGGTACTTGAATTGACCACGGTTGGTACAAAACTGCTATCTAGTAGGTGCTCTCTGCTATGCAATTAGGTAGGTGTTTAAATTGCAAATGAACTGGTCAATAATACTGACGTGTGAATGTAAAACACCGGGGGTCGAAAATCTTAAATTTTCAGAAAATGACTTCAAAGTTTTGGAACTTCTCCGACAGGTTATGATTATCAATTGAGTCGCTAGGATGTTCATTGCTGGTTACACGTCTCTTGTGGACAATTTCCAACCCTTGGGGGGACATTTTCCCCAAATAACACCATTGAGGGATGAAAAACTGTGGATCAGGTGTTTTCCTGCCAGCCGCCCTCATAATCCAACCACCTTTTTGGAGGAAGAACGCCTGATGAGGAGCTTCAGGTGATATACCTTCTGACATAACACCTGAAGCCCAATTTTGAGGCCTCCAATTTGAAGGTAAAACACCATACGAGATTTTTTTCCGAGACCAGGCGTTTTACCTTCACACGGATATGGCTGGCCGTGGGGATGGGGTGTTTATTAAGCTAAACATCAGGTGTTTTTCTAACATAATTGGGCCTTCACGGTCTTTTACCTCCAAATCGCATGGAGTTTCAAAACTTGAGGTTCAAATTTCATCGTTTTCCATTCGGATTCCGTCACTTTTGACTTCACCAATAGAAAGAGCGGTTCCAAATTGGGGGAAAAACAAAAAAACCGATTTCAAATATTTTGGAGTTCAGGTCTTTTACCTTCACACGGCAGAATAGGTGGGTACCATCATATTTGGATAGGTCGTGGAGACTGCGCAGAAGCCAACATGTGAAAACCTCACGACCCAACCAACCAAAATCGCTGACATTTTGATGGTAGTTCGAGGTGAGGTCCTTGTGGGTCCAATAGATGCCTTCACGAATTTCTTCCCACGAACCGCCATAACTTAGGACCCAATTAGCTCAAATTTTGGTGGTAGTTCGTGTGTAGGTACTAAATGGTCATATGAATTTCGTGACATTTGGATCAGCCGACTGCGCATGATCCAACATGTGAAAACCGTTGAACCTCAAAAACAGTTTTTAGCAACTAATGGCTGTAAATAAAATTGAACTTTCGCATCCAATTTATTATGACAATGTAGAGTTTTATCTCTTCTATCAAGACCAATAGCCTCTCCTTGTCTTCCATATAAATACCCAGATCGTTGATCATACCAGTAATGTCGCATCCTAATTTCCCCAATGACCAGGATAGCTAATTAAGAAAATTATTAGAACGGAAAATAATTCCTTCCAGTACCAAGGCTGAGATATGTAATCCTCGGATTACTTTAGACCAAATGTTTGTTCCTAGTTCTTCTTCCTGAAAAAATTAAATGCATTAAAAACAGTAGATGACATTGTCACTAATCATTTTGGAGAAAATCCCATTTTTGCCATTTTTTGAAGTGACGTAAAAAAATTGGGTTGTGGGCATAATAAGCCCGGAGAAAAGACTGGTCCAACCTGCGTTCATATTACACTATGTAAGGAGTATCCCATACTTTCCATCGAATTAGGCAGACGTTTATGTATATTCTCCATGTGAAATAATTTTTGTTAGGTGTTAACCGGTTGGTAGCCCAAGAGGTATTTTAAAATTATTTGAAATGAAATAACGAGACATCCAGACTCTTAAAACATAAATTTATTACAATAATTTCCTAAATTGAACACACCTGGTTTTCTTTTGTACATCCAAGATTATAATATGAGCAGAAAACAGTTAACACGTAAAGTATTATCCTTATCATTACCAACTAAAAAATGTCTGAAAAGATACCTTCAAAAACCTGTGGAGATGAAAAATCATAACTACGGTTGCCATTTTCAACAGAAAATCTGCGAGACAAAGTTACATTAATAAGAATAGCTCCTACTCGAAGCAACAAACAAATAAAAAATAAGGAATTAAACAATATCGCCTAAAACTTAAGTTTTTACAGCACTTAAACTTAGTAAAAATTGTACTTTGGCAGTCTTTGAAGTTTCAAAATGTAGGAATAGTCCAAACTTTTGCTTCCAAAAGGCTCTGAATCAAGTGTTTGGAGTCATCCCAAAAACAAAAGACGAGCCGACAATAGTATGGACTTGAGGTAGCTTATGTAATTAAAAAAATGAGGTAGATAACGGTTATAGCAATAATAATTAAAGAAAATGCAATAAACTAGAATCGAAACGTTATAGTAGTTATAAAGTAAAACTTAAAATAAGAAATCGATCTAAAAATACGTTCTGTAGACCATATAATTCAAACATTAGGCAGGGTTCAATCATTTTACAAAACCAAACGAATTTTTTTAATGCGATTTTGTTCACGAAAACCACGACGTCTTAACCGTCAACGCAACATAGCATTTCAAAACCAGGTTATTTTTGTTATCCATTTTATTTAAATTCCTACAATTCATCCTAAAACGACGGTTTTCCACGCCGTCACGTTAACGTCGGATGGAGCGATTTTATTCTAGAAAAATACAGATAAATTCGCTGAATTACAATTGTTTTTACTTAATTCATATCGACATGTATTCATTTTTATAATATGTATTTTTTTTTTTTTGGTTCTTAACAAAATTTAATCTGTAGAGGGAAAATTGAAAAATTTAAGATTGGTCAAAACTAGGGGAAATACGAAAATCACCATGGGATGGGTGGTTTATGTAGTAGGTACCTACCAATTTTCAACGTTGAAATCAAATCTATTTAAAGTATAGGCTACGTAGTTGTCAGCTATGATAACTAGGTACCAATGGCTTTGAAATAACCGTCAAATTTGTATAAATTTGCAAAACCATGCTGAAAAATGTTCGTTTTATTTCTATATGTTATTGTTCTTTACCGATCGATTATCCCACAAATCTTGACAATAGTTTCCACCGAATATTTGTTTGCGTTTCACCAGAAAATACGAGCTGTGGACTCTACGTGAAATATGACGAAGAAATGAATAGGATCAGCGTAAAAAAAATGATTTTACACTTTCAGTAATTTTGGATGGCATAGCAGTTTTGGTTGCACGTTTGTGGTGAAGAAAACCAAAAAAACCCGGACGTTAAGAGGACGACCGACCCAACAAATCTACTGTAGGCCTTTGCAATAGCGATGGAAGAATTTTTAGAAGCTTCCCCCCAACTCCAAAATATTTAGGTAGTACCTAACTACCTGGCAAGGAGGGAAATTTGATCATGTTTGATTTTCCGGCTTCTTATTAAAAAAACTATTGAACTCTCATTATTCAAATTTTTAGGATATGACTATTTTATTGATGGAAGTCGAATCAATTTTTAATCAGATCAGCCAGCCTACATTTAAATTATGTAAATTTGTAATTTGAGAAAAAATTGATACACCAAAATAATTCTAAGCTCCTTTCAAACAATCTTTCACCTATAAAGTTTTAAAATATATCCGACCGATAAGAGAAAAGATATGAAAACCAAGAGCTTGTTCATCTCCCCCTCAAGGTGGTTCTTGAAGAGTTTAGAACAGTTTTTCAAACCTAAAAGCCGAAAATATACCAAATTATATTCCTGCTTTCTTGGGTAATTATTCTTTTTTTCAAAATCCCGAGTGCAATAAACTACGGAAATGTTAAAGTTCAAATTAAATATACAATTTTGAATTTTAATAGTTTGCGGATCTTCAGAATCGAATAATACAAAGAATGCTGTAAACGATTTTGAAATTGATAAATTTATTAATGGAGAAAAGTTTTAAAAACTTTTCGATTCTAAAATAATTAGGGGAATGGGGAGGTTGTCCTTATTTTCTACTCATTAACACCACTTTTTAACACAGTACCTACTAGTTCCTAAGAAGGATAATAGTAAAAGTTCTTATAAACTGACAGCCGAAATTTGGGCATTTTCGAGGTCATTTCGGGCGATGCCCGGTCCCCCTGGGAAGAAATTAATAATAAAATCGGTCCGTTTTCAACGTTGAAATACGGTATTCGCAAGTGTACCTACTGGTTCAACTCATCTCAAAGTGTTATAAACTTTGTGCATCGTTACATGATTTATGGGTGTTACATGATTTATTTATGGGTGTTGAAAGAATCAGTTATGGTACACAGGTACCGTCAAAACTAAATGAAATTAATCTTACCGCGAAACAAAGATGCGTTTATGCAGGGAAATCTACAATACAGAACCACTTATTGCAGTTGTTGTTATCACGAAAAAAGATCGAACGAAAAACCGACGTACGCTGTATCGCATTTTACTAAGCATTTACTTATCATGATTTCTTTTACATTTAGTAGTACATACACAAGTTTTGACAAAATTGCAAAAAAATAATTATGAAACTTGTTGCGTCGCTGGAAATCTGAGGTTAGGCAAATTAGTTCACAATTCATTTAATAATTCCAGTTATAACATTTACAATTCATGTATTGATTTTCCAACGTATTTTGTACTTTGATGATCTGGTTTGTTGATAAAACGTGAGTCTTACTGCAGTAAATACTGACCCGCGAAATTTCGTACAACAGCCGCGATTCGACGGAAACACTCAAAAAATAGAATTCGGTTTTAATTTCCTACATAGGTATTTATTTTGAATTTCTACGCGGAATTGAGTGTTTTCATCTCGAAACGGGTGGGTATTTAGAGCAGTAAGAGCTACATCGATCGGGACACATTTATTATGTACTTACAATAAAATTCTATATAAAAGCACATGAAGGTGGTAATAAACACTGAATGAGGTTCTTGTTTCGTGGAATCCGATTTTTACGGCAATTTCGTTACATAGGACGAACCGCATTACAAACTAAATGGAATTTTCTGGAGGCTGTCTCAACACCACAAAGTACTTACTTACCACCAACCTATTTATTCAAATTCCGTACCTATTTGGAAAAATAGAGTCACTAAACAGAAAAAACATTTATTCCACAAAATTTTTTTAAATCTTAAACATCAATAATTTTACCCTATTTCAACATTTTTTTTTTACATTCATATAAGTAAAATTACGTAAAAGAACAACAGTTTTTTTTCAGGGAACACAACATACTTAATATTATGGAGTAGATAACCTACACAAAAAATTTATTTTTTAAAAAAATTATCTAAAGGAAATACTACATCATTAATAGGAAACTCGAAAACTCGTTTGATGGTGTTATTTTTTCTGCATTATTTGACAATAATTTTTTTTTGCACTGATAACAATTTGAAAATGTCACAGAATCCTATTTTCGTCAGCTAATAGAGCATCTAGCGCAAATGTCTCCCAATTTTTAAAGTCACGGTTTTGAAATATCGGCCGTGACTCTATTAAAATAATTTTTTATTTATTTAATAGGTAATTTTGATTTATTATCTGCAACATTTTTTTCACAGCACTTGGGTTTAGAAATTTAGAATTCTCCTTACTAAAGAGTGAATTTTACAGCTTGTAAAGCTGGGTTGTAGTTGATCTCCAAAAAAAGCGTTGTTTTAGTTTACACTTTGAATTATGAAATTGCACCATTCAACTCCAAAATTGTGATTTTAAACTTTTTTCACGCCGAAAAAAATGATGTCATTCCTAATGTTGTAGTATTTCTCCAAGTATAATTACTCCAAAATTCTTACAAGAGGGGTCATATTTTTTTAAATTTGTCCTTACAATTTACCTAAATAGTTGTTTTTGTTTGAAAATTGTCTTACTCCACGTCTTATAGAGCGTAATCATCTTCATTATAAGAAGAAGAAACTTTTTTGAGTTCCCTTGAATAATATAACATTAGAGATTATTTGTTAACCTTATTATGTACAACAACGTAGCGAGTATCAGTCTTAACCTTCAATTACGAATTATTACAAAGCTACGGAAATGGTTTTTTTTTAATTGAAAATTAGTGGTGGAAACAATGGGACGATTGTCAAAACAGAAAAACATGAAATTCAGGTGTACCTACAAACTATTAGGTGATGAATTGATTTGTTAAAACCAGAGCACGACCGCTGATCAGAAAATTTTATGGAAGAAAGTACCTGTGAAATGAGTAATATATTATGAGTATTTATTGGAAATATATTTATTTTCCTGTCAAGTGTAGTAGAAGGTACCTTGTGCAATCATAACATAGTTGAGTAAATTTGAAGGCAGAAGAGTCATATTCAGTCAAGTAATTAGTTTATAAATACCGTCAACAGGGGCGAATAATCAGCAGGGGTGGAAGTAATCAATGACCCCCCCCCTAAAATAGACTGTTCTATTTGGTGTATTTAGGGATCAAAACAAATCGCGAAAACTTCGAGAGCCGAGGATTTTGAGTAGTTTCGCAGTGTTTTGACTTATTCTGTACGGATATAATGAGAATTCGAAATTTTCAACCAATACCAACTTAGCCACAGTAATTCAGCGCCTTTTTTTTCTTGGCAAACAATTCAATTCTGTGGGGGATAAGAAAAGTAATCACTCTCAAAGGGGTCTGCGCATAGTGAGTGGCGCTGAGTGAGATGACGTAACAAGTTCTGAATACCTGTTTTCGCTCATCAGATAGGTACCATTCATGTTGCACATTTTTCGAAAGCAATCACTGAAATTATTCAGTTGAAAAAGTAAAAAATAATCAAAGTCTGTGTTTTCACGATTTCTTAAAGTTTCAGTTCTTTCAGTGTCAATGAAATGATTGGAGGAAGCTCGTGGACCCCAGAAGGCACCAAAATTATCAAGAAGAGGCCATGATGAGGCCAGTGAAGAGATGTGTTAGGAAAAATTACCTACCAGCCATAAACTAATCGTTTTATTATATCCCTTTTCAAAAGTTTAAAAACAAACAAAAATATTACGTGATTATTATAGCCTCGTGAAGCGTAAGAAACTGATTTTAAGAGTTTTCAGAGGTGTGATTATTCCAAACCCACCTGATGAGGGGAAAGTAATCAGTATTTACCAAACAAATGGCTTACATCAAACCTGAGTAAGAATATGAATTTTGAAGCCTGAATCTAAAACACTAAACAATAAGGAAGTTCTGGTTTAAAAACCTTGAAAATGATAATTTTCGCCCCAGTTGACGGTATGTGTTCGTATTTTGAATATATGTATGGTAATTTGGGTACCTAAGTAGGTACTACCATGACGATAGAAGAAACGATATTTAAAAAATCAATTTCTATTAGTTTCCCGTCGAGTTGAGTCAGCCAACTGAAGTACCTACTGGAGGTACTCTTCAGTATGTACTAGAAGTACCAGAAAATGAAAATATCACAGCTGGTAGATGGTCGTGCTGTGATTTGAACAGCTCATTCTTAAAATTAAACGCTATGATAAAATTATAAAAATTGTTTTCTTCATAATTTCTTAGGCTGCTATTCGTGTATTGATTGAGTAAAAAAATTGAAACGTCTTCGACCACATTGAACTGGCAATGTTTATGTCCATTATTTTAATCGTATATATTTATTTAGTATATTTATTTACGTAGGTTGCATGTTGTAGGCTTCTCAACATCTGTTCAGAGGCTGTTGTTCCTTATTCCAGGCGAACGGCACGCTGATTTTTTTTTGTATAGTTGGTAGAGGGGATACGATTTTATCGTAACGGGATCGTATTTTATCGAAAATTATTATAGTGAAGAATCGCAGCGCACATACATCGATTCAAAGGAACGACACTGTGTAATTAGTTTGAATTCATTCAGTAATAATGTGTATTATATTATTATTCAGTATTATTAACAAATTATTTTGTACTGTAATGATTTTTCATTGTACTTTTGTAATATATTCATAACAATTTAATATGATTAGGTAGGTACTGTGAATAATAATATGCACCAATCAATAAAATTATTTGATATTTTTGAGCTGTGATAAAATTATGGCAGTTGTATCCGTTTACTAATGGCACAAAGATTATTTATCCCGTACTAATTTGAAAAATGTTATACCGGAGTTGAGTACCTACTATTAATATTGTTAGCTTGGTACCAATTCAATTATCAATAGACAATTTTTATCGTTGTTCAGTTATTCAACTTAAGTAACTTCCCAACTTGAAGTAAAGTTAAAAATTTCGAAATATTGGACGGGTAGAAAAAAAGAACCATGCGCTAGGACAAGCACCTTCACTTGGTACAAATTGGTCTAAAACTTTGATGCATGCAATGCATCGATTTGATCAAGGGTCGCTATTGCCTGCCTCATAAAGAATACAATAATTACCGATTATTGAATTACATTAGGATCGGGGAGAAAGGTTCTAATAGTTTCATTTACTACGAATCACAACAGCAAGGTGGTTATTCTAAGCGCATACAGTGATGTGAAATACCTATCTAGATACGTGAAGAGTGGTTACCCATACGTAGGAGTGTCAAAAAATCATGAGTGATCTCCTAAATCCTTCAAACCTAACGATTTTTTCCTATTTTCGGCGAATATTCAAGTACCTACCTGAGTAATTAAGCTTGGCAGTGTTGTGAGGTAGTATTATTTCAACGATATAACGAATTCAGGTACCTACATATTTACTGGATAAATATATACTTTATGAAATTGATTACAACCTATTTGGTGGATGAGCTGGAAAGCAACCTCATGTTTCAGATATGGAATAGGATCACATTCGATCGTTCCTAGCTCTAAGGTGGGAACCACTATTTTGATATTGAAATAACTTTTGATCTAAAGAATATTTTTGAGAGTAATCTGCTGATTAATTTCGTTGATGTAGCAGTTCTTGGAAAGGCTTCTCTTAGAGTTCAAAGCCACTTTTAGTGGATTATAAAACTTCTCCATAAGTCCACTTCTTCATTATTCGCTCAAGCGATGGTTCCTTTTCACAACAGTATTGAATTTCAACAATTTCGTTGTCATCATGAAACTTTCCATTCAGTTTCGTCTGAATGGAAAAATGGACTGGTTTTAAAAAAATAGAGTGCCCTGTTTGTTGAAATCCATAATTATCCCCCAAGTATCGATAACATCATGGAAGAGGGAGGAGGAAGCTCACTCAATGTAAAATACCATGTTAACAATATCCCTGCATTCAGAGGAGTATGACAGAAGAGATGGGACTCCTTCTTACCTCCTGGGACTCCTCTTCTCACTTCTTAATGAGTAGATACAACAACGCTCGGGGGAATGGTGTAGCCTGTAGGTATCTACCTAACAGATCAAGTGAAAGGTCTGCCACAATATTGGTGGTGTGAGGCGAATAAATTTGCCTCTACGTTTCTATTGAATTCAATTTAGGTTTAATTTTCATGTTGGGCACAAATTAGGCGACAAAAGAACGTTATTAAAGTGGAATTTCCACTTCCACTTTCAACTCTAGCAACACGAACATACAGAAGGAATCCTGAATATCCGTTCATAACCTGAAGGGGGGCTACTCCGGACTACTTCCTACCATCTCTACTCAGTGACACCCCGAGTAATGCGTCCATTGCTTTGTGATCCATATTTACCTCCATCCTCCATCTTACATAGATATCTCAACTGTAGTAACCTACCACTTTACCCTATACCCTCCCCTACCTAGGTATTGTAAACACTATAATAAATGGTTGGTTATTTTCAATAAGAAGAATGTGACACTATTCCAAAGGGGACACATAAGGTAGGATCATAATATTATATCAGGATCAAAACCATCGCGTGCCATTCGCCCAGAACAGCTGCTGAGCAGCCTTTAGCCTCTCCAGAGACGAAGGTACAGCCTGACACTTGGGTAAGACAAAGTAGACATGGAGGTACGTTTGGCTAGTTGTTCCCCAGGATATGGACGTTACTTCTTGTCGGACTGGTTCCCGTTCTTGAGGGTGAGCGAAGCGAGTCCTGAGGAGACGCCGTCGTCGGCCTGACTCCCGTTGCTCATGTCCTCGCCGCCGCTGGTGCTCGCCGCAGCGCCACCTGTGCTCGGTCCGGACGTCGAGTTCCGCTTCCTCGTCGGGCACTCGGCTATCAGGTGGTCCTCGCTCTTGCAGTGGTGGCACCTCTTAGGCTGAGGACCCAGCGTGCACTTGGCCGCGATGTGGTTGGCGAATTCGCCACAGTTATAGCACCTGAAATAATAATAATAAACATCGTCATAATAAATTGGCGTATTTCAAATTAACAAAAAAAGCTGCATATTATTACACAACGGTTTATTATTTCCCATAATAAACAAGTAGACAACCGTGTGTCGTTGCCAATAAGGTTTCTGTCATACAATACATATCTGGCTTACCCCGAACTAGCAACCTACCGGTAGATACAACCCTAACACACTTCAACTAGGCATGATCGGTCATGAACTGAGGAAAATGGATAATACGATCGCATAAAATCAGCTGATGTTTGAATGGCGATTTGTTCCCTTTTCTTACCAACGATTCGCTAAGCCTGTCAGTCGTCCTGTATTAATTTAACGGGACAGTCCCGTTTTTTTTTAGACCTTAATACCTTTTAGACTTGGTATTGCAAATAATGTCCTGTATTTTGCCCAGAAGAATGTAAAAAAAAAAGAAAATAGTCTGCCAAGTTGGGTGAGCAGTAGGTATAGCTTCCTCACTTTGGTAACATGGACGTATAGAATCAATATTAGTTAAAATTTCAGCGAAGTTGGTATAATAGCGCAGTAGCCATCTCTCGTTAAACTGTGGTGAAATCCACAGGGGTCTTGAAGTCACATCGGTCCACTAGGAACTGAGAAATCGTTGTTTCGGGAAATTCACGCTTGCGCACGCGCACTCGCTACTGGTGTCCGATGGCTATGAAATATAATAGGGGACCGTCCAGGGGATACCTCGTACAATATCTGAAAATTTCGTGTTCGAGTAGTTCCAGAGCTATGGCTATGAAACATTTCAAAATTGCGCATGCGCAGTAGGTGTTACTGATACAATCGTGTCGAAATTCGAAGCTAATTGTCAATTTACAACTACCTTCCGAATTCGGTGAAGTTGTATATAGGTAGATCTCTTTCGCACTCGGTCCACACGTTACTGATGGCTCCACCTTTTTCCTCTCATTCCCACCAAACTAGGTATTTCGGAGCTGAAAATTGGGATTCAGGGGTTTCGAGGTTTTTGAATTTGTTTCTGAGGTCCAAAACAGTACACCCACGTCTGCTCCCCATTGCAATAAATCGCTAGGATCATGACTAGGATAAAGCATTTGATGAAAATATTGCATCAGGTTACCAACCTTATTTTCCTGAACCGTTTCCGAGTTTGTGGGCGCCTGTGGGAGCCGGCGCAGTCGGCGCCTTCTGGACCCGAGACGAGCGTCGCTTCCAGTCCTTTGTCGGACGTTTTGCACTCAAATTCAACTTCCTCGTCGTCGCCCAAAGATCGGAATCCTGTCATTTGTATGACGCTCTGGAAACATAAACATCTCTTAGAATCTATAAAACTATACTGTATTCACAATAAATTAGATTACCTAGGTTAGGTTACATTATCGTACAGCTGTCCAAAGCAAAAACGCCCCACCTCCGAAAAAGTAGGGTTTCCACATCCCTACCCTAATTTTCACCTTCTCTTTCCAATAGTGAAGTAAAAGTGGACATTCTTTCTGGGAAATCCTCAAATGATATGTTGACAAATTGAGAATTTTGGGATTCCAAAGGCGCCTTTCTTAGGTTCCTAGATACCTACTTCCTAACAAACCCATATTTTCAAATCATTGATGAATATAGCCAGAAATGGATTAATACTGTCATACTTAACGTAAGTATCTTAATAAATTAATGGATCTTCCTTCAATCTTTATACTTACGTAGGTAGAGACATCTTTGCCCGGATGCGAATCCAGATGAATGAGATTCAAGGTAAGATCAAGATTTACGAGCAAGATTTTAGAGGACATGTCGGTATGAATTTTGAGCAAAATTTGAAAATATGTAAGAGAGTTTTCAGAATAAAAGGAATCCATGTGGAGCTAATGGATGCTGTTATTGTTTTCAGTATATAACCACTGCTGCATCCTACTGAAGTGAAATGGAATCAAAAACCCGTCGAAATTCGAATAAATTCTACATCTGCCTATAAGAGTGGCCCTTATAAGGGTGGACTTATGATGAATAACCACATCTCACGGTTCTTCATTGAGGTATGGACGTGAATTTAAAAAAATTGTAGATGAGGGAATTGGAGAGGTTTCCGGCAAGAAGGTCTTAGGCAGAGTCCTTGGTCCCTCTTCCCTCTCCTTGTTACTCTTCCTCTATCCTTCTTCTAAACTCTATGATATAATACGACGACGTCACGGTGTTTTTTTTTTTTTATACTGATTCCCACCAAACCACTAGGAAAATTAAGGTACAAGGGTTTTGGAGGGTGCTGGATCCGATTCTTATGTCAAAAGCAGCAAAATCCGGATCAGATCCATTCCTCAATCATTTGGAGGAGACACAACTAAGACCTGTAGCTGGTAGGGAAATATTGAAATTTTTATAGCAAAACACTGGAATTTTGGACTAGAACAATTATAAATAGACTGGGGGATGCGACGGTTTACCTGATGAACGAATATGTCCTGGCCGCCATCGTCAGGTGTGATGAATCCCCAGCCCTTGGCGACGTTGAACCACTTGCAGCGGCCTCTGCGCTTCTCAGTGCCGACCCCTTCGTCACCCACGCTCCCGCTTGTCCCTCCCGGCGAGCCTGCAACAGTTCATAAATATATATTAAGCTACAACATTCATTCTTAAAACAACAACACATTGATAATACAAAACGTCTGCCAAGTGGGCGTGGCAAATAGCTTAATCGTAAACATAACATGCAACTGCATAGATCATTGAAATGTGTTAATATTTTTTATTATGGTCCAATAGGGGGATTTACCCGTGCAATAATATTTATAAGATTATCCCCGAATTTTTAGCAAAATCGGTTCGTTAGACTTTGATAATGAGTTTTATGTTTGCGCATGCGCGGAGGCTACTACCTACTGATATTATCACGGTCATTCTTATCACGTTCGATCCAAAACTTTCCACCAATTTGAATATACAGGGTGAACACACTTGAGGTTTTACAAACTTGAGGAGTCTATTCTAGAACTAATTTCCAAAAAAAAGTTCTGCCTAGAGATTTTTTTAACCCCCTTATTTCATGAGCATTTTGATTTTTAAGGTTTGTTTCGTGGTATCGACGTTATACCACTAAAATGACCATACCCACCTCATTCCACAGTGTAAATGTAAAAATAAGGGTACCTACCGTTGGAATGAGCGTTAAATTTCCCTTTTACTAATGCAACAAACATCTTTTGAGCAGATTTGATGTGTTCCAAAATTTCACTTTTTTAATCCGTTTCCAGGCCCTTATTACATGGTGTTTTTGAGAAACACTTTACGTGATAAACTTCCTCAGAATCTCAGCTTTTTAACGGAGTAGTACTTTTCAATTTGGTGCACTATTTGAGTGAGAAAATCGCGTTTGAAAGCAAAAAAATGTTTTTTTTTTTTTTTTGGAAATCGAGTGTTTATGGTGTTGGCGTTTGAAGGATCTTGGGTGCTATATCCGGGGTATCCGACGCTTGAAACAGCCCGAAAATGGGTCTTGTAATTTTAATCTAACTGTCTAAAGTCACTATTTTTCTTGAAAAATCAATTTTTTATCAGTCAAAATGAATCGGGAGTGCCACCATTCGATTCAGCGTGAAAAATTACTTGAAAGACGATACACCCCTCCAGTCATGGTCAGGTCGTCAACACCATAAAATACTCGATTTCCTAAAAAAATCCTCGTTTTTCGACATTTTCATGTCTTTCATATGGCACATAACTCAA
>JAEMON010000008.1:22680550-22693559 GCA_030264115.1 Lygus lineolaris | reverse complement strand
TCACCAACTCATGCTGCATGAATGGAACTTTTTAATTTTATTGTAGGAGTGTCCAATAACTGGAACAGAAAATCGACAGGTTTCCATTATTGGATGATGATGCAGAATCAAATTAGCTCATTCTTTATGCCTGTTATACACTTTCTCCTATGATTTTCTAACCTAAACTTTTGTTGTATAGTATTGTGACATGTTAATTTTGACATCTTTTCAAGAAGGGTACCTTTACACTCTGGTGAGCAAACTCAACTACGAGTTAATCTACACACTTCATTGTCATCCATTATTTTATACAAACTTCGCTATATTTACGTGAAAACGATCGAGTTTTGTCCATTCTGAACACGAATCCGTCGAAGAACAATCGAAATTTCAACTCCTCCAGGCGTAGACATTTCTACAAACCGCATAAATGAACCGAAATGTTCCAGAAAATCTGAAAACTGTAAGGTAATTCCAGGTAGGGCCTTTGTTGGTCTCATATGAATTTCATCACATTTGGGTCAGTATTACAGACTGTGCATGTGAAACTGGGTGAACCACCGAAATTCACAACCCAATAGTCCACATTAGCTGACATTTTTATGGTTTATAGTTCGAGTGTAGGTAGGTACTATCAAAGGTACTAACTTTCCATAATGATGGAAAAGGTTCCAAATTTTAAAACATAGGTCCTATATCCTATTATATTCTCCTTGAAAAAAAAAAAAATCAGGTCGGATTTCAGACGAATTTTGTGACATTTGGAACAATGCCACTTTGATGTTTTTGTATCTCTCTATTCGTTTGTGTTGTTTTCGATTCTGGTATGAGAGAATACCAATTTTGAATAGTAGGTACCTACCTAAGTTCTATATTCATGTTCAGAGACATAAGGTTTTCAACGTTTAAATTTTCAAATCGGCATTATTAATGTCAAAGACCTATTTTACAAACTTGTATTGTTTGAAACTCTTCTCTGTGGGGACACAAATAACAGGATTAATTTATACAAATTTGATTGCACGTTTTATTGGTATTTTGCATTTCTCATAACCATACTCTGAAGAAAATTGCATTTTTTTAAACGCTTATTCAGATTGGTTTTCATGATTAATAAACACAGTATCTGGTAATCATCAATATTCAGCAAATAATCACGAGAAATTGCGTTTCTCGATGTATCCAATAACTGGTACATTGGAGTCGAATAGCTGGTACATGATGTCCAATTACTGGTGCAAAAGCGCTTTTGAGATTAAATTGTGCAATACAAAATCAGATTTCATTTGATTCCATATTCTAATTTTTCTATCCAGTTCCTGTAGAACGCTGTAAAAATTGCAGTAGTAAGAAAATATGAAACAGTGAATAACGATGCTTATGAAGTTCGAGTTTCTCCTTAAGCGTCCAATAACTGGTACGTTTCCAGTTATTGGTACGTTTCGAACATCGAACCCCCCCCCATAAAAATTTGCTGTTACTTACCTGTTATAAGTAGGTATTTCAAAATGAAACGGAAGTAGGTACCCAAGGTACCTAAATAGCTGTTGCGTAATAATTTGCAGTTTTTTTTAAACCAGTTTTTTTCAGTGACAAGGGCGCGGAATGGCGGAATACGCAATAAAAAGTCATAATGTCCTTTTTCCATACTTTTATAACTATACAATGATAATTATACAAGGATGGCTCAGTCGTGGAAATGTGTAACCATATTTATAACATTTAAGTAAAGACAATAACACATAAACAACCATTTGTTTTTCGTAAATGTATACTTGCAGTATAATAAATAAACTATGTATCATGTAAATAACCACCCTGGACTGAAAAGTTCATGATTTTTTTTTAGCCAATATGTACAGAATAACCGAGAAAAAACTATATTAGCCGAAAATAGTAGTTCCTTAATAGAAAAGCAATTTACAAAAACGAAAAACGACACAACTTATGTATTATTTTAAAGTTTAAATTCGTATTCACAGGAATTTGTTCAACGTAGTTACACTATAGGAATAATAACACAAGGTCAAATCTTACAACTTTAAAAAAATATCATCACTACATACAAGAAAACAGATACCTACAAAAATTTCTTCTCATCACTCCACTTCTACCCAACTAATTATTCCCCCTTTGCAGCGTTTTTTGGCTACTTACAGTATTTTTTTAAAAAACGTATAAAAAAACAAGGATCGAACGTGGCCAAAAATATACAATATACAGTCTATTTGACATTGTTTCTGATTTTGTTTTGCAAATTTTATGAGGCCTCAAAAATCTACTATCACATCTATCGCCATGTTTGTTCGAAGAAGAAGGGCGAAAAAGTATTTCAAATAAATAAACAATATTGAAAAATAAAACAGAAAAAAACGATATCTGCAACTATTTATAAATTAGGTACACGTAATGTTCAAAACATTGTTCTTAAATTGAAAGCTCAACGTGAAAAATTAAAAACATTATACACTGGGTTAGTTTTGAGGGAAGGAGTTCCATTTTGTTCACTCCAGCTCAATTTGAGTTTTCAAACTCAAAATCCGAATCATTTTGTTTCTATACAACATAACTGGGAGTTCCTCCTAAAAATTAAGACAAAAAATTAATGAGTTTTCTTATTAAACTACCTAATTGAAAAAAATTTGAAGCCATTGAAATAGCTTCATTTTAATTCGAATGTTCGCTGAAAGGAAGAAGAATTCTTCGACTTGTATACTTGGTTTGCATGCTTTGGTTAATTGAGACTTGATTTTGGATTTTAAACCAAACGTTTGAATCGCAACTCTGCGAAGGTTGTGACGGTAGAGGAGTTTTACCAAGTCATTTCGAATGAATTCAAGAAAGGTAAGGCGAATGTGACTGTTTGAACCCTTTCAGAACTGTCGATTGATTAATCAGCTCAGCTCAGAGGAGACGCAGGACTGTTGGTTCAGACCTGATCATCCTGAACGCCGTAACTTTCAAGAATCAGGGGAGTACCAGTCGAAATGACATGGTGAAACTCACAATAAATAATTCGAGGAATAATTCGAACATGAAATATTGCCGTAATAATTTGCGGAGAAATCCCAGCTCTTCGATCAACTATAAGAACTCCGTCCTTCACAACGCAATTAGTTATGTACATCAAGACGTTATACAGAAAATAAAATTCTTATAGGACTAAAACGTGGAACGTCCGAAAAAAGTGAAATTCGAGAACGATTTGAAGAATTTCGCTCACGATGACGACACGAGGGGGATAGGGTGAAGACTACTAAGTTTTTGTTTCCAACCCAAAATTCAAACACTCCAACTCACGTCCAAGATAGCTATTATGAAGGCGTAAAATGTAATACTGATTCCTTCCAGGCCACACGACCCTAGTAATATCCACACAATGGTTCATGATTTTTTTAAATATTTTTTTTGAGATCAAAATGCAAGTTCATAGATTAACGTTCTCGTTTAGATTAATTTTTTCCTTCTCGAAAAGGTAAACTTTCTTTCTTCATTAATATAGCTTTCAATTTTATAATGTAAAACACTGAACAAGCGGACTCCAACTAGTGAGTTCATGAACATTTAGCGAAATAGTTTTTTTTGTACTAGTATTTCAAAGTGGGTATTTTTTCAAAAATCTATGTACATTTAAAAACACTTACGAATAAATAGCAATTTTGAACTTTTTTTTCTCTTCAAATAATCCGCTTTTTTAAATTTAAAGATGAACATCCATTTTACACATATACGTACACAGATACTCAGCTTAGAACAAACGTGTAAGAGTTAAATATATTGTTCTTAATATAGTAATATATCAAATCTTGACACAAATTCAGACACATAATATATTAAGTTTTTCAGAGATCTTTATTGCTTAGTCATTCATTAAAAATATTAATTTGTGATAAATTCATTAAGGACCCAAAGAAAGTTATCAACAAACTAGTGCCTATATTTTGGTATTTTTATTGAGTGAGATGGAAAAAAGTACTTTCAACGTATGTCTCTGAATCTGTTTTTATAATTCATTCACATTATCATTATTCCCTTATTAAATAGTGAAATAAAAGAAAATGTGTAGGTTTCATGGCAGTCATTTAATATTATATAGTATAAAAATCGGGTTTAATATTTTACAATGACGACAGCATTTTTTTAAAAAGCGCACGAATGATATTTTTTCCAAAATATTGAACAAATCGGACATTTGCGCTGCTTGTGGTGCTACCGTCTGAATAGGTATATCAAAGATCCAAAGAATTCAAATTCCTCAGAGAATTCGCTTCAACTCAACGCCATAACAGGTACATCAACGTAAAAATATATAAATATTTCATGAGTTCGCGACGCCGAATGACAGTTTTAAAAATAAACTGGATGTCAAATATAGAAGTCTTAAGATTTTTCTTTTTCAATCTTCTTTTTTGTCTATTTTGTTAATTACTTGAGCATTTAAGTACAAAGGCTATCGACGTACGCTTAAAAATTAACTGTCTTATTTTTTCCATTTTTAAAAAATCTCAAAGAGTTGAAATATAAATTAAGAGCAATATTAATAATAAATATAATCTTCTTTTTTAATTCCTTATTTAAAACTTATCACAGAAACCGGTGGTAGGCGCGGAGGGGGTTGAGTGGGGGAGGGCTTGCAAGGACTAGATGCCCCTCTCCCTTGCCATATAAAGAGGGCAGTCCCCTCTGCGCAGGCGCATGCGCATGCACTGAGGACAGCCAAACGTGCGCAGACGCTCTACGTGCACTCAATGATGTGCGGCTGTGAGGATTCTATGACGGTCGGACGTTGCGCCTCATGAGGCTGTGGTCGCGCCAGTTCAAACGATTCCCGTGGGTCAGTCTCGTGATTCTCTTTCTCCAAGTTACCTGGAAAATAATGGAAACGCAATATTGTAAATATGGGTTGAATTTTGCAGCAATTCGTAGCAAAATAACAGTGAATCATGGATATGCTTTTAGGCACTGAACTCAATTTTAGACCCAGCTTACTCAATTTTAGACCCAGAACTCAATTTTAGACCGCGAAATTAACTGTCTCATTTTTTTTCGAGGAGCTCAATTTTAGGCTAGCCGATCTTGGTGCTTAAAATTGTTTATCGGCTGTTTGGTATTAAAGAAGGTGACAAACAAAATTTTCACCTGACCCCCATCCCAAAAACATGAAATATCCATGTTAATAATAGACTGGTAGGTAACATGTTAAATTCTGCGGACTGATTTAGGCTGATCTACAATGAATTAATTTCATATTGAAATCGCCTTTGGACATCATGATTCCCTGATCAAACAAGGAAGACGTTGAACTGTCGAATTGGCGAAATACGAAACGGTGTAACACCAACAGTTGACCAGAGACTACCAAACAGACCTGATTCAGAAGAGTGTCTTCCCCAGCTGTACCTCCGGGTAGGTTTCAACCGGAAGGTTAGTGCAAATAAGTTGATCTTGTGGATTGCGATTCATTCATTTCCTGATCCCCATTTTATTTAAATAAGTAGTAACTATAGTTTAAATACTCAGCTCACAAAAGATACTCACTCATATTGACATCGTTGTTAGGATAGTCGTAGTAGTAACCGGGAGGTGAGCAAGCTGCGGCAGCAATAGCAATTTCTTCATCCATATTGTTTGGCCTGCAGTTGGTTGTTTTCCAATGTGTCCTGGTACAGATAAATAATACATAAATATTAAGTTATTTGACTCAAAAGTAATTCTCTGAACAATACATTTGCTGCTTAAAAAGTGGTGTTAAAAAAGTAGGTAGGTATTTACAGTCTGCAGATGGAAAAACTGGACAGAAAAGTTTCTTTTTCGACGTAATATCATTTCCAAAAAATATCAGGTCTGTTGCAGGACTTGCTGCAATGTAGGAGTGATTATGTATTTTAGCCGCGCAGAACCCTCTGCGCAGACTCTCGTCCATAAGAGTGCGCTCAGAAGGTTCTGGTCAGCTAAAATATTCGAATTAACACAGACCTCTAGTCTACGACCCTTGCATCCTGTTAGGGGTTTAGTTCTTCTTGGTCCGTAGACGAGATGGCTGGTGTGTTCATTACCTGAATTGACCAGTCGCATTCTTTATATGTGGGTGTAACGTATGATAATATTCAACTATCGAAACCCAATCACTCACCTTAGGCCAGAAGCGCTGATGTACTTTTTGTTGCAGCCCTGACAGGTATAAGGCCTCTCGTTGGTGTGCAGCCTTTTGTGGAGCTTGAGGTGTACAAACTGTGTGAATTTGGCAGGACACAAATCACACGCGTACGGCTTCTGCCCAGAATGTAGCCTCAAGTGGGTCTTGAGGTTGGAAGTTGAGCTGAACCTCTTCTTGCAGATTTCGCATTGATGAGGTTTTTCACCTGTGAGTAACAAAAGCGTGATGAAAAGAGAAACTGACAGACAAGTGCCTAATCCAGGACATTTTGCTGATTTGCTGTCCAGGATTGAGTATGGTATAAATAACCTAATTCTTAGGATAGTTGTACAGGGTCTAAAAAAGTAGGTACCTATCTACAATTAAGTTGTCCACTTTGGATAGAACTCGAAGAAAGAACAAAAGCTAGTTGGGTTAAAATAATGTTACAAAGAAAGGTACCAAGATGGTATGGTGATTGTCTTCTTGGTACCACACTTTAGAAGTATTAATAATATTCCTCATACCTATTTATCTAATACATAATCATCTTTGTACATACCCGTATGAACGAGGTGGTGCTTCTGCAGGTGAGCCAGCTGAGTGAAGCTCTTCGTGCAGGTGTTGCACTTGAAGGGTCGCTCCCCAGAGTGAGTCCTGAGGTGAACTTTCAGGTTTGACAGCTGCCCAAACGTCTTGAAGCAAACGTTGCACTCGTAGTGCATTTTTCCGTCCTTCTTCTTGAGCGGGTAGGGCAGCGAGCGGTACCCCCTAGACGTGCCATTAGGAGAAAGAGGGCCCCTGTTAGATTAAAATTTCTAGGTAAATTTAATGGTACCTCAAGAAATTGAGATAATATATAGCTATGAAAATAGGTAGGTAGGTCCCACCCTGGTTTTTTGGAATAAAACTGCCTATTTAATAAGTGCTCTATTGTAACTCATTCTGTACCTAAGTAATTTAGTAATAATAATGAAATGAAATGTACTTACTCGTACCTGTACTCCTCCTGGGGTACAGAAGCGCCTTGCGTAATGTGGAAATAAGACGACGAGGAACTGGAAGGAGGGGAGTACTGTGGCGCTGGCGGCGTCGCATAGTTTCCACCATTGCTGTTACTGTAGTAGGAATATTCATAGGAGGATGGAGCCTGGGGCGGAGGCGAGTACTTCCTCACAGGATTCAGCGTGGAGTCAGGGCTCAGGTTGCCATACCTGGAGAAGAAGAAATTGATTATATCCAAAAAGCCATTCAGAAAGAGAAGTACTTATAACAGGTATCCCCTCAGTTTAGATGTATTTATGCAATATTGCGTTGGGTAGGTGTTATAGTCAAATTCAGTTTGCTATTAGGTCACCTACCTTTGGGATTTCTTGTAGGAGTAGGCCATTTCCGTAGGAGATGTTGGGGGCGGTGTGGCAGAGTTTCGTCGCTCCCTCGTCCTCAGCAGGATATTCTCCAGGATGGACGTCTGAGGCATCTCGTAGTACCTGCAACACGATCGTCATTTTTCACAAATTCGGAAGAAAGTTCATAGTATTTTATGAGCACTTAAGATGTGATTTTATATGATGATATTAATTCATTATAGATGAGTTAATAAGTATGAAAATACCTCTTTGGTTCAGGAGATGCATCAGGTTGGTAGACCTGCGGGGGAGGCGGAGAGGTGCTGCCCTCCTTGGGGTCCTTGCTGCCTCCATAAGCCTTGCATATCTTGAACTTGACTTTCCTGTACTCGTTTCTGTCGATGACCTCCGTCACCTCTTCAGTGTGAAGGGGGAGTGCCTCAGAGGATGCGGGCTCCTCAACAATGGTTTCCATAGGCTCGTGGTCCCCATGGGAGGCCATGATGTTCGCCGCTGCCATCGCCGCCGCCTGCTGCTTCTTGGAGAAGTCGAGGACGTAGTTGTTGTCCCCGTCGTCTGAGTCAGAAGACGGCTCTGGTGGAGTGAGCACCTCATCATGGTAGCCGTGCGAGTGGTAGCCCTCGTCTGACCTCACCGACCCATCAGGAGCCATCTCCTTCTCCTTCAAAACACAAACAACACCACATTTTTAATATCCATGGGTATAGGTGATTAAGTTTTTCATAATATTGAAATAGTCCAAGGTTACACAACAGGATGAAGATCCAGGGTGTGTATCTATATTGGGAGATCCTCGAAACATTTTCAAATTTGACCCCAGGTGGAGTAAATTCACAGTTTTCAGGTATCAAGGCCCTTTTCCCATAATATTATGGATATTCTGAGCTGCATTGAAATTGAAAATAGGAGAATATCTCGAAGTCTCTCAAAACTGAATGGTAGACACTTTTCCCCACACTTGGGCCAGAAGGGAAGTTTCTGGGGAGGAGGTTGAGGTAAACCACGGTATTTCGGAATTTTGCCATCATAGGTACATGATACAAACTGTGTGAAACTAGTAGAATAGATACCATCTTAAAATCAGGCCAAACAGGGTGATACACACACAACAACACAACAAATACATTTCTCACTTCAAGTGAGCGTTTGATTGGTTGAGCGTCTAGATGTAGGTCATTGATCTAATCTTATTTTACTCTTTCCTTATCTATCTCATTTGTTTTTCGTTTCTCTCACCTTGACTTCTTCTTCGTTCTCAGTCTTGACCCCAGGACTGGCCGAGGCTTCCCTGGCCAGGTGCGGCCGCTCGATGTGAGGACTCGTGTCCAGGTGAGCAGATCGCGGACTCGTGTCCAGGATGGAGGACCGCGGACTCGTGTCCAGGTGAGCAGATCGCGGACTCGCGTCCAGATGAGCTGAGCGGGGGCTCGAGTAGGAGTCCTCAGGAGGGGTGTAGTTGTTGTTGAGCCGGTCGTAGTGGTGATCCGGCGTCGAC
This sequence comes from Lygus lineolaris, assembly GCA_030264115.1. NCBI lineage: Eukaryota > Metazoa > Arthropoda > Insecta > Hemiptera > Miridae > Lygus > Lygus lineolaris. The sequence goes on along the minus strand of JAEMON010000008.1, from coordinate 22,684,576 downwards.
GTCTTCTCCACCGTCGTGACGACGGTCGTCGGCTGAGCAGCTACTGACGCCGGGCCGCACGACGACGACGTCACCTCATGTTGGTCCGCTTTCGGACCAGAAACTATCGTAGGCACAGTGTGCTGAACTTGCTGCCCTGGAAAATAAAAATGGGTCAAACTTGAGACAATTTCAAATACACCAGAGACATCGCTCACGTAGAGTAATATTTGCCTCTTAAGGCATTACGTTTTGGCTAGATGGTCCCCCAGGGATTTTGCAACCGCTGCATAAATTTATGTGCAAACGTAGAATCCTCCAAAATTCATTTCTCACTACCTATCTAATGGCCCGATTTCGCTCAAATTTGGAGGATGGTTGAGGATCTAACGTCAAGAGATGTTGATCGAGATTTTGATTCTGATCGTTTTGATTGAACGCAATAAATTTGATTAGGTAGATACCAGAGGACCAATTCGACGAAACCAGTGACCCAACCTTGTGGGTACGTTTAATGTTTGTGATAAACGCGATGTTACTACTATAGAATGAAGAACAGACGTGGGTCGGAATTCGCTGTTTTTGACCTCTAAACTGATTTAGGACCCTCGAAAACTTTAAAAAAATTTCAGCTCCCGAATTTTCAGCTCCAAAATCGGAATAGTTTGGTGGGAACGAGATAACGAAGAAACGCGTGACTTCATCCGTTAAACATCTTCCTTTCAATCGGTCTCCACGTGCGGGAGATGTTTACACGTTTTTTCTCCCTGTTTTTCACCAAATTCCGTGCATTTCCGACACTACATATTGCATCTTTTTGGAAAGCTCTCCAGTAGAACTACAGTTTGAAAGAATAGAAAAAAATTCAAGTCTATTCCCCAATAATTTGAATTAATAAAATTAAACTACCTACTCAACTGTCGGCCTGGGCGCCTGGGGCCTGATTCAGGCATTACAAATCCTTTCAAACGTTAGGAAAAGACTGATCTACTCAAGTAGTTGAAGGTAAGTACCATTCAGTAGTAAACTAATAACATAGAAGTGGGAGATTGAGGTCCTAATTTCTTCGATTTTTTTTTTCATTCGAATGAAGCTATTGAATGGCTCCAAAACTTTTGGTACCTACCTATATATATTTTTGAAGATTTCAGTACATCAATTAGCTTTGTAGTAATATGAGAAGTGTATGAACTTACGAATCCTCTGAAGCATGAGCTCGCCCGTAAGTGGGTAGTTGAGTCTTTCGGCAAACTCTCGGCAGTACCAGACCAGGAGTTCCTGGTTGGGGAGGATCGGCCTTATAGTGTAAAAGTAGATGCTCATCTGAAATAATACGAAACGCGTTCAATAGTGATTCAAAACAAAAGTCCTATTTTTGTAAGGTACTTACCTATCGAAAATGAATGATGGTTGATCGGTGGAAAGGTGCTTCTTGAGGAAAAATTGTTCATTCTAACCCCCAATCTAATTGTTGCTTCGGAGTTTATTGAATTCTTATGAGGTTTTCCTGGTTGAGAAATTTCCACAAATATTGGAACTATGTATTCCTTTCGAACTCAAACATCACTTTTTTGTTGCAATTATAGGTGAGTCGCCTGACCTAGGTACTGGATGGCAGTTTAACAAACATCTAAGTAAACACCTAACTATAACAAATTCCTAAATTCTTCGTTGAAAATTCATTAATATGAATTTTGGAAACAATGAGGTTGCTTCATATCTCAGAGCTAATGATGTGTGTCAGCCAACCTAATAAATTTTATAAACTTTCTTTAGGGATGGATTTTTTTAATACTTACCGAAACAAAAATATATGTTACTGTTTTTCGCTTCAATAATACCTAGTAGGAAATGTTTATCACTTGATTCCATTGTTCGAGTAGGTACTGATAATTTTCAAATTCAACAGTGCCACAAGACTTGGACGTAATAAGAAAGATTTTTAAAGGGAGTTTCATGGGATTTAGTAATAATTCTTTTTTTTTTTTAGAAAAGCAAACCATAATCTTCAATAAGTCTGAAAATGAACATCGAATTAAGTCAAATACCTACCTAATCGTAATTTGTATGAATGGGTCGAGGAAAGTTTTTGGCTTACCTTATATTGACAAGCGATGAGATTCTGAGACTCTGAAGAGTAAGCGGGGTTGACGTATCGCATCCAATTGGATTTCGAGACGTCGTAACCGTCGATGTAGTAGAACAACTGATTCTCTTTATACACCTGAGAGAGAGAAACAACAATATTTATGTGATTGGTGTTTTATGTACTAATTTATACATAAACAGGTACTTTGGAGGTACGTAATAATGTATTAGCTTGGTAGTGTTTGTCCAAAATAGAATCGTGCATGGAACTTGCACATAGGTACAGCCACTTGTTCGAGCTTTTACAAAGGCAGTAATATTCGTTAGTAGAAATTGATTATTGGGGATTCAATTGATTTCTCTTGGGTGTAAAGCTTAGAATTTGTGATGAGGTTCCCAGAAATTATATACAAAAGCTAGTGAGATTATGTACGCGCAGGGGGTCGTCATCGCTATGCCACCTGCCCTTTGTTTGAAGGAGATTAACAAGTGCAAAAATATACCTACTGAAAAATTGAATGTTTCATTCCCTTGATTTTGACCTCATTTCGCGTTTGTGATAAAGCATTGATTTCCAAATTGAATAAATTATTGACTGTCTTCCAAATCTAAAGATTTTTTCAAAACTATGGTTGTCCAAAAAAGTAACAATTTCCAAGAACCTTATAACGATTTTCCGAAACAACGATTTTTAAAATCAAGTTGACAATTTTCCAAAACTAAATAACGATTTTTCAACTAGGTACCTGTAAGATATATATATTTTTTTAAACCGCAATAACTTAAATGGGTAGGAATTTCACATTCTAGACAGCAAAATCGGATATCGACCTTGGAAAAAACCCCATGTACCAATTTCCAGGTTGAAATTACGTCTGCTCTGGGCAGAAAGAGAGCGCGTGACGTCATTTAGGTAATTACTTCAGATGCTGGCAGGAAGGGCTAGTTTTTTTTCAACAAATCGACATGTCCACTATTTGATTTCAATTCGATTTTAATTCAATTCGGAAATGCTACCAATTTTATTGCTCTGGAACACGAACTAACAAGGTCGTAATGTTCTTATTACGCGACATAAGCATATCTTTAATGTTAATATTTATTATACCTTTATTGTTTGGTTGTGAATAATCAATATTGGTTACTTGGTTTTGTAAGATCAAATTATTTAGATTTAGGACCTGCATCAATCAGATTTTAAATATTGCAAATAAATCTGTGGCCATCTAACAATCTTATTCGGCATTATAAAACTATTACATTTAATTCAACTTCTACAACATTCGCACTAGGTAATCTTAAATCTTAGGTTTCGGCAGGAGATAGGGAGGATCTTTGTCGGTAGGTATTGATGAAACAACAGCTGGGCGAGTATGAAAAAACGATAGGTATTATTTGGTTCAGACAAGCGAACCGGAAGAAGATAGAAAGCGCATGCAGTAGGAATTATTTACAATAGATTTGGGTGACATGGAACATGCCCAAGCACGGGGTAGCCAGTTTCAGGGTATAGAACTAGGTGAAAGACAGTACCCGTACCTTCTTTTTATATCCCAGTTTGTCCTTGAATTGCACCTGTGTGAGAGAGAAAGAAAATAAGAGAGTGTGAGAGCAGAGGAACAAAATTACAAGTCATTAATTTTCATCATTCTTCAAAATCCGGAACAAAAAAAAAGGCAGTGCCAAAAGCAAATAATGGTGGGCCGAGACGACGATGCGTGGGTAATGCAAAGTATCCTAAACACGTAGGAACCTTACACCATGAAAAGCATGTTTTTTTTACAATAGATACGGCAAAATAGTCACGTCTATTGTGCGAAATTGGTGTTGAAATTTAAACTTTTTATAGCAAAAATCGCATTCAGCCAACATTTCTTTTCTATTCCCTTCACATGATTAACATTAATGTTAAGATTCGGAAGTTTAACGTTTCGTCCCCGAAACGGAGAAACCATAAAG